>JAJOZX010003860.1:0-122500 GCA_023014485.1 Bathynomus jamesi
TTCTCCGTTTCGGCTTCTCCGACCACAGTATTATATCTGTTTCGTCTCCTATCGCTCCAGTTCAGTCTTTGGATCCTCCCAAAAGTAGTCACCTTTGGAACTTTCGCGCTGCTGATTGGGAGGCCCTTAGGCAGTACTTCTTTGATTTCTCATGGAATGATTACCGCTTCCGTGGCCAGGGCCGCTCCGGGTACGCTGAGTGCATCACAGAGGTGATTCTGGCATGGGGCGTACATTCCATATTTTATGCCTATTACTAATGCAAAAAAAGCCTTGGTTTAAATTTGCTTGCTCTAATGCTATCTACAACAGAGAGGAGGCTTTCAGAAGGTACCGTCGCCATCCAACGTCTGACTCTCACTTAGCTTTCTGCCCGGAATCGTGCAAAATCTATTCTTCTACTCGCTAAAAATATGACAAAATGCGAAAACATTTTTAATTCTAATTCTTTTTGCTCTTTCTGGCACCTAGCCATGAACCTCCTCAACAACTTTACTTCTTCTTTCCCTCCTCTTTTCCATTCCGACGACTCATTTGCTGTCTCTTCTCCTGCTAAAGATGAACTCTTCGCTCATACTTTTGCCTCCAACTCAGCCGTGGAAGATTCCGGTGCTATTCCTCCATCTGCTCCTCCTCCTGACCCAATTATGTCTGAAATGAAAATCTCTTCCAAAAATGTTTTTGCAGACATCTCTGGGCTCAATTCTAGGAAGGCGTACGGTCCTGATGGTGTCCCTCCTGTTGTTTCAAAAACTGTGCTTTTGTGCTGACACCCTGCCTAGGCAAACTCTTTCGTGTTTGTCTTTGATCTGATACTTTTCCTTCCTGCTGGGAGTTCGCTTTCATTCAACCTGTCCCAAAGAAGGGTAACCGCTCTCAACTCCCCATCTATCGTCCAATTGCTTTGATTTTTTTTACCTTTCTAAAGTTTTTTTGATCTATCGTTCACTGAAAGATTCTTAACCACTTCTCTTCTCACAATCTTCTTTCAGATCGTCAGTATGGGTTCCGCAAGGGGAGCTCTACTGGCGATCTTCTTACATATCTCAATATACAACTCAATTCTTTTTCTTCTCTTAATATTCTTGGTGTTTCCTTTTATGGTGATCTTTCTTGGTAAGATCACATATACTCGCTTTCTTAAACAGCTTCTTAGAGGTTAGGTGTGATGTACCGGCTCCGCGGTTTCTTCACCTCCACTCAGTTGCTATCTCTGTACAGGGTCTTGCTCGCCTCTGTATGGAATATTGTTGTATACGGAATTTAATATGATTATTTTCCATATGATTTGTTAATTAATTTGATCGTTGATTAACCAGTTAAATGGATGATCATTGTGGATCACGATTATTTATTTCAACACAAAGACGATAGAGTTTTGGGTTTTTTAAAAGGTAATCAATCATGTAAAAGCTTACAGTGCGGCCTTTTCTTTTAACTACTAAGAGAATGTATATCAGTTTGGGTTGAGTGCCCTTTTTCCCAGGGGTATTTTCATAAAAACAACGAAGAGATTCCTTCTTTGTGGAAACGGTGCGGGATGTATAAATTCTAGTGTGAAATTGTACAAATAATAAACCACAAATGGAATATCGATCATGTAAATACATTCCTCACCTGTTTTCTCTCTCTCTCTCTCTCTCTCTTTTTTTAAGAAAGGGGATCACGAAACCCCAGGGGACTATCGTCCCATTAGTCACTTCAGTTGTAGGTAAATTATTAGAGGGGATAATAGCGGATAGGATCGTTGACCATCTGGATTCCTACAAGCTGCTTGGGGACTCCCAACATGGGTTTAGACGGCATAGGTCGTGTCTCACCAACTTGCTCGAGTTTTTCCACGTCATGTTGTGAGTGATAAGAGTAGGGCGATTGATATACTTTATCTCGACTTTCAGAAAGCCTTTGATACGGTACCTCACTGCCGGCTAATGGCAAAGTGCGCGCGCTGGGTATCGGTGGGGAAGTAGGTAGGTGGATTGAAAACTGGCTGAAGAATAGGCGGCAGAGGGTTGTAATTAAAGGGGCTAGTTCGGGTTGGGCCTCGGTCACTAGCGGGTTCCTCAGGGTTCCGTTTTGGGGCCACTGTTGTTTATCATTTACATAAATGATATCGACGGTGGCATCGTCAGTCAGATAGCCAAATTCGCTGATGACACCAAACTTGGGGCCAATGTTGGAACGCCGGGGGCGATCGAGCAACTGTGTGCGGACCTAGGTAGGATAGGAGAGTGGTCCGAAAAATGGCAAATGCCGTTTAACTTGGGTAAATGGAAGGTGATGCACATTGGCTACGCCAATCTCAAGTCGTACTACTTGATGTTGGGGAGTAATATCGAGGCGACTGATTTGGAAAAGGACTTGGGTGTGCTAATTAGCAGCGACCTTAAGTTTACGAAACAGTGTGTAGAGGTGGAAAAAAAAAGCCCAGAAGCTGTTGGGTTATATCAGGAGGCAATTTCAGTTTCGGAACAAGGAGATTGTGCTCTCTCTGTACAATTCCATGGTTCGGCCGCACCTGGAGTATGCTGCGCAGTTCTGGTCGCCCACCCTCAGGAAAGATATTGAGAGGCTGGAGCGAGTGCAGGCGAGGGCCACAAAGTTAATCCCTTCCGTTAGACACATGGGCTACAATCAACGCTTACGCGCCCTGAACTTGTTTTCGCTGGAAAATCTGAGGCTGCGCGGTCAACTGATCGAGGTTTTCAAGTTCTTACGCGGGTTCAACGATGTCGATTTTAGAAGCATGTTTAGTTTAAATGATAACCCAACTCGCAACAATGGTTGGAAGTTGGATTTGAAGCGGTTTAGGACTAGTGTGTGTGGGAATTACTTCACCTATAAGATCTGTGACACATGGAACAGGTTACCTTCAGAAGTTGTGAACAGTTCCTCTGTGGATCAGTTCAAGAAAAGGTTAGACCAAATCTTGCACACTATTTGAGCGTGTAGAAAATTTTTCCTGGCACCCGTTGCCACTGGTACCTCCTCGGTATGGGCCGCAAGGCCTTTTGAGGTACTTCTTTTCCTTGTAACTCCTTGTAACTCTCTCTCTCTCTCGTAGGTTAAATTAACAATAAATTAAAACCTCCACCCGTGAAATATAAAGTCAAAATTAATAAAACTTTTTTTAGAAAAAGTGAGTGTCTTCATTTTCGCTCGGCCACGCCGAATGCTCAGAGTAGATGTGGTTCCCAACCTTTTTTGTATGGTTACACAAAACCCTTTTCTAATTCAGCTTCATCACCCCAATCATTAGATGTTATTTTTTATAACTTTTGGATCGCGTGTCATTATCCCAGAAAATAGTTATCATTAACTCAGTGGTGTAATTTACCCCTAGGTTGGGAACCACCGGTATAGAAATACCCGCAAATAAGTAGAACAGAAATAGGTAATTAGTGTATTAAAAAAGAAAACACCACAATATACTTCTCGTGTGTAGGGTGGCTGAACCCACATAGTTTCACTTGACAGGATGGAATTAAAGGTTTTTCGTCTCATCAACTCTCCGCCTCTTACTGGGTGTCTTCAAACTCTCTCTCTTCGCCGCAATGTTGCCTCACTCTCTCTTTACTATCGCTATTATAACGGACGCTGCTCTTCTGAAATTTAACTGCCTGCCTCCTCCTTTGAGGAGAGCATGCAGTACCCGTCTTTTGATTCATTCTCATTCCTTTTCTGCCCAGCTCTCTAATACAAGGTTTAATCGTTATTTTCAATCTTTCATTTATTCAAGTGGTCGACTCTGGAACAACCTTCCTCAGTCCATCTTTCCCCTTGTCTATGACCTCCAATTTTTTAAACGCAATGTTCTGGCATCTCGAAAACCCTGGACCTTGATGTGGCTCTTTTTTTCCTCTATGGGGGGGGAGCGTTTTTGCGGGCGTTCGCCCTTAGCTTCTCCTTCCTGTATTAAAATATATATATATATATATATATATATATATATATATAGCACAGCTATTGACTTCTCCTTTGGGAAACTGTTAGAAATGTAAAAAAAGATCAACACGACAGCAAACATTTCTATGTTTATATACTTTGGTATAATTTTATTTTTATTTTTTATTGTTTTAATTTTAAGTTATATTATAATAAGAGAGCTGTCCGTCTGTCCGTCCGTCACACTTTCAGAAATTGTGAGAAAAAATTGAGAAAAAAATTCAGAAATTGTAAAAAAAATTCAGAAATTGTATTACGGGCGGCAATGTGAAGCTCAAGATTTTCATGACTGTGTTCTTTTCTGTAGTTTAGCAATGGGGGAAGGGTGGGGGTGGGGGTGATGGGGGATGGGTGGGGTAATGGGGAGGGGTGAGGGTAATGGGGGAGGGGGTTAGCCCCAAGTTGTATGAATGGGGGTGAGGAGGTTTTGGGAGATACCAGATTCAGAAATGTTGACACAATGTGAAGCTCAAAATTTTCACGGCTGGGTTCTTTTTTTGTAGTTTAGCCTGTCTAACCGTCAGCGAAGCGGCGGGAACTGTACTAGTAACTTTTAAATTTAACGTCTTTGTGTATTAATGTATTTATATATTGTATTACTTAATTATTTACTTCTACTATTTTAATTAAAGAAATTTTATTTGTAGAATCACTGATGATGGCAAAAGTAATTTGTTGAAATGTCTGAAATAGAAAAATAAATAGGAATGTTTGCTATCGTGTTGATCCTTCTTTTCATATATATATATATATGATACACACAGACCGTGTATATATATGTATATATATGATACACACAGACCGTATATAATATATATATATATATATATATATATATATATATATATATATATATATATATATATATATATATATATAATATTTGTTTATACCTCGTAGGGAATGGACACTTTGTTTCTATTTCTGCATTAATACCCAAATAAGGAGGGAATAACTTCTCGGCGGTTTATTCTATTTATTGCCAAAGGTGTATAAAGTATCAGTAAATCCGTACGTACATACGAGTATAAATTATAAAGTGAAATTCATTGAATGTAAAAAAAGTGCAATATAATTTACACAAATTATCACAAGTTAAAATATCTATATTATAATGGAGGTAAGTGCGATATATATATATGTAACCAAAAAAAAACTATAGAAAAGAACGCAATCATGAAAATCTTAAGCTTCACATTTGAGCTCATTGTATCAAGATTTGTGAAGCTTTAGATTTTCATGACTGCGTTCTTTTCTATAATTTTATTGACCAAATAATTGAACCGACAGTAATTGGGAAGGCAGCCATGGAAATCTTGAGCTTCACATTGTGTCAAGAAGATTTGTGAAGCTTAAGGTTTTCATGACTATAGTTTTATTGACAAAATAATTGAACCCCCAGTAATTGGGGGGCCGCAGGCTCCCCAGTTACTGTCAGTTCAATTATTTGGTTAATAAAACTATAGAAAAGAACGCAATCATGAAAATCTTAAGCTTCACATTTGAGCTCATTGTATCAAGATTTGTGAAGCTTTAGATTTTCATGGCTGCGTTCTTTTCTATAGTTTTATTGACCAAATAATTATAATTGAACCGACAGTAATTGGGGCGCCACAGACACCCCAATTACTGAGGCCCAAGGTGAGAGGGATAGGAATGATGTTCAAAATAAAATACGCCGTAGGCCCACAATTCGATTCGGTTTGGGCCGAATGCCCAAGTACCGCAGATCTAGCGAAATTGGGGCGTAGCGCCGATCTTTTGCTGAAAGTCCTGACAGAAAGAAATGAAAAGGGAGTATTTGTTGACAATTATGTCTATAAGGAGATTCTTCAGTAATGAAATAAAGATAAGTTTATGATGAAGTGTTCATTTTTATATTTTATAACAGGAAATAATACCTTGAGGTAAGAAAATTCATTTCCCAGATGAAGTAATTGGCCGAGGGCTCCAAGCCTTCCGCAGAAAATAGCAAAAACCGCCCGTAGGGCGGTATTTTTGCTAGTATATTCAATGGAAGTACGATAGTTATCTGAGGAAAGTCTGGCACAGGCAGGTAAAAGGTCATACCCAAACCCTTGTGACTGACTACAACCCAAACGAAAAAAAATGTGTCTCTGGGTGTATTGAGCTATTACGGTAATATATAACGTAACCATGAGTTCAAATTCTCACTTAATTTACAACTTATGTAATCTAGCAACAACTATAAACGAAGTATTCAGGTGTGGTTTTTGTAAAAAGTTGCACCATTTTAACTGTGTAAATTGAGACGATAGAAAATATCCCTTGTATCGAAAGCTGAAACAAGTTACGGGCATCAAATTTCTGTGTAACTCGTGTACGGAGATTGTAAACTCGTTTGCGGTATTTAAAGAAATGAAAAATGCAAATAGGCATGCAACAGAGAACGAGAATAATGGGAGGAAAAGATGACCAGAATATTCCGAAGAAAACGGTATGGATGAGAGAGAAACAAATAAAAAAATAACACGAAAAGAAGACGCTATTGTAGAAGAAAGAAAAGAAACTAGTACAGTCTGTGATGTGGTGAAACAACCAAACGAAGATAATGATGAAAAGACAATAAAAGCTTAAAACGTAAAAGATATCGTATGCAAATATTATGCAAAAGGGCATTGCAGATACAGGGATGGGAATACATTTCACGTTATGTAACTTCCATTACAAAAATGGATATTGTAAATTTGAAAAAAAACTACAAGTTCCACCTTTTAGTATCTGCTAAACTTATGCAAGTACGAACAAAAATACCGTTATCGCCACCCTCAAAGCAACACGACAGTTGAACAGCCAAACCCATCAGCAAACAGGGTTACCAAATTTTAGATACAACCAACACAATTCAGCTACTAAATACCATTCAACAAATACAAAGACATTTGATAAATACGGGGATCCGAGAGCCGTACAGAATAAATGCAGAAAGAAATATAAGATATCGGGACATGTATCGAAACAAATAAAAGAGAGAAAATTCTCGGAGGATCACATGGCAACGAAACGGAGGATGACAGGGCAACGAAACGTGCACCACCAACGGATAACAAATCTGAATTACATAAAGAAATTGAAAACGAAAAAATAAAAATAATCCTAGCCAACATACAGGGACTATAACCAAACCATTCCCTGGACAAAGTCACATACCTGAAATGACTCATGCAAGAAACAAGAGCAGACTTTACTTGCCTCACAGAAACTCATCTGAAGGACTGCTAAACGACTTGTAAAAACTGCGAGTCTTGTATCGACAAAAGGAAAAATATAAATTGACAATTATAACATACTTCGAGCCGACATAACACTAATAAGAAAAGAAGGCTGTGCTATTTATACACACGAAAAACATATGGCAGAAATGGGAGCTATTGAAGAATAGGGACCCCAGCCTTCTTTAGTTAGCTTTATAAGGCTAACTAACGAAAATATCATGACCTAACTTAACCAATCGTCAAGGGCGTACAGTTAACCTAACAATTGGTTAGGTTAGGTCGTGATATTTTCGTTAGTTAGCCTTATAAGCCTAACTAAAGAAGGCTGGGGTCCCTATTCTTCAATAGCTCCCAGAAATGACTGTAAGCACTTCAAACAACTATGTAGAATTTAGCAGCAAAAGTTAAAAAATTAAACATGGTACTAACTCTAATACAGGGTGGGCCAAAAGTCCCTATCTATTTTGTTAAAATAATGATATTTCTATTTTATTTTCTACAGGCTATAGATGATGATGGATATACGAGAACGTGTGATGGGAGTAACACTACGAATCCAAGGGGAGAAGTGCAAAGAAATTCGAGAAAAATTCGAAAGATGATTTCACAAACCAAGACCTACGGACAAAGCAATTCGCGAGCTGGTCAATAAATTTAAAATAACAGCAGCTGTTCATGATGAGGCAAGGTCTGGACGTCCAGGCACCTCTCAAGAAAATGTCGAATTGGTAAGAGATGCCATGTGCACAGAATTGATTGAAAAAATTCATACCGAAAACTTATTAAACCACATTCTCTTCAGCGACGAAGCGACATTCCACACATGCGGAAAAGTTAATCGATATAATTGCCGTATCTGAGCTGATGAAAAACCAACTGAGTTTTAAGAATGGGAGAGAGATTCTCCTAAAGTTAATATCAGATTGGGTATGACAAGATCGAAGATTTACGGACCTTTTTTCTTTGCAGAAGCTACGGCACCAAAGCCAATTTATCTTGACATGCTTCAGCAGTTTCTTGAACCCCAGCTTCGTTCAGATTCTCGACACTGTTGTCTTTCAACAAGTTGGAGCTCCATGTCACTATTCAAACATCGTTCGAGCGTACCTTGATGAGCTCATAACAAATCGGTGGATTGGACGTGGTGAAAACAGGCCCTGGGCACCACAATCTCCGGATTTAACACCATTAGACTTCTTTGCGTGAGGCTTTATAAAGTCTGAGGTTTACAAAACAAGAGTTACAGACCTGCAAGATCTGCGAACCCGCATTGTCGCGATAGTCGGTAAAATAACCCCAGAGATGCTTGAGAATGTGTTCCATAATGCAGTGAACAGATTTGAGATTTGCGGAGACACTGATGGTGCTCACGTCGAATCTTAGACCTAAGCTTGATAAATAAATATACAGCTAATTGTTATTAAATTTTTATCCTAAAATACTATTATTTCAGCAAAATAGATAGGGACTTTTGGACAACCCTGTACATAATTTATCAACAACCTGTATTTCTTTTTTAATTTAGTTAACCTTTTTTAATTTTAATTTAACCTTTTCTAATTTAATTTAACCTATTTTAATTTAACCTTTTTAATTTATTTATCCCTTTTTGATTTTAATTTAACCGTTTTAATTTGTTTAACCTTTTTTAATTTAACCTTTTTTAATTTAACTTTTTAAAATTTTAATTTAACCTTTTTAAATTTTAATTTAATCTTTTTAATTTATTTAACCATTTTTAAATTTTTACTTAACCTTTTTTAAAATTTTAATTTAACCTTTTTTAGTTTATTACACATAATATCTCAGACTTGAAATGCCATAAATTAACTTAAAAGTATTAATATAAAAAAAGAATTACACAAAATATTGGACTAAAACAGACAAACCTTTAGTGTTGGAAACAATGAGTTACGTCACACAGTCACAGTGCATCCAAAACTGGAAACATTCTTACATCCACTGTCTGAACATACACCGAAGTTATTTATAGCAAAAAAACAAGTATTTTTGTTATATTTAAGAACAGATTTGTTTACAAAGAATGAAGCGAGTCGATTTATATTGAAATTTGAAGAGTTCGTACGTGCTTACTGTTACGTCATCAAGAACGTAATGTAAATGAATTCCGTTAAAGGTTACGAAGAATGGAGCACCTCCCGTATTATGAGAACATATTCATTGTACTGTACATACACTCTAACGATTACAGGGCCATTAAAAGAATTTATTTACACACTGCACTGTGTAAATCTTTAAAAAAATATACAATTCATCTGAATATGGAAGAAACGTTTCTATTATATATATATATATATATATATATATATATATATAGTGGTGGCATTCAGCCGGTTCGCACCGGTTCGTGCGAACCGGTTCCTAAAATTCTCGAGTTCGATTTGGAGGCGATTTGGAAATATTTAAAAGGAAATTAAATAAAGAATTTCAATAAAAACATTTTTTAGTTTTCATTTCTGACACGGAAGGGAGAGGAGAAGGGGGAAGGGGAGGGGAGGGGAGGGCGAACCGGTTCTTAAAATTTTTGAATTCCACTACTGTATAAAATATATATATATATATATATATATATATATATATACAAACTCAGAATGGTTCCCTGAGAACATTATATGTTAAACACAGACGTGCATGGAACAAGGAACTCTTCTGGGAAAATTAAATCCACTATAGTCCGAATAAGTAATGGTAAATGACAAATACCATAGTTTTTTTCCTTTTTCATGATTTTAGCCCGACGTGGGCAACGGGTCTCTCGCAAAGAGATCCCATAAATATAGCTTCCCTCACCAGCTATCTGCAAAGCAGACAGGATCCAGCTTTGGGACGTGGATCTAGGGTTTAAAGCAAGCCTAGATCCCTACACTCAGAACCTATATATAAGTAAAAGACTCGTTGCATTCACGTCGTGTTGAATAAATCAGAAAAAAGGGGGTAACTATTGTATTTTTAGCCAAAAAAAACCAAAACTTAAACCTCAACCGGGACATTGAGCGTCCACTTTTCAAGGCACGAAACACGTCCGTTTAGTATACACAAACTCAGAATGGTTCCCTGAGAACATTATATGTTAAACACAGACCGTGCATGGAACAAGGAACTCTTCTGGGAAAATTAAATCCACTATAGTCCGAATAAGTAATGGTAAATGACAAATACCATAGTTTTTTTCCTTTTTCATGATTTTAGCCCGACGTGGGCAACGGGTCTCTCGCAAAGAGATCCCATAAATATAGCTTCCCTCACCAGCTATCTGCAAAGCAGACAGGATCCAGCTTTGGGACGTGGATCTAGGGTTTAAAGCAAGCCTAGATCCCTACACTCAGAACCTCATGAAAAAGGAAAAAAACTATGGTATTTGTCATTTACCATTACTTATTCGGACTATAGTGGATTTAATTTTCCCAGAAGAGTTCCTTGTTCCATGCACGGTCTGTGTTTAACATATAATGTTCTCAGGGAACCATTCTGAGTTTGTGTATACTAAACGGACGTGTTTCGTGCCTTGAAAAGTGGACGCTCAATGTCCCGGTTGAGGTTTAAGTTTTGGTTTTTTTTGGCTAAAAATACAATAGTTACCCCCTTTTTCTTTGATTTATTCAACACGACGTGAATGCAACGAGTCTTTTACTTATATAGAGGTTCTGAGTGTAGGGATCTAGGCTTGCTTTAAACCCTAGATCCACGTCCCAAAGCTGGATCCTGTCTGCTTTGCAGATAGCTGGTGAGGGAAGCTATATTTATGGGATCTCTTGCGAGAGACCCGTTGCCCACGTCGGGCTAAAATCATGAAAAAGGAAAAAAACTATGGTATTTGTCATTTACCATTACTATTCGGACTATAGTGGATTTAATTTTCCCAGAAGAGTTCCTTGTTCCATGCACGGTCTGTGTTTAACATATAATGTTCTCAGGGAACCATTCTGAGTTTGTGTATACTAAACGGACGTGTTTCGTGCCTTGAAAAGTGGACGCTCAATGTCCCGGTTGAGGTTTAAGTTTGGTTTTTTTTTGGCTAAAAATACAATAGTTACCCCCTTTTTCTTTGATTTATTCAACACGACGTGAATGCAACGAGACTTTTACTTATATAGAGGTTCTGAGTGTAGGGATCTAGGCTTGCTTTAAACCCTAGATCCACGTCCCAAAGCTGGATCCTGTCTGCTTTGCAGATAGCTGGTGAGGGAAGCTATATTTATGGGATCTCTTTGCGAGAGACCCGTTGCCCACGTCGGGCTAAAATCATGAAAAAGGAAAAAAACTATGGTATTTGTCATTTACCATTACTTATTCGGACTATAGTGGATTTAATTTTCCCAGAAGAGTTCCTTGTTCCATGCACGGTCTGTGTTTAACATATAATGTTCTCAGGGAACCATTCTGAGTTTGTGTATACTAAACGGACGTGTTTCGTGCCTTGAAAAGTGGACGCTCAATGTCCCGGTTGAGGTTTAAGTTTTGGTTTTTTTTGGCTAAAAATACAATAGTTACCCCCTTTTTCTTTGATTTATTCAACACGACGTGAATGCAACGAGTCTTTTACTAATATAGAGGTTCTGAGTGTAGGGATCTAGGCTTGCTTTAAACCCTAGATCCACGTCCCAAAGCTGGATCCTGTCTGCTTTGCAGATAGCTGGTGAGGGAAGCTATATTTATGGGATCTCTTTGCGAGAGACCCGTTGCCCACGTCGGGCTAAAATCATGAAAAAGGAAAAAAACTATGGTATTTGTCATTTACCATTACTTATTCGGACTATAGTGGATTTAATTTTCCCAGAAGAGTTCCTTGTTCCATGCACGGTCTGTGTTTAACATATATATATATATATATAATATATATATATATGCACTAGAATCACAAAATAAACACGTGACCTTATTAATAAGCAAACAACCACAAGGAAAAGGAAACACAAAGTCCGAGCGCTTTCGTGATTATTCACATTATCAAGGAGGAACAGAAAATAGACGGAGATTACAAAGTAAATGAGTTAAATAGACAAGCAAAAAATTCACAATTGGCACCTCAAATTAAAGGCCTTAAAGCCCTCTAAAGATTTTTCAAATTGCTAACATAATCTGTAGGCAGCTAAATAACTGAATATAAAAAATATATACTGTATAGATGAAATTAGACAAAAAGAAAACCAATACAGAGAACAAAAATTATTATAATGGTTATTAACACTAATATTTAATTAAAACAGGCAATTAATTGGCAAGAATTTAATGAAAAAACAAATAGATAACGTAGATAACAAATAGAAAACATAATCTGTAGGCTGCTTAATTACTATACAGATGAAATTAGACAAAACAACAATACAGAAAACCAAAAAAATAAAAATTATTATAATGGTTATTAACACTAATATTTAATTGAAATAGGAAAAATTAAGAGGCCCGAAATTAATGAAAACAAAGGGAAAGTTGCCATCGTCTTACAGATTATTACAAAATTTCAACAAACAATCTGGAAAAAATTGTTATCCCAACAGCAACCCACTTCAAAAATCCAATAAACCACCCAGCAACCAAAGATTATACACGAAAGAAATATTACAATTAAAATAGACACATAGAATGTTAACAGTTCTTACAATAATATTTATTATTTAACCAGGGCAAACCATTAAGAGGCAAAAAATGCAGTTAAGAAAACAGTAGGCCCATCGCCAACTTACTGACAATGTACGAATCTAATTTGTACAACCCAGGGCTAATATTAAAGACCAAATCCGCATTATTCTTGATCACACTTGATTCCAATATATTTCTGCTAACAATAGATTTACTAAACCTTAATTTGGAAGCATTTTTCCAATCAATGGGATGATTAGAATCTCTTACGTGAATGAAAATGGCGTTAGATTCCTGGCCACTTCTTATACTGTATTGATGCTGTTTAATACCTAACTCAAGGGTCTTACCAGTTTGGCCAATGTAAAATTTATTACATATTGTGCAAGGGATTTTATATACACAACCATGTTCACTTAAAGGGGAGTTCTTAATCAATGAATTCTTAATGACATCTAAATTTTTGAACGCAATATTTACATAATATTTAGTAATTAAGCAGCCTACAGATTATGTTTTCTATTTGTTATCTACGTTATCTATTTGTTTTTTCATTAAATTCTTGCCAATTAATTGCCTGTTTTAATTAAATATTAGTGTTAATAACCATTATAATAATTTTTGTTCTCTGTATTGGTTTTCTTTTTGTCTAATTTCATCTATACAGTATATATTTTTTATATTCAGTTATTTAGCTACCTACAGATTATGTTATCAATTTGAAAAAATCTTTAGAGGGCTTTAAGGCCTTTAATTTGAGGTGCCAATTGTGAATTTTTTGCTTGTCTATTTAACTCATTTACTTTGTAATCTCCGTCTATTTCTGTTCCTCCTTGATAATGTGAATATATCACGAAAGCGCTCGGACTTTGTGTTTCCTTTTCCTTGTGGTTGTTTGCTTATATATATATATATATATATATATATATATATCCGCTGGAGCGCAAATGGATGTAAAGATGAGCTGAAAATTTCGGATAAAAACCCATCAGTCTCATTTGCATTCCGGGATACGAAATTGGAAGAGCGCATCGACTCCTCATACCGTAGAGTGGGCTGTTACCACGCATATGAAAGAGGATGGAAAGTAATTCAAAACAGCTAAATTAACAGCATTATTGAGCTTAAATGACGCCAATAATGAACTACGCCGAGAAGAATTGCCGTCGTGGTTTGCAAAAGTAGATTTTTTTATTCATTCATTTTTACCCATTAATAAATCAAGGGTAAGATTACGACATCCGATCGACATGACATTCTATCGACAAGTATATTCTGGGTTAGATAGTTATATTATGTTAGCGTAGGTTAGGTTACGTATGGTAGGTTAAGTTAGGTTAAATAACTTTTAAGAGTGTCGATGTTATGGTGTTGTCAATCCAATAGGTATAATTCTGTCCAAATTAGGACACGAATTCAGGAAAAATCGTGTGACCTTATTTATTACTTCCTACAATACTAAAAAGGTTTAGGATTGTTTAAGTTCCTTCGTAACGGCAAAGGTCATGTAAAGGAAGGGACTTACAGCGTTACGTAGTAACCGCAATCGCTACATCATATGAATGTAAAAGGCGGTCACCCATCCAACTACTCTCCAGAGTCAACGTCGCTTAACCTCGATGATATGACGGAGTGATGCTGCGACTCTGCTTGGTAAAAATTCATTTAAAAAATAAATTCTTTCAAAAGGAGAAAGTAAAATATTTGTATATTTTAGAAAAACAAGCGTCACACACACACACATATATATATACAGGGTGTCCCATAAGTCCGGCATCATAGGAAAAATAATAAAAAAAAGGCAAAACAAAAGCTTTTATTTACAGAACGTGCTCAATATGTCCACCATTGTTTTCAATACACAAATTCAGACGTGATACCCAGTCAGCAAGCACACGGTGAATGATGTCAGGAGTAATGGTGTTACATGCCCCAATAATGCGCTGCCGCAAGTGTTCAACACTCCTAATTTTCTTTGCGTATACCAGCGCTTTCAAGTGGCTCCAGAGATAAAAATCTAGTGGCGTGAGATCCGCGCTTCTAGCTGGCCATTCCACAGGCCCTCGACGTCCTATCCAATGACCAGGGAATTGTTGGTACGGGTATTCCCTTACTTGGGTGCTGTAATGTGCAGGAGCGCCGTCTTGCTGGAACCATACTATCACCATACTATCACCCGAGATGCACCTTGTTCCTTTGAAGAGGTATACCAGTGAGGGTTGTTTTGAGACCAGTAGCGGGTGTTCTGTCGATTTACCTCACCATTTCCATAAAAAAACAGCCTCGTCACTGAACAGAATGGTGGACGGGAAATTGGCATCCCGAGCATAAGAAAAATATGAATTATGGTTTGTAGAAATAGAAAAATATGAATTTCTCCTATGATGCCGGACTTATGGGACACCCTATATATATATATATATATATATATATATATATATATATATATATACTGTATATAGTATACTGTATATATCTTACAGGAAATCTGTGTGACTAGAAATTTCGGGAAATCCCTAAAATGTTCAGGGATTTCATCCAAGGTTAAGTCGTGATATTTTCGTTAGTTTGAACGAATATATCACGACTTAATCTAACCAATCAAGGGCGTACAGTTGACTTAACCGGGGATTCAATAATTTTCCCATAGGTTTAACGAAAATATCACGACTTAACCTCACATGAAATCCCTGAACATTTTAGGGATTTCATGAAATCCCTAGTTACACAGATTCCATGTAACATCTCTCTCTCTCTCTCTCTCTCTCTTCTCTCTCTCTCTCTCTCTCTCTCTCTCTCTCTCTCTCTCGTCCTTATTACATACGTATGATCGAGTGCCCAGTGTCAATGATCATGAAAATTTGTTTTCCAGTGAAATTAACTCGCCAGTAAAGTTATACATTTTTAAAATAGTTTTCGGTGCCTTCATATTAAATTTAACATATCTAATTTACCTTTCATTAGTATTTAATTATAGTTAAATTCCTTTATTTATTAAACAAACTTATAGTCCAGGTGACCAACGTGGTACCATAAAGCTTTTTTTGCCGTGTCTGAGAAATATCTTCGAGGTGCCGATCCCTTCCGAGATGGGTAAGCAGACAGCGTTAAATCAAAGTATAACGTACCAGCTCGTTTTTCTTTAACCTTGAACGCTGTATTCGAGGCAGGTAGTAGACAGCGTGGGAAAACAGTCACCTACTCAAAAATAGACAAGTTCTTCACTTTTGCTTTCTTTTTATTTAAGAATTGTTAACTACGTACAGGGTGGGCCGTAAGTTTCCATACATAGGAAAAATAAACATTTTTTTATGGACAACCATTTTATTTATATAATATGCTCTACATGGTTGCCATTGTTTTGAAAACACATTTCAATACGTGTTCCCCACTGTTGATGAACACGCATTAGCACAGTTGACGTTATGCTTGTAATGGCGTTGGTGATACGTTCCTTTAGATGATTTATGTCTCGTATCTTTTCCTGATACACCATGGCCTTCAAGTGCCCCCAAAGATAGAAATCAAGGGGGGTGAGATCTGGGGATCTGGGAGGCCACTCCACAGGACCACGCCGACCAATCCAAGCATCCGGAAACTGCTCATCCAAATACCGACGCACGTGAAGACCATAATTTAAATTTTCCTATGTATGGAAACTTACGGCCCACCCTGTATAATAAAAAATAGGATATGACAGGGCCAGATAAACTGAAAACCCAGTGCTTTAAATGTAAAGTACAACACTGAAGGTAGTTAAAGGTAAGTTCAGCGATATTATACGAATAACTACGAGTGTATGTTTGTTCTGGAGACTTAGAGAAAACCATGAAAAGGAAGTTAAAGGGCTAAAGGAAATTCTAAAAAATCTTGAAACTCGGATTGTAGCACTGGAAACTCAAACCAATGGAATAGTCCAGAGAGAAAATACAACACCGGATATAAACTCTAAGGTTGAACGGTTCAGACAGAGCATGGCCTGTTTGGAAACTACAGTGAGTAGTCTGAAAAGTAGGACAAAGGATGAAGAATTCAAGGTAGTCAAAACTAAAAGACCCTCAAAACCGAACTACAAGGATTCTGAATCCATTCGCATAAAAAGTAGATTTGACTTGCTTGCTGACGAAGAAAAGAAGTCCTTTTTAATTGGGGATTCTCTGGTCAGAAATCAAGTGGACTTTTTCGGAGCAAAACGCGAGACCAAGAGAAAACTTAGATGTTTTCCATGTGCCACAAGTCAGAAAATAAATTGGGAATTAGATAACGTTAACGTCAAGAGTAAAAGTTGTCCCATCATTGTACATGTTGATAGCAATGACATTTTTCAGAGAAGGACAGGAGGGCAGACTGACGTTACTGTAAACGAGTTTACAAACCTAACCGATAAGCAGAGCTGGGCAGTATTTAAATACATTTGTATTTAAATACATTTGTGTATTTAGAACTGTATTTATAAATACATTGTTTTTCATGTATTTAAATATAGTATTTAAATACTTTAATGAGTATTTAAATACAATGTATTTAAATACTCAAAATATAAAAATGTAAATACTTTTACTGGTTTAATACACGTTCTGTACTAGCACAGTACGACGCGTCGACAGTGTAGTACAGCATGGTTCATGTTTCAACAGTTTGGGAAAACATCCTCTCACAAAAAGACTGTTCCTCCGCTATAACACGACATTACCATCTTCGGCACTGGTAGAGCGAATATTCTCATTCGCGGGAATCACTTTGACTCCCCAAAAAAACTCTCTTTCAAACAAAACTTTTGAAAGATTGGTTTTGATCTGCAGCAACCGTGAAATAAAAGAGAATTCGTAAGGTGCCTTATGTTTATGTTTACGTTTTATGTTTACGTTTATGTCTCATCTACTCATTAATTGTTACTCATTTTGCAATGATATAATGAGTATAATATGTCACTGGTTGAACATCGTAAGTTCTAAGTTCTTTTGTTTTTGTTTTGTTCTAAAAAGGGAAATATATAATCGGAAATTAGATTGTACTATTTCTTTATCCTTTATCAAGCATTTTATATTGTTGTTACTCATGAATTAGTGAATGCATATTTTTAAAATTTGTATGTATTTAAAATGTATTTACAAAAGTATTTAAATACAATTGATGTATTTTGTATTTAGTATCTAAATACATTCGTAAAATGTATTTAGTATTTAGTATTTAAATACATTTCTCCCATGTATTTAGTATTTAGTATTTAAATACATTCAATGTATTTATTGCCCAGCTCTGCCGATAAGATTAAAAAAAAAACCGACATGGGAATAGTTGTAAGAATTCTCCCAAGAATGCATGCTAGTGGATGTACTTTAAGTAAAGCTATTAGCATAAACAACAGAGTCACACGCATTTGCGAGAGAAAAGGAATAAAGTTTGTCGATTTTTGGCCTCATTTTTTGATAACGGGGAATAATTTGGCTCGGATGGGATTCAAAAGGGTCAGAAAAACTATGGCGATCTTCTGAACATTAACTTGAATAATTCACTGGTATGCATCAATTTTGCTGTCAAGGGTTTTGTAAGTGATTCTTATAGAGGTTTTCCTGCTGATTTCGAATCTGCAATCCGTTTTTCTCAATCAGCTCAGGTTATCCGGCTATGGCCTCATAAGTAAAATAGAATTTTTCGTGATTTTGTCAAAGCGGAATTGGAACAGTAACATCTATCATCACTTGTTTCACTTGTATAATATCTTTTTTTACTTTTCAGGCATATAGATAAAATATTTCATAATGAATAGAGCGTGTAAAAATGATCCCAATAGATTCTGCTACATATGTGGGACGGTTACCATGCCAAATAACCAGTCCCAAATCACTAAATTTGTGAAGACAATGTATAGAGCATACTTTGGAAATTAAGCTAGGGGACCAGGACAAAAATTTCGCCCTTCATATGTGCTGCAAGACGTGCATTGAAAATTTAAGAAGATGGAGCAAAGGCAGAGCGAAATCTTTGCCTTTTGGAATTCCCATGATTTGGAGAGAAGGAAAGGATCACGTGACAGATTGCTACTTCTGCATGACAAACCTCCAAGGTGGGCTTATAAATTTATTTTTCTTAAATATTTTGAAATCCTCGTATGAAACTTGACATAATATTCACCATAATGTAATATTCACCATATATAGCATAATATTCACCATAATGGTAATCATACATTTACATATACATTGTTATAGAAAATACATTTACACATACATATTGTTATACAAGTTACATTTACAATGATTGTATATTTTCTTTCTTTTTCATTCATATTGTCCCCGAAGGGACAATATGAATGAAAAAGAAAGAAAAAATATACAGACTCCATCGACCTATTTCATATCTTACAGACCGCAGCCTTCCCTCACGAGCCGCCACTGTCTGAATGCTTCTTCTATTTCATATGCAAGTTTTATATCCATGTTTCTGTGTTTCTATTTTCAGGAGTTAACAAGAAGAATAAACACATTGTTGTATACCCTGACATTCCTTCTGCTATGAGACCTGTACCCCATGGTCCTGGAATTCCAATACCCGACCCACCTCAAACCCCGGACTTCGATGATTCTGATGATGAATCAATGACCAATGCCAATGACCAGTCCCAGTCGTATATACACCTCAAAATACCGCTTCAAATCAGCCGAGGCCTCTCAACCAGGCCAACTTAATGATCTTACCAGGGATTTAGGACTTTCCAAATTAGCTGCCGAGATCTTGGGCTCACGACTTCGAGAGGACAACTTGCTGGCTCCGGGAACAACATTCTCCTGGTATAGGAAACGAGAGGAAGAATTCCGCAAGTTTTTTGCAGTGCACGAAAATACCTCTTCCTTAGTGTACTGCTGCAATGTTGAGGGGCTAATCGAATCCTTGGGCCTGCCATATAACGCATCAGAATGGAGGCTATTTATAGACTCGTCTAACGAAGTTTGAAAGCAGTACTTCTCAACATTGGGAATAGGGTTGCATCAGTCCCTGTAGTACATTCCGTACAACTTACTGAGAGCTACGATAACATGAAAATTTTACTGGATGCTCTCGTATACGACCAACATAACTGGAGGATCTGTGGAGATTTGAAGGTAATACTAATATCATAAGTAAACTATTGCTATTGACTATGTTGTTTTTCCAAAGGTTATTTGAGAGCGTATAAGAACACTTAACTTCCCCACAGAAGTGATACAGTCCAATGCACAGATTTTTTTTATCTGATAGAACAAATTCTCTAAATTCTTTAAATATTTTCATTTTATTTCAGATTGTGGCATTTGTATTGGGAATTCAAGGGGGATACACGAAATACCCATGTTTCCTCTGCAAATGGGATAGCCGAGCGGATGAGAAGCACTATGCACAGCGTGAATGGGCATCCAGAGAGAATTTTGAACCTGGGTCGCATAATGTCGTTTCAGTGCCCCTTGTACCACCAACAAAAATTTTGCTCCCACCACTTCATATTAAGCTGGGCTTGATGAAAAATTTCATCAAATCAATGAATAAGGAGCGTTCAGCATTCCGATATCTCGAGAGTAAATTTCCTCATATATCTGATGCTAAACTAAATGCTGGGGTTTTTGATGGTCCTCAAATTCGAACTTTGATCAAGGATACTCAGTTCGAAAACGCAATGACTCCAACTGAGAAGAATGCCTGGCAGGCATTCAAATCAGTTGTCACTGATTTCTTGGCAAGCGTAGAAGTCCAGAATACGAGTCCGTTGTCGAAAACTTGATGGAAGCTTTCAAAGCTCATGGGTCGCGCATGTCCATAAAAATGCACTTTTTGTGGTCCCACTTGGACTATTTTCCTGAAAATTGCGGGGATTATAGTGAGGAACAGGATGAACGATTTCACCAAGATATCAAAATAATGGAAGAGAGGTACCAGGGAAACTGGGATATTAATATGCTGGCGGACTATTGCTGGTGTTTGAAGCGAGACGTGCCCGAAGAAAAACAGACGGAAAGCCAAAAAAACTTCATTCCTTCCTCAATAAACTTTTTTCCATATTCATTGTATGAATAAAAGTATTTATTCACACAATGTTTTCATTTTTCACGAGTGTTCTTATAATATTACTCGTATCTACAGTGTTTAAGCTAAAAAAATCAATAAATTTGGGGATAAAATTGGACTTATAATAAATGGCCAATAGAGAAAAAACCTGACCTGATTGAGGAAAACCAATGTCATTTTCGAATTCAGCATGGTCGAATTATATAATATGAGTTGAAAAAACCCTCACAGCAGACAAAAAAATTTCATATGCATACCAGTGGATAATCTTTTTAAATTAGGACACCTCCCCCAACCAGTAATTGATCCTCCTCCACCAGTAGTTCGTCCTACTCCGCCATTAGTAATCTTACCCTCCCAGTAGTTAATCCTACTCCCTAGTAGTTAATACTGCTAGGAATTGTCTAAACAAGCCCCCCACCCCTTAGCGTTAATTGGTTTACCTGCTTCGGGAAACGACTCGGGTCAAATAGGAGAAACAATAACTTAAAATCTCTTAAAATTGTGCTATTTAGTGCTAAGTCAATTAGAAACAAACTAATGCAAAAAACTTCACTTTTCTAAAAAGGTAAAAATATGATAATAAAAACCCACTCTAATAGACAGAGTTTATTTCCACAACAGTTTCGATGCCCACTGGCATCCTCTTGTGGAAATGAACTGTCTATTAGAGTGGGTTTTTATTATCATATAGAAACAAACTAACAGAATTTATAGCGTTAGTCAAAACTGAGAGCTTTGACATCATAGGAATAACTGAATCCTGAATTCATTTTGAATCAAGGAACTTTGTAGTAAAATTTGAAATGGTAGATTAAAAAAAGTTTCAAAAAGATAGAGATGGAAGGGGAAAGAGGTGGAATAGTTTTATATGCTCGTAACTTCCTACATCCTGAAAATAGTAATATTGTTTCTGCGCGCTCATGAAATGTTGACAATTGAACTAAATTTGAACAATAAAATAGTGGATCTATTTCTAGTATATAGTATATAGGCCTCCTCACTACCCCGCTGATAAAGATATAAACTTGTATAATCAATTAAGTAGATCAATGAATAATAAGATTAGTGTAATTTTTTATTTTAACTGCGGTTATATAAACTGGGAAGACAAAACAGTTGATGCTGATGGCTCAAGACTATTGGAATTTGCAGGTGATAATTTACTAAGTCGAATGGGCGATATAACAAATGCAGAGATATTATTTAAGGTATTATATCAATACCATACGGAGAAATCAATACTATACATGAGATACGAGATGAACAATTAAAGGCAATGGGCAGTACAGAACACCTAACCTCTTAGAAGCTGTTTTAGAAATAGAGTATT
The DNA here is from genome assembly GCA_023014485.1 of Bathynomus jamesi. Taxonomy (NCBI): domain Eukaryota; kingdom Metazoa; phylum Arthropoda; class Malacostraca; order Isopoda; family Cirolanidae; genus Bathynomus; species Bathynomus jamesi. Next base: position 22,156 of record JAJOZX010003860.1, read on the forward strand.
GTGATCTTTCCAGGAAAGATCACGAGAAAAGAAAACGCCAAGAATGTTAAGAGAAGGGGAAGGATTGAGTTGTGTGTTGTTGAAGGTAAGGGGACACTTGTGTGGAAGAAGTAGACAGATGGAGGAACTGAGTTTTTGAGGCCTTAAAAGCTACAAGGTTTTTCTGCCCCAATCAGATATAGCAGAAAGATCACAGATCACGTGTACCATAGCCGTCCAACGCGAATCATGAAGTGACTGCTATGAGGGACGCTTTTGGAAGCTGGTGGAGAAGAGTGGAATCATCGGCTTAAGAGTGAATAGGACAGGAAGTGCAAATTAAATGATCATTAATAAATAAAAGGTGAAATGTGGGTGACAGGACAGAACTGAAGAACGCCACTGTTAATAGCTTTAGAACAAGAACAGTAGCCATCTACAACCGTAGCTATAAATCGGCCAGAAAGGAAATTAGAGAGGAAGGCACAGATGGAAGGCTCGAAACCAAAGAGGGCAGTTTCGAAATTAAAGATTTGTGCCAGACTCCACCAAAAGCTTTTGATATGCCTAGCGCAATAGCAAAAGTTTCACCGAAATTCCGAAAGGAGGGTGACCAAGAGTCAGAGTGATGTGCAAGAAGATCGCCAGTAGAGCGTCCCTTGCGGAACCCATACTAACGATAGTTGGAGGGTTGAGAGCGGTCACCCTTCTTTGGGATAGGTTGAATGAAAACGAGCTTCCAGCAGGAAGGAAAAGTACCAGATGCAGACGAGAAAGACGAAAGAGTTTTCCTCGGCAGGGTGTCAGCACAGAATCACAGTTCTTAAGAACAACAGGAGGAACACCATCATGTCGTACACCCTCCTAGGGTTGAGCCCAGAGAGGGCAGAAAAAACAACTTTCGAAGAGATTCAAATTTGAGCCATAATAAAGTCAGAGGGAGGAGGAGATGGAGGAACAGCACCGGAATCGTCCAGGGTTGAATTGTAAGCGAAAGTTTGAGCGAAGAGTTCAACTTTATCAGGAGAAGTGACGGCAACTGAGACGTCGGAATAGAAAAGAGGGAAAGAAGAGGAAGTAAAGTTGTTGAAGAGGTTCTTTGCTAGATCGCAGAAAGAGCGATAAGAATTAGAATTGGATAGATTTTCACATTTTTGTCGGATGAAGGAATTTTTGGCGAGTCGAAGAACAGATTTTGCATGATTCCGGCCAGAAATATAAGCTGAGTGAGAGTCAGGAGTTGGATAGCGACGGTACCTTTCGAAGGCCTTCTCTTTGTTGTGGATAGCATTAGAACAAGTAAAGTTAAACCAAGGTTTTTTTGTATTAGTAGTAGGAATAGAATATGGAATGTACGCCTTCATGCCCGAGAGAATCACCTCCGTGATGCGTTCAGCACACTCAGAAGGGCCCCGGCCACGAAAGCAGTAATCAATTCATGGGAAATCACAGAAGTACTGCCTGAGGGCCTCTCAATCAGCGGCGCCGGAGCGCCAAATGTGCCTCCTCTTGGGAGGATCGAAAGGCCGAATTGAAGCGATAGAACGGGAAGCAGATATAAGATTGTGGTCGGAGGAGCCCAACGGAGAAAAAAGTTTGACAGAGTAAGAAGAAGGATGAGAGGTAAGAAATAAATTCAGAATGTTGGGCCTATCTGCGAGTAGGGTGCTGTACAATCTGCTCCAGGTCATTTAGGATAGAAAAGTTGTCAGCTGGTTCACCAGGGATGTCAGTGAAATGGGAGGAAAGCCAAAGGTGGTGGTGAACATTGAAATCTCCTGAAGTCGGGATATCAGCAAAGGGAGAGCGGGAAAGAATGTATTCCACTTTGGAAGTGAGGTATTCGAAGAATTTACCCATTGTAAGTTAATGATTTTGTTCTTGCACTCGTAAATAAAAATATAATATACCAGTTTGATTACATCTTTGAGCTTTGGTAATTTTAGCTCTTTAAACAATGCACTAGAATGATCAAGGAAATTAGTATCAAATAATAACCTTATTGCTCTTTTTTGGATAACAAAGATACTGTTTGAAGCTTGTTGGCGGAGTTTCCCCAAGCAAGGGTGCAGTACGTTATATAAGGAAGAACAAGAGTATGATAAAGAGTCAATAAAACTTGTTTAGGGACTGTATTTCTAAGTTTAAACATTATAGCAACGCTCCTCGAAATCTTTTTCGCAGTATAATTTACATGCTCACTCCATTAAAAATTCTTATCTAGCATTACACCAAGAAATTTTGTTACATTACACTCCTTTATGGTGATTTCATTAACATTAAGTTCATCAAGATATACATTTCTTTTATTAGTAAAAATCATGAAATTTGTTTTACTGGTATTTAGGAAGAGTTTATTGGTGGTCAACCATTTCATTACACCGATGAATTCTGAATGAAATATATTCTTAGCTGTATTAACATCTTTGCAATAAAAAGACAGTTGTATCATCTGCAAACATTATGAGTACCGTATATCAGATGAACGTGGAAGGTCATTTATATATAATAAAAATAACAGTGGACCCAGAACTGAGCCCTGTGGCACAACATGTTTGACAAGTGCTTTAGTTGAGCAAACCTTATTTACTGATACAAAATATCTATTGGACAAATAACTTTTAAACCAGTCACTGATTGTTCCTCTAAAGCCGTAACACTATAATTTATGAAGTCGAATATTATGGTTTATTACATGAAACGCCTTACTGAAATCCATAAATATTGATATCATTATTTCCCTTTTTCCTTAGCTGAGTCTGATTTAGAGAGAGACTTAGGAGTTTATATTAGTAATGATCTCAAACCGTCAAAAAACACTGTGCAGAAGTCGAAAAGAGGGTCTTAAAATACTGTACCTAATTATATTAAAAGACGGCTCCAATTTACAAACAAGGAGATTGTAATGTCTCTTCACAGTTCACTTGTTAGACCTCAACTCAAGTATTGTGTGCACCTTTGGTCTCCGTCCCTTAGGAGGGATATAGAAAGGTTAGAAAGGGTACAGGTAAGGGCTACAAAACTGATCCCTTCAATGAGACTGGAAAACTACCAACGAACAATTCAAGTTTTCAAAATACTCAATGGAATAGACAAGGTAGCCGACAGGAAATTATTTTCATTTAATATAAATCCGACAAGAAATAATGGTTTTAAATTGGAACTTAAAACATTTAGTACCTCCATCTGTGGTAATTTTTTCTATAAAATAGTTAATATCTGAAACCAACTTCCCTCGGAGGCTGTTTCAAGCCAAAGTGTAAACATGTTTAAAAATAGGCTGGATAAAGTACTGAATACACTCAGGGTTTAAGATTGTCTTCACATATAACGTAATTTAAGAAAATAATAATATAACGTAACCGTGCGGGAGTTTGTTAAAACACCTCCTGCACTTAATTCTCCCCCTACTTTAGAGAGACGTCTCTGGTTGACTGTGCCCCACGGAGCATGATCAACCATTGAGCATATAGGGTGGATCGATTTTACATTTGTTTCGATTTCCATATTCTAATAGAGACAAAAACTTGCGCATGCATGAGAAAATAGCATCTGCAAACTTTTAGCTTAATAGGTAATCATCTTCTGCCCCCGGCAGAGCGATGAAAATCATATTTTAGTAGTCAAAAACGTATTTTTAAACCCTAGCCTAGAGTCATAAAATTTTGCGTGTGTGTTATTTCATGCCTAAGCAACGATATAAATGCTATGGGAAATATATAAATGCATTATTTAAGACAAAGAGCCGATCTGAAAATATGTGTATAATATACATATTTTCAGATCGGCTCTTTGTCTTAAATAATGCATTTATATATTTCCCATAGCATTTATATCGTTGCTTAGGCATGAAATAACACACACGCAAAATTTTATGACTCTAGACTAGGGTTTAAAAATACGTTTTGACTACTAAAATATGATTTTCATCGCTCTGCCGGGGGCAGAAGATGATTACCTATTAAGCTAAGATTTTGCAGAGGCTATTTTCTCATGCATGCGCAAGTTTTTGTCTCTATTAGAATATGGAAATCGAAAACAAATGTAAAATCGAACCCCGTCCACCCTATGAGCAACTCATTTTTTTATCACTTGCCTCATAAACACTCTAAGTGGGAGACTGAAATTCGCCGTAGCAACAACATCCACGAAACACTTTCATTCTAAATAGGGGACAAGTACACAGGGATAGATTCAGGGACCTCCCACTGATATTCCTCTCCAGAAAGAGATTTTCTTTACTCTCGTTGTGGCACAACAACACGAAGTATGAACGACTCATATATCACTTCCTGCATAAACACCTTTCATGGCGGGAGACCCAAGTTGAAACTCGGCGACATTCAAAGAGTTGGCAGACACATACACATGACAGGCATCTAATTACAGTAAACACGGTCACCCATTTGCATGCCTCGTTAATATGTCTAACAATAGAGTTGAAAAATATTTTGTAGAAACACATAATTTCATGAAAATAACTTTAAAAAATGCATGGCATGGATTAGAGTTGCAGTTCTGCCGACACAATTTTTTTTCTTTTGGTTGGTTGGATGCACGTAATGGGTAAGGGCATAGTGTGGAAAATCTGATTTCTGTTCTTAATTCTTGTTTCCACATGTTCGAGGTTTTTGTCACGATACCAAGTGGTTGATGTGCGATCGGCACAAGTATATTTTTGGTTAGTTTATACAGCGGTGCTATCTAGTGTACGATCTCTGGGTGCATGGCGTAATTATAGAGCAAGCTTATATATTCTCCTCTTTCCTGTAGAGTTTCCTTGGCTACTTTTCCAGGTATTTTTTCAACCTTTTACCGTACCCGCCTCTAGTGGGGAGGGAGCGGAAGGTGGGGAGAGATCCTTATGTTTTTCTATTCAGTTAAAAAGTGAACCAGTTTAATAACAGGAACCTCCCCAGGTGGACCGAAAGGTCTTTGAGACTTCCTCTTGTCCTTGTAACTCTCTCTCTCTCTCTCTCTCTCTCTCTCTCCTATACCCTTTAATCTCCCCCCCCCCCAGCAACGCTCCCCTCCCTTCACTTCTGCCCGTGCCCTACCCATTCTACCATTTATCAGAGTAATGAATACCTTTCGACATCTAAAGTAAGCGCATTCGGTGTGAAGAGATTGATGGATGAATTGCGTTTCTGAATGAGGGAGAACCACTCGTGCTGCAATCGGAGGAGAGACTTCAAAGCAAACCATTCCACGCAAGCAGGCACTTCACGCACGTTTCGGCCTTGTTTTCTCTGCATACACAATTACTGTGTACACACACACACACACACACACACATATATATATATATATATATATATATATATATATATATAATATATATATATGAATAAAACCACGAAGGAAACACAGAATGATGCTCAAGCGCTTTCGTCTAATGACATCCTCAGTGTTCCTGAGGATGTCATTAGACGAAAGCGCTTGAGCACCATTCTGTTTCCTTTCCTTCATGGTTTTGTTCATCATAAATATTTTTCACGTGTTACTTTCGTGAAATAATTTATATATATACTAAAAACCACCAAAGAAACAAAGAAATCGATCGAGCGCTTTCGTGTGTATTTAACACCACCTTGAATATGTGTTGTTGAACACATACGAAATCACTACCTGGTCAATATTGTTTTTTCATTTCCTTTGGTGGTTTTCAGTGTAGATATTTCGCGCGCTGAACTGAATATATACGAGTGTGAGTGTGTGTGTGTGTGTGGTGTATATATATATATATATATATATATATATATATATATAATTTATATATAGCCTATATATGGGATGAATTTCACAATTAAACACGTGAAATGAATGAATGATCCAAACCCACAAGGAAAACAAAAATGATTCCAAGGCCTTTCGTGTATTCAGAAGTACACCTCCCTGACGACGTGTATTTCTGAATACACGAAAGACTTTGGAATCATTTTTTCCTTTTCCCTGTGGGTTTGCATCATATATATATATATATATATATATATATAGGGTGAACCAAATGTAGGTGGACAGTAAATGATAACGTTTATTTTGAGAATACATATTTAATTTTTTTGTATACTATAATACAAAATAAAATTTAAATAAATTTAGTTATAATATTTAATATAATATAACACAAACACCATAGTTATAATGAACACCATAGTTATAATATAATATAACACAAACCGTATTCAACCTACTGTCCACCTACTTTTGGTTCACCGTGTATATATATATATATATACACAGTATATATATATATGTGTGTGTGTGTGTTAACCCCTCCTCTATGGCCTGGGTGGTTCGAATCGACGGGGGTTCTGATTGGGAGGCAGCAACGGATATTTCTCGCGATACTTTTCTTCTATAATATTCTAATTTTTTTTCTTCTCTCTCGCTATAGGGTCGACAGTTGTTAATTCTTCTCTTTCTATAATACTCTGATACTTTCTCTTGGTACTAAACTTATCGACTTTACTGACTAAATTCGTCTGAAGAGAGCCCAACTCGAAGCAGAAAATAAAGTTTCTCTTACTGTAGTTTACTTCTAAAAAATTTACAGGTAGTGCTCTGAATTTTACAGGGGTAGAGGTTCGACCTCTTTCGACCATGGCTCAGGCCGGAATCTAAAAATTAAGGAGGCAAGGGGCTTCTGCCCCCTCCTCGCAGCGAGGCTGCTAACAAGGGAGTGTCGTAGTAGTGACCAAAGAAGAGTGCAGTAATGAAGTAAATTTTACAATTACATGTATCATATAAGTTTAAATGTTAGGGGAATGCAGTTGAAGGTTAAGTTTCCCCCTTTTAAACACATGATCAGATGTTTGAAAGATTCCAAATACAAATTTAAAAAAAAAAACTAATCGTATTTTTCGCCGAGTCTACATTTCTGAAGGCGATATCATTTCGTAGTAGTACATAAGTACAATTTAAGTACATTACTGAGTACATTTTAGTTTTAGTTTATTACAATTATGATTGCGATTATGGATTACTTCACATTCGCTTATGATTGTCCATTACAGTTCTATTAAAGTACATTCTTACATTATATATTAACTCATTAGATTTAATTACAGTTCATTGAAGTACATTACATCAATTACATTATATTAAAGGATTACATTTAATTACAATTTTAGCAAATTGTTAATTGACATATCTACTACTGAAGTAATCTAAATAGGTGATACAATTGATATAATGAAGGGGAGTTAACCGTTGTTCTATAATTTAAAGGGGATTAACAACAATGTTATATATTTATAGTTAACAATAATTACGCCAAATTATGTTAAATAGTATTAGAACCTGGTTGGTTATCAGAGTTTGAAAGTCTAATTAGCCAGCGATGAGGAAAGCGGAGGAAAATACGATATTTTTTTAATTGGAAATACACGGATATTTATGATAACATAATACATAAGTAATACAGAATTTGAATGACAATTAGGTAGAAATAGTAAGTACAAGTAATGAGAACGGGGATAACTATGTGACGTAAGCAATACAGAATTTGAATGACAATTAGGTAGAAATAGTAAGTACAAGTAATGAGAACGGGGATAACTATGTGACGTAAGCCGATAACGAACTAGTGGCCAGGCAGGGAAACAATACAGTATATTATAATAATATAACATACAACATAACACCTTATGTTATAAATTTGGATCAGAGCGAAAGGAGATTTTTATCTTAGAAGCGTTCGATTTTGCTGTGATTAGCGAATTCGACCACTTACCTAAGCATTTATGAATATCTTGCGAGGGGTGAACGCACTTGAAAAAAAAAAATAAAAATAATAATACATGCAAACGTATTTGCGCGTTTTCGAACGAATGCATAAAGTTTTGCATTTCACGAGCAAAAATGAATATTTAATAAACTGATGTAGGACAATGGTCAAGATAAGATATGGACGTTTTGATGAATATGGTTGAATAATAATATTTATACATTATTAGAAAAGATGAATTTAGAGAAATACAGTAATGAATAAAGAAATACAAATCGAAATTCTATCCAAAACTCGCTTAGGCGATTTTGGTTTCTTATGTAAAAATGAACATTCAACATAAAACCCATACGAACATAAGTACTGCATGAAGACAATGAATCCATATAATGATGGTATAGGAATTGTTCATTGTTCATTTTTACACACACACAACATATATATATATATATATATATATATATATATTATATATATATATGTGGGTGTGTGTGTGTGTGTGATGTACACCTAAAAAATTCACATAGGTTGTACTGTACATCATCTACACATTTTAACATAACCTTTATGTAACACTGGACTCAGCGTGTAACATTAAGCATTTCACCTTTAGAAAAGTAAAATCTTTTTCTATTATGTCCCGTAACTTTTTTGTTGTTTGGATTTTATTCCTCTTGACTTCGTAATTTAAGGTTACAGTTTCAAACACAAAGAAGCTATGGGATATAAATATAATCTACAGAGTGGCCACAAAGTCCTTTTGCAGTGAAATTTAGCATATCTGTATGCTGCCCTTGTTTTTCATACAAAAGGACTTTGTGGCTACCCTGTACCCTGTACGTAACGCAAAACAAATTAACGAAGGAGCTTAAAATAATGTATAAAGGTTATTTCTAAATATTCGTTACAATGTATGATTTTATTTTCGTAAACAAAGAGACTTACATATTTTCTGGGAGTGAAAATAATTTAGAAATTTTTATACGTGTGTGTGTGTGTGTGTGTGTGGTGTGTGTGTGTGTGTGTGTGTGGTGTGCGCGCGCTGGTCTTGCGTACTTAGGTCAGTTCCAGCAGCGTCCGTAGTTTAGTGGGTAACACCGTTTCCCTATAAGCGAAGTGAAGCCACTGAGATCGGGGTTTCGAACCCTGAAGATGCTGGTAATAATGAGCCGCGTTAATTGACCTGAACTCTGCACCAGTTTCTGGCCCTCCTGACTGATCATTACGTCACTTCTAATATTTAGTTTACGAGGAAAAGTGTGCATATAACTTGTCATTTAGAAATCAATTAAAAAATAGTTATGACTTACATTATAATCAGTTATCTTTTATTAAACAGAACTGTTAGTTTCATATTTAACCCTAAAAGGACGACCGCTACATATTGGTAACATTTCAAATACACGCATTCATAATTAACCCTACAAACAATTCCGGCGTTAAAGGGGTAAAATAGTATGGTGGAGTCGAACGTATAAACCAGAATATTTTATCTTTAAGCCAAAAAGTATAAGATTTATCGTTATTTAAAGCCAAATAATTTAGTAACTAGTCTAACTAGTCACTTGGCACTTATTCCTTTTCCCCCCGCAATTACTTTTTTCCCTGTTAGGTCAACTGTACGCCCTTGACAATTGGTTAGGTTAAGTCGATATTTTCGTTAAAATATTCCACTTATTCCTTCCCCCCCCCCCGCATTTCTGCATATACGAAAAGGATCACCTGAAGATCAGGGCCCCCAGCCTTCTTTAGTTAGCCTTATAAGGTTAACTAACGAAAATATCACGACTTAACCTAACCAATCGTCAAGGGCGTACAGTTGACCTAACAATTGGTTAGGTTATCATGATATTTTCGTTAGTTAGCCTTATAAGGCTAACTAACGAAGGCTGGGGCCCTGATCTTCAGGTGATCCTACGAAAATATCATGAATTAACCTAACCAATTGTCAAGGGCGTACAGTTGACCTAACCGGGAAAAAAGAAATTGTGAAGAAAAGGAATAAGTGCCGTCACTTATATTACACATATTTTAGGTTACTTTCGCAACAACTAAACTAAATCTACATAAACATAGACAGGGTGACCACAAAGTCTCTGCGTGCAAACAAGGGCAACATACAGATATTCTGTAATTTCACTGCAAAGGCACTTTGTGGCCACTCTGTGTATATATATATATATTATTATTATTTCCGGTGCGACATTACAGTCCCACTGGTACTGAAGGGGTTACGTTTACAGTAATAAATACATATTAAAGTTTGATTACATATAACTTTGAGTTTAGACGAATATATTCAAATACATATATTCGCATTTTCTTTCAATTAAGTTTGAAAATATTTGCTGAGCTTTTGGTTAATTTCGTTGGACCTTTTCCAGTTTGTGTACCGTTTTTCATATATTTATTTTTGAGAATATTTTGTTAAAACTAACGAAAATATCACGACTTAACCTAACCAATTATCAAGAGCGTACAGTTGATCTATTAGTAAATAGTAAATACTATTCCAGAAACAAACAATGTTATAATTAATAATAGATCAACTGTACGCCCTTGATAATTGGTTAGGTTAAGTCGTGATATTTTCGTTAGTTTTAACAAAAATATTCTCAAAAATAAATTATACGAAAAACGGTACACAAACTGGAAAAGGTCCATTTTTAATGTAAATTTTGTATTTCAGTTTTCCTTCGAAAATATTCCTTATTCGGAATGTTTCTTACACGAAAGTTACACATGAAAGAGTCTCATGAAACTTGAAACATACAAAAATATTACGGTAATGTTACATTTAGTAAAGTTACACGTAAGTTACGTCAAAGTGACTGACCCAGGAATTACGTGTAACAGTAATTACAATATATATATATGTGTGTGTGTGTGTGTGTGTGTGTGTGTGTGTGTGTGTGTGTGCGCGCGCGCGCGCGTGCTTTATGTATACTGTATAAGAAACAAAATACAATACAGATACAAAATTCCTTTCACTCCACTCCCCCCAAAATAATATGAAATAATAAAACCCTTTCAATCATCCCCAAATTAAAAAAAAAAACTTTAATCTTTTGGAACCAAAATGAAAAATTTCGAAATTCAATCAAATTTTATCTATTTTTTTATCATTTCTTCCGCTCAATCTCACAATGATCGTTCAGTAAATATACTAAAAGAATTATATATATAAATATATCTCATCTTGTCAGAGCAACTTCAACATAAGTAACAACATTTTGGTTCATTTTTTACATTATTTCGAATAATTTTCATAAATCTTTACCATTTTTACCAAAATATGAAACCACGATCCTTCATTACTCTAATTTTATATATATATATATATATATATACAGGGCGTCCCAAAAAAATGTATACACACTTTAAATAATTATAAAGGCAGTGTTTATTAAAATACATTTCATTTTCAAAATGTAATAGAATCTACAGACATTATTTAATTGTTTTGTCAACGCCTGTTTTCAAATTGACGTCCGTTCTGGTCCAGGCACTGCTGATAACGCGAAGCAATGGAATCGCAAACATCACGAAACATTTCGTTTGGTATTTGTGTGCATTCTCGTTCAATGGCTGCTCTCAATTCAGCGACTGTTGCAGGTTTTATAGCGTAGACTTTGTCTTTTAAGTATCCCCATAAAAAAAGTCTAGTGGTGTGAGGTCTGGTGAACGCGGAGGGTATTCTACGAAAACCCCTTCGTCCAATCCACATCCACATCGTGCCAAGTACCACTCGCAATACTCCACTCTTCGGTCCGGATCATCTTCATTAATAGCATGGACTAATCTTGGAATGTAACTTTTCCATTGACAGCGCTTCAAAATGCGTTGGACAGACGATTCTGAAATTCCTACCTCACGACTCGCTTGCCGCACAGATTTTCTTGGTCTTTGGTGATACGTTTCCAGTACTCTTTCTTGCTTTGTGGGGCTTGTCGATGTCCGTGGTCTTCCGGAACGCTTCTTGTGGACATTCTGAACAGTTCCATCGGCTTCAAACTTATCTCTAATTCGAGTGATGGTAAGTCGCGTTGATGGATCTGTTTGAAACTCCCTCCTAAACTGTCTTTGCACTTCAACAGCGTTTTCACACTTCCAGTATCATTTTAGAATGAATTTCCTTTGTTCAAAGCTTAGTCTGACTGCCATTATTAATTCTAATGGGTTTAACTTGGAAAGAAAGAAACATCAATTGAGCTATCAGCTGTTAAAGTCTAAGGATTTCACACGTACAAATACAGAGGAACCTTGCTTAACGAGTGCCTCGTATAACGAGAAATTCGTATAACGAGCAAAAAGAATGGGGGAAAATTACCTTGCATAACGAGCGACACTTTGCTTAACGAGCAAAATATTTCGTCAAAATTTAAAGCGTAGACAAAAACAAATGTCTCTAGACAGTTTCCTCGTGAAAAAGGATCCAAAAGAAAGTGAAAGTGCCTCTAAAAAATTTAAAGCTAGTGACTGTGAGCTCGTCGAGAATGTTATTGCATTGAACGAAGACGATTCTCCTCCTTCCCCTCAATAACCCTCTCCTCCTCCCCTGTCTCTTCATTTCCTTTGCGTGCGTCAGGAGCACCTTCTCTCTTCGTAAGTTATTTATAAATTTCACCGTTACTAATTATTTACATTCTCTTTGGGTTAATTTTTATTAATAATCTCTTCATTTCATGCAATAATAATTTAAAAAACGCCTTTAAATATCATTATAAATATTATTTTAAGTATTTTTTAAGCATGGAACGCATTATCATATTTTACATTGATTCCTATGGAAAAAATTGCCTTGCTTAACGAGCATTTTGCATAACGAGCACAATTCGGGAACGAATTATGCTCGTTAAGCAAGGTTCCACTGTAATGTTAAATAAATAAAGTCCATTGATATCATTGCAGCGTATGCGATACTATTCAAAGCAACTATACAAGGCCAAGAATGGCCCTAGCCCCAGTCACCGCCATGTCAGTAAGGATGGAATACAGCAATGAAAAAAGTGTATCTTGTATCGTGGGCTATTTCTTATAATAATTGTAAAGAAAGTTTGCGTTTATTTCAACAAAAATATAATAAACCACCACCAAATGCAACCACTCTTCGATACTGGAAGCTCAAACTTTTGGAAACAGGGAGCCTAGTAAAACATCGTCCAAAAAAGGGGGCCAGTAACAGCGACAGGAGACAATAACAAAGAAAATGTCCTGGACATTTTTCAAGTTGATCCAACAACTTCACCGAGAAAAGTCGCAGAGGAATTGGGTATTTCCAGTTTTTCAGTAGCAAAAATACTGAAATCACAGGGGTACCACGATTACAAACCCATTTACTCTCAGTTCAGATGATACGATAGACGGCTGCAGTTTGCTGAAACAATGAGACAAAAGTTCAACAGTGATCCAAATTTCCTTGGAAAGAAAATTTTCAGATGTGTCTTCGATTTAACGAGTAAAGGAAACAAACACAGCGTTTACTACTGGGCAAAAAAAAAATCCCAAAATACGATTGTGTAAACCCATTAAAGCGGCTATACTAACAGTTTGGGCGTGCATTGGTTATTAAGGACTCGTTTCCTTTGACATATCGAGAGATACGATGGATGGAAAACGCTATTGCCAGCTATTGAGAGACAAAGTTTTGCCACAGTTTACTAATGGCGTTGGCAGGAATTGGCTTTATCGACATGATGGAGCGCCTCCACATTACTCTGCAGCTGCCTGTGAGAGTCTGGATACCAACCTTGAAGGAAGATGACTTGGGCGGCGAGGTCCCATCAAGTGGCCAGCCAGATCACCTGATTTAACCCCATATGATTTCTGGCTTTGGGTTTATTTGCGTCACAAACTCTACATTCCTGGTTTCATGTATCGAAATGTGAATGCCCTTGGCCCGCAGAATGGATGAAGAACTGAAAAGGATCCCACTCGATATGTTCAGAAGAACAATGAAGAGTTTGAGAGAAAGAATCCACAAATGTATCAAAGCGGATGGAGAACTCTTTCAAGATTAAATTATAATTTAACAAAATATTTGCATGAATAAAATTCTTTTAAACTTTTCGTTTGATTTGTTTCATCATTTGAACACTTCTCTGTATAATGTTGTTAACTAAATAGGTGGATGTATAAAATCCTTAAGACTTTTCTCCCATCCTACACACCACACACCACACACACACACACACACACACACACAAAGGATTGACAAAACTAAATAGACACCATGATGATCGTCCTCAAGAACAAAGAGCAAAAGTTCATGAATTAAATGACAGAATTCGTATCAGCTTTACAAAATGCAAAGGAGAAGCCAACACAGTTCTAAATATAGTGAGTCAGTAAATCTGTTATTATTTATTGACTTTTATTATCAAATCAAAAACTGTAGAAAAACCGAAGTTGTCTATTTAGTACTTTTATCAATTCTCTCTCTCTCTCTCTCTCAGATGATGCTGAGGGCTCAAGACTATTCGAATTTGCAGATAATAATTTATTAAGTCAGTGGGTTGACTCAGTAGGTTGACGGTTTTACTAGATCTCATATTCACGAGCGAAGATGACCAAGTCTCTAACCTAACTATTGGTAAAACTTTGAGTACCGGAGACCACAATTCGATTAGGTTTGACCTCGGCGTTCCAATTAGTACTCGAAAAAACACTTACAAAAGGTTGGATTTTTCTAGAGCAAATATTGAAAGCTTCCGAAGTTTAGACATCCTTGAAATTCTAAGAAGCAAGGACGACAATGTCACCTGAAGCTCATATTGGGATCAATTTAGAATATTACAGGACACTTTCATACCCACTAAAATAGTTTCCTCCTTGTCAACCAAGACGCCGAAATAGTTCAACAATGAAATTAGCAATGTTATTACGAAAAGAAATAGCGCCTACAAACTTCTTAAGTCACATTTCAGCCAGACTAATTCAGAAAATTATATAAACCTACGTCGGAGGGTTAAATCCTTAATTAGATCAGCTAAACGTAATGAAGAGTCTAGAGTTGCCTCACTCTGTGAAGTTGACCCTAAAGAGTTTTTTGCCCATATTAATAGCAGGAAGTCAATTAAAAATTCTGTAGGTCCCCTAAAAGATAGAAATGGCATACTGAAAATCGGTGATATAGGTATAGTTAATACGTTAAAAGAGTTCTTCGTTACAGTGTTCACGGAAGAAGACAACTGAAGTACCAAATCTCCAGATTACATATGACGGTGACCATTCCTTAGCCCGTAATTTTTACGAGAGATGAGGTGCAGCAACTAATTGACAAGATGAATAAGTACAAATGACCTGGTCCTAACTTATTTATTCGAAGGGTATTAAAAGAGGTTAGCCACAATATTGTTTTATGATTTAATAACTGTATTCAAACAATCATTCGAATTAGGGAAAGTTCCAACCGGCTGGAAGTTAGCAAATGTAACCCCAATCTTTAAAAAAAGCGGTAGGCAAAATCTTTGTAATTACCGCTCGATCAGTATAATGTTAATTGTCGGCAAGCTGTTGGAATCCATTATTACAGAACGTATCGTGTATCACCTTTAATGAAACAATTTAATTTTTATTCTCAACATCGATTCAGGCGGCATAGATCTTGACTAACAGATCTGTTTGAAATTTTCCATAATATTTATACGCCTACTTTATACGACTCACCTACAGGCTACAGCAATAGATATAGTGTTAGGGATGGGATAATAATGACTTTTTTTTGGAAATTGCCAACAAGATGAGTGGTTTCTATGGCCATTTTCGCTGCTGAATAATAATCTGGCTGGTTCTTGGACCTAAAATCAAGTTTTGACCTGATTCAGTGAATTTTTTTCAAAATGGCGAGCAAAAAAATAATTTTCTCTTTTTGATGCTTAAGAAAACCGCTACCCCTCATATGTAATATGTCTTTCCATATGTTTTCAGGTCGCTGAAGTTGAAAATGAACAAATCATAAACATTCGATGCATAGTTTAGCGGTTATAGGCAAAAAATGGAAAAGAAAGGTATTATTTTATTAAAAAATCATGTACAGAAGAAACACAAGGCATTCATATCAGTTCCATGATGTAATTCAAATCATGAAATCATCATATTTACAACACATTGTTCAATAAACTATCAATATTACTTGTAACATTGTCCTCTGGTCGTAAGGCATTCTTAATAGAATTTCTCAGTTCATCTACACTAGATTTTCCCATTTTGAATTTCCCGTCTCTCACTTTACACGTCTCATTTGACGAATATCTGGTGTGATGGTGAGTCTCAAATAGGCAATTTCTGTGAGGAGCTGCTTTTCGTTCAGTTTGTACAGAGCATCCAGGTTGTTTGAAGCCAACTTTTTGCCAGCTTTTTTCTTTTTGAGCTCTTCTTTTTTCAGTAGGGACAATTACTTTGCAGCATGCACAGTAGCTACAAAATCTTCCTCTAATTTTTTCACTTTCTTGACTTTTTCTGAACCTCTGGCCGATTTCCAGGATGCCTTCCTATCCTCAAGAGACTTTGATTCGAACGAAGAGTCTATCAGAAGTCCGTTAGTCACAATAACATTTTTCTCGAGTGCGTTTGAATGGATGTGCTACCACCACTGGCCCTGATTCGGTTGTCAAGTTTTGAAAATTCTGATTTGCATCCTAAATTTGTCAGAGGGGCATACATCAAGTCTGGATTAGCGTTATCGTCTGATCTTGTTAAATAGTCCATACAAGACAGCTGATTATTTACAGTATTAATGATTTCCTCTGGAACTATAGCTTCAAGTTTATCTTCCTTACAGCCATCAAGTCATTCAATTCAACCATCTTACCTTCAAAGAAACGTTTAACTCCAGACCAAGTTCTTTCACTTTTCTCGTCATCCTTCTTGTCAATTCCAAGAAGCTCCATCATAGGGAAAATCATCACTTCGCTCATCATTGCGTAAATTTGGGAACAACACATGAACCATGACTTTGGATAAAAGTTGACACTGTGAGAACTAGCTTGTTACTGTTGACATCTACTACGACATCAAAGAAGCTTGGATGGAGTTTCGCCTCGACAAATATTCTTTTGCTAACTCGTCGATTCTCCCAAATCGGTTTGCCACGAATCCTCTGAATCCATCACATTTGAATCCATTATCCGCCATCCAAGATTTATAGTCATTATATCGGGATACCGAATGGGAGGCATGGCTGGGAGAGAGCAATAGAGCAATTTAGCAATTGCAATGAGTCCCAAAGTATGAACGGAAGAACCAGGAGAACAGAAAACTTTTTCTCCTGCCGTAACTTGAAGTACATTATGTACTCCAATTTTCTGTTCCGTGTTTTTAAACACTGTCTATAGCGTGATCTACTCCTAAAATGATATGGGCGCAGCACCTCAAGATCTTGTTTGATTCGATTCGAAGATGCTGTAAAAGTACTCCACATTCACTAGCTCGATCAGACATCCAGAAGTCTAGTTGAGATTTGAGTTCGTCAGTGGTAGAATTTGCTAGTACGGCTAGACAATTCAATTTGAATTCGTAAGCTCTGGTTCCATCCTCTCCAGAATGGCTGAGGTTTTCGAGATATCCAGTTGTCAGCGACTTTTTCATGCCAGATGGACCAGCGATGATGAGGTGGTCAGCCTTCACGTCGTACAGTCGGTGGCCGGCAGCCTTGGCCGTATCGTCAAGTCCTACACTCACAGCGTTATCCTCTTTGTTGAGGATTTGTTGAACGACATACTCTAGATGCAAGTATGAAACATCTTCCAAGTATTACATTATTGATCTGCGGTTCGGAAATACATACGTCAAGTCTGAATACTGTGACGGACTTGTAACTCTTCGTCTTCACTCTCCATCTCACCCTCACAATCTTTCTCATTATCATCTGCCTTCAGCTTCCAATCTTGATCAAAAACCATGTTAGCTACTTTTACAATCACTCTCGAAAGCTCTTCAGGAGAAGTTCTTGTCTCTGCAAGACACTGGACTATACACCGCATCAAGTTTTCGTTCAGACATTTTTTTTGCCAGTTCTGATTTTCACTGTCGGAAATGCAGCTTGTTATTCTTTACTCTTCTCCTTGCTCAGGTCTTCTTCCGATGAGCGAAGTTTACGATCAGTAGAAGGAACTGTCTTTGCCGTTGTTGGTTTTTCAAAACTCGGATCGTTTTCAGAATCGACTGAAGTTGCTAACACTTCAATAATTTCTGATCCCTCTAGCTTCCTTTGCTCTCTCAAGTTGCTTTCTGTTGCTTTTCGCTTTTTCTCCGCTGATCTTTCACGAGTTTCTTTCCTCTTTTTCTGTCTCACCCAATCTTTTGGTACTGCATTTGTACATATGGCCTTATACGCACCAAAGCAATTATCCCAATAAAAAGTCTTATCCTCATCAGTCATTTTGACCCCAAATTCTTCTGCAAGTTCTGCTTCGTAATCCTCATCGTCAGTTCTAGTGTTGTAGGCGTTCTTAGTGAGCTGATCATTAAAGCCGCTCACTTTTTGGTACCATTCGACACTTCTAGGTTTTTGTTGGCAGCGTTCATTCTTTCTCAGTTTGTTAAAATGTTCTTAATCGCCTCTTATTTTTTTCGCCACTGTTTTTTCATGCATGGGATAGACATTTTTATTAATTCAATCTCGTCTCAGTTCATTTGCAACTATCTTGCTTGCATTATCTCGAGTCATTGACTTTTTCTGTCCTTTTACTCCTTTTTTGCAAAGTGCAAGCATCCTACAAATCACAACTGTCCCTGGTGGCAACTTTCCAGTCGGTTTAAATTCGTCCACTTCTGTGCAGGTTTCCCCAAAAAGTTCTTTTCTGGCGGCACTGCGTGATTTCCTTTCACCAGCCATCATTACCAATCAGCAGTCACTAAGCATTAGGATCTGCAAGTACAGTAAAACTCCATTAGTCGGCATATAACACCGAAATATGATAGGTAATACAAATTATAGTCATGCTAGATGTATCATATATATTATTATTATTAAAGTAGATTATATCAAATATTGTATTTGATATATTAGTTACTATTATTATTATTAAAGTAGATATACTCATTATTATTTAAGTAATATATACAATTATTATTCTTGAGTTTCTTGAGCGATAAGGTTTTTACACCACCGGCTTGCTAGGCCTGTCGTGGCAACCCTCCTCTTTTATCCGGGCTTGGGACCGGCATGGGATTCCAGATGTCATTCCCCATAAAATGTAAGTTGAGAATCAGGAATAAACATATATTCTCTACCAGGTTTATGCGCCACAACAGGGGCATAGTGAAGAGGAGAAGGCCAACTTCATGGAACGACTAGATGACAATTATGAAGTGGGAGGAGAGGAGGTGGGACTGCTTATGGGAGATTTCAATGGCAGAGTGGGAATGGAGAGGGAGGGAGGGAGTGGAGTAGGTAATTAGACCTTTCGGAGAACAGAACCGAAATGCAGAGGGAGAGAAACTAATAGATTTCTGCGTAAGGAACGAACTAAAGATCATGAACGGATTTTTTAAACACCAGGAGACCCATAAGTTTACGAGATACAGGTGGAATCAAGTGACAGGAAACTTTGACCAAAAATCCATCTAGATTACTTTATATGCTCCGATAAGAGAATTATTGGAAATGTCAAAGTGATACCAGGGGTTACGTTAGACTCTGACCACAGATTACTGATAGCAGATTTGAAAATGCAGAAAATAGCAGCAACAAAAGAGGAGAAGAGGAAGGTAATTAAGACAAAGAAACTGCAGGATGAGAACATTAGAGTCAGATTCAGAGAAGAACCTGAAAGAAACATAGCTGAGATGGAGGAAAACAATGAATGGGAAACCGTGAGAGATTGTGCTAAGAGGGTTGCGGAGGAGATTTTGGGAACTGAGTGAACGGCATATTCTAAATGAGGCCTGACTAGGGACTTGTAAAGGGGCAATATAATATCCTTCGATTTAAATTCGAAATTACGCGCTATGAAGCCTAACATCCTATTAGCTTTTGCGCAAGACTCCAGGCATTGGTTCCTAACTTTTAAATCCTTAGATTCGCGTACGTCTAAATCTACTTCCTCGTCAACGCTCGCTAACTCTCTATCATCCATCGTGTACGTGTAATTATTGATACGAGAAACCTATATGCAAAATTTTACATTTTTCTACGTTAAATTGCATCTGCCACTCATCCGTCCACTCCATAATCCTATTTACATCGTCTTGGAGCCTATTTCTATCTATCGTCCTCGTTAACAACCTTACCGCCTATTTAGTATCGTCCGCGAATTTTGACACGTTACTAGTCAATCCTACATCTATGTCATTAATGTAAACTACGAATAGCAATGGGCCTAACACTGAACCCTGTGGGACACAGCTACCTACATCCAACCACCCCGATTCACTACCATTAACAACGACCCTCTGTCTCCTAGCACGAAGCCATTCCTCTAACCAGTTAGCTACCTGACCGCGTATACCGTGCGCTTTAACCTTCGCAATTAATCTTTTATGCGTACAGTTTAAGGTAGTAAAATTAAGGTTTTTGTGGTTCGGAACCAACGTAAAATTGTAGGCCCCCACTGCCACCACGGAGGACATGCGCACTACACAATTACAAACACGGTTAGGTAGACCAGCCATGAGTGGCTCCTAGGGTCTTTGTTCGTCTGAAACATTATAACATTATTATAACATTATACTAATTCCTACTTTCCTATAAATCTTCTTTCACCACTCTTTTCTGTCAATAGTGGCTGGTGGAGGAGGGAGAGAGCTTTGTCTCTTCTCTACTTTACTATTATTCCTGTGTGAAAGCTTTACACGTCTGTAAGTGTAAGCATAGTATACATTTTTAACATTCATTATTTTCATTCGTTATTTCTATTTTTTCTACTTCTTTCTTGGACTAACCTAGAGTGGATCTTAGGGTTTTTGTAATTCTATAATACAAACTAACGACCTGTAATTCTATAATACAAACTAACGACCTATGCACGTTGAAAGGATCTCGGATGGGACCGCTCATTTGAATAGGATGAATGAAGGATCATGGCACTATTGATTTCAGTAGTGATAAATCACGTACTGAAATTTTGTTCATACGCTGACCCTCTATGACGAGCTGCCCATACCTTTGGTGGGTGTAATGGGCGGAACAATGCTTTGAAGTCTTTATTTTATATATATATATATATATATATATATATATATATATATATATATATGAATTATTTCACGAAAGTAACACGTGAATAATATTTATGATGAAAATAACCAAGAAGGAAAAAGGAAACGCAGAATGGTGCTCAAGCGCTTTCGTCTAATGACATCCTCAGGAACACTGACATAAATAACAAGTTCGAGACTATATTTGTCACAAAAAAAAATAGAAAAAAAAAATTGTAGGAGGAACATACAAATTTATAAGGAAAAGCTACCAGAGTTTTAGCACTTTGCCCCTCTTGTCTAAATCCGTTCTGAACGAATTCAAAACAACAGGATCAAGCGAAAAAAGGCCCTGGCTAATGTTAAAATCATTTGTAAGTTGAATAATAGCAGACTCAAGAATATTTCTATTAACAATGTTGCTTCAGTGAAACAAAATTGAAGCATTATTCCAATCAATACAGTGGGATAACTCTGACAAATGGACGAAAAGGGCTGGACGACTGTCCCGTTCTAACGGAATATTGATGCTGTTTTACACGCGTGTGCAAATCCTTTTACATTGTGATTCAATGTAATTCCTTTTACATTGGACAGACGGGAAAGGATTTGCACACACGTGTAAAACACCATCAATATTCCGTTAGAACGGGACAGTCGTCCAGTGCCCTTTTCATCCATTTGTCAGAGTTATCCCACTGTATTGGTTGGAATAATGCTTCAATTTTGTTTCACTCAAGCAACATT
Organism: Bathynomus jamesi; assembly: GCA_023014485.1. NCBI lineage: Eukaryota > Metazoa > Arthropoda > Malacostraca > Isopoda > Cirolanidae > Bathynomus > Bathynomus jamesi. The sequence goes on from JAJOZX010003860.1 coordinate 43,751, forward strand.
GTTAATATAAATATTCTTGAGTCTGCCATTATTCAACTTGCAAATAATTTTAACATTAGCCAGGGCCTTTTTTCGCTTGATCCTGTTGTTTTGAATTCGTTCAGAACCGATTTAGACATGAGGGACAAAGTGCTAAAACTCTGGTAGTTTTTCCTTATAAATTTGTATGCTCCTCCTACAATTTTTATTTTTCTATTTTTTTTAATTTTTTATCTTTTTTTGTGACCTATATGTAGTCCCGAACTTGTTATTTATTTCAGTGTTCCTGAGGATGTCATTAGACGAAAGCGCTTGAGCATCATTCTGTTTCCTTTTTCCTTCGTGGTTATTTTCATCATATATATATATATATATATATATACACACCTTGCTTAACCTTGGTTTTGCTTCCGCCCGAATTGTTCATTCTGACGTAGGTCAAGCTTGTCACTCCACCTTAGACCTACAGTTTAACGTGAAATACGAACCACGCCCCACCAGCAGCCCAGCATCTTAACCACTAGGCTACCCAGGGTACCCATTTATCTACCAACCACTTTCTTTATTGTGTGGAAGGATGAACAGCTGGGTTTTGCTGCGCGCCGCCTGCCGTCACCGGGTCTCGATCTTAGGGCCGATGGATTCGTAGTTAGCGACGCTAATCACTACACCACCGAGGCGCATATATATAACCTTTGGTTAGCTTCCTCCCGAATTGTTCATTCTGACGAAGGTCAAGTTTTTCACTCCACCTTGGACCTACAGTTTAACGTGGAATCCGAACCACGCCCCATCAGCAGCCCAGCGTCTTAACCACTAGGCCACCTAGGGTACCCATTTAGCTACCAACCACTTTCTTTATTGTGTGGAAGGATGAACAGCTGGGTTTTGCTGCGCGCCGACTGCCGTCGGGTCTCGAACCCGGGGCCGATGGATTCGTAGTCAGCGACGCTAACTTCTACACTACCGAGGCTCTCTCTCTCTCTCTCTCTCTCTCTCTCTCTCTCTCTCTATATATATATATATATATATATATATATATATATATATATATATATATATATATATATAAGCGATATTCATTAACAGCGCGCGAAAATTCAAAAAGAAATTTTTGTTCTCAAATTCAACCGAAATAATCTTTGGAAAAAATAAAAATTCTGAGTTTCGAGACAAAGAAATCATTTTAATTATCTTTAAACAAAACCCAAAATGGAAACTGGGATATTTGAATTTGGTTGGTTGAAGTACGATAATATATTATTTGTTTCTTTATTAAAACAAAAATGATGAATAAATAACGCTCGTAAAATTTCAAGAAACCTTCTGTATATATAACGTATTTAATTAAAATTATTTGAAACAACAAACCATTCAATAACCTACACGTATTCCGTAACAATCCACAACCTATACATAACATTTCGTATCTTCGGTTCCGTTTTGAAAAATATTAACGGCAGTAGATTAAGTAAATTCTGTATACGGGCTCCAATAAACCTTAGCCCCCCCCCATGGCCTAAACCATTAGAGGTACAGTAAAACTAAACATACCTTACAAAAGAGAATTTAATCCTGCATTTAATGAGAAACAATTAAAACTTGGTGTTCCCGCCATTGGCTTCCAAGACAGCCTGAATTCGCTTTGGGTAGCTTGCCAAAAGTGACGTGAATAGATCTTGATCGTTACGCAAATTTGCTAAAACAGTTTCAATGTGTTGCGTCATTGTATCCTTCGAAAATCGATTTGCTGCAGGTTCTTGAAACAAGAGACATTCAACCTTGTCCTTTATAACTGATCCAATGTGTTCACAGACGTTCAGGTCAGGAGAATTTCCTGGCTATTCTTCATTTCCAAAGAATTCGATCTCATGGTTCCGCAACAACTGTTGAGTGGCTAATGCCTTAAAGCAGGGGCCTTATCGTGCAGAAGTGTGACCTGATCGACATCCATAACATTGTTTGGGTTTCTTAGAAAAGGAATGACATGCTGGATAGAATAATATCACGAAAATACTGTCCATCCCACTCTGACCATTTGGCTTCAGCACTCACATGAGCTTCTTTGCAGTGAACAAAACAAACACACCAACACAGTCTGGACTTTTTAATAATTCGCGATAATGTTCATTGTCATCGATTTCATCTGGTGTTGTGGCCCACACTCGATCATTTTGGTAGTTAGGCCGACGTGTTACGTAAACAAAATTCATCGGAGACAGCTAAATGCATGAAATCATCCAATCCCAATCTTCAAAATAATGGGCAAACCACATTCTGTCATCGATGTTAAATTGAGTTTTCTTGGCTTTGGAAGTTCATGCCAAGGCTTTAAACCTTGCCTATACGGTACAGTCGAATGATCTCACCACTAACGATCTTTCCTCTCAACACTTCGATCTCTCTAGAAAGTTTAGCACAGCTGTTTTTCCGCTTACGCGTACCGCTTTCAATGATGTCCTTTGTTTCCTGAGAGAGTGTCAAATTTGGGCGCCCAGATTTGGTTGTATCCATTTCACATTCATCCAAAGTTTTATTCCAATTTCTTTTGACGAAGTCCTCACTTCTTCGCAACTTTTTGGCAACCCATGAACGTGTTATAAAGGTGGCTCCAGCATCACGAGCTTCCCGAAATGTTATTGCTCGTACGCGATCTATCACACGTTGCCTCTCCGAATCACCAATTAATTGAGAAGCCATTATATTATCACTTTATCAGCTAGAGTAATTTTAATACCTGCAATAAATAAAGAATTTTTAATATTTTTATAATCACTAAAAACTATTTCGATATAAGTAAACATGTAAGCTGCAAATGGGGGGGGGGGCTAAGGTTTTTTGGAACCCCTTATTTATAATGGCGGAAGAAAGTTCACGGAAGAAAAAACTTTGGAAAATATAGTGAAAATTTCAATCCCAAAATAACCGTTATTTATAATTTACAGTTGTTCAGAATATAACCTTATGCCACGCTTTTGCTCTTTAGGAATGCAGGGGGACCTCTTCCACAAAAAAGTAAAACGTGTTCCACCTTATTATCCTCACTCCCGCTGATATATAACAAAGGGAGGAGAAATAATGATATAATATAAATGGTTTATATACTGTTTCGTTGTTGCTCGGTGTCATATATATATACACACGAGTATATACTGTATATGATTCAATAGAGTAAATAATCTCCAAACTTTATAAAAGTATCGTCTCCTTACAAAGAGAGAAATATAAAAAAATGACATTTTGCACATTATAGGAATTGCAATTTTGTTATATTTAACTAAAAGAAACTGTCACAATCGTTCCTAAAAAGTTAGTACCAAATTTATACTGTATTTCTAAGTCCATATATATACAGGGTGTACATAAAGTCAGGATCTATTTTTGAAGCACTTGGAAATTATATGGAATTCAATTATAAAATGATAAAGTGGTAACCTTTATTAAATAATTAAGAGTAGGATTCGACGTGACGCCCATCAGTATCCCTGCACAGCTCAAATCGTTCCGCAGCATTTCTAAACACATTCTGGAGCATTTGCGGGGTTATGTTATCTGCAGCAGTTCGTATACGTGTACGTAAGTTTTCAAGACTCGTAATCTTCGTCTGATAGACGTGCGATTTGATAAAGCCCCATGCAAAGAAATCTAAAGGGGTTAAATCTGGTGATCTCGCTGGCCAAGGTCTTTTGTTGCTTCCGCGTCCGATCCAGCGATTTGGAAAACGTCCATTTAGATAATCCTGAACAATTTTGGCATAGTGACAAGGAGCACCATCATGTTGATAGACGACGGTACTAACAATCCTATCCCCGTCCTCTATCAACATGATGGTGCTCCTTGTCACTATGCCAAAATTGTTCAGGATTATCTAAATGGACGTTTTCCAAATCGCTGGATCGGACGCGGAAGCAACAGACCTTGTGTCGCGAGATGACCAGATTTAACCCCTTTAGATTTCTTTGCATGGGGCTTTATCGAGTCGCACGTCTATCAGACGAAGATTACGAGTCTTGAAAACTTAGGTACTCTACCCATATGAATACAAAATAAATAACAAACCTAAAATATCTTCATAACCAATATTGTTTGGCCAAACACCTAACTCTTCGAGGTACCTACACCTAACTCTGGCGAGGCCGCTTCGCAATAAATTAATGGCTAAATGGTCTAATTAATGGCTAAATGGTCTGAATGAAAAGAATTTTAAAGGCGTTTAAGGGCTGAAAAGAAAGAAAAAGCGATAAAACGAGAAAAATTGTAAACAGGATGTACAAAAATAGAATCATATGTATGGCAATGACGTCAATTACTCTGCCCTTTAAAAAAACACAACACAACACACTGCCCTAGGTAATACTACGGGCAGTGTGTGGCCAAATAACAGGGTAATCCAAAATTTTTTTTTTTTTTTTTTTTTTATTTCTTTATTGTTTCATACCGTACAGCTTAACATAAAATACAATACGATTAACATATGTAAATGCATACTCATTTTTTTGAGATCCTTCAGGGGTATATTTACCAACATAAATACGACCTAACGGTTTAGTTAAATCATTTGTAGATATTTTCATTAAAGTATTAGGGAATTGAGCAGTTACTGCATCACCTAACTCACAGACCTGTTTCAATCTACGATACATTCTAAACTCTTTAAAAGGTGAGAACCACTTTGTTCTTGGATGATGCATTACTTGCTCTGCACTATGAGACGAGTCAAGATTAGGTTCAAACAAAACACAATTTGGAACAATTAAATATGGAGATGGAGATATCCCTACATTAGGTCCCTCCAGTCTTTCCCTACCACCCTTCTTACGACCTATTGAATCTTCAAAATTAATCACATATCCAGACATATTCATTTCTGGAATACTATGAAAAGATACACCCGTTACTTGATAATAATTAAATTTTAAAATGGTAGATTTAGACTCTTTAGTTAGAAAATCCAAACTCAAGGTATAAACCCATCACTATTAACACCAAAAGTATTTTTAGATAAATAAACAAATTTCATTGAAGCTGTAACTATCTTCTCCTTTGAACGCCATTTAGGTTTCCTCCGAGGAACGTACTTCCTTTTTCGAGGAACAAACTTCCTTCTTCGATACATCTTGAACAGTAAATAATACACGTCACTCCGATGCAACACCGACGATAAGAATGAAGTTTAAACAATTACTGGATCTATTTATAGATTCTCATTACGTCATGTTATGACACGAATCCTATCCCCTTAGAATCAACATGATGGTGCTCCTTGTCACTATGCCAAAATTGTTCAGGATTATCTAAATGGACGTTTTCCAAATCGCTGGATCGGACGCGGAAGCAACAGACCTTGTGTCGCGAGATGACCAGATTTAACCCCTTTAGATTTCTTTGCATGGGGCTTTATCGAGTCGCACGTCTATCAGACGAAGATTACGAGTCTTGAAAACTTACGTACACGTAGGCTATACGAACTGCTGCAGATAACATAACCCCGCAAATGCTCCAGAATGTGTTTAGAAATGCTGCGGAACGATTTGAGCTGTGCAGGGATACTGATGGGCGTCACGTCGAATCCTACTCTTAATTATTTAATAAAGGTTACCATTTTATCATTGAATTCCATATAATTTCCAAGTGCTTCACAAAAATATCCTGACTTTATGTACACCCTGTACAGTATATATATATATATATATATATATATATATATAGTACAGGGTGAGTCAAAAGTAGCGCCCGATTTCTGTCAGTTGATTGTTTGTTTGCCATTTGTATTACAGTGTACAAGAAGGTAGAAATAAATGAATGACATGTTTATCTAACCATTTATTCGGGGGAAAATTATTACAGAACTGTACCAAGCTGTTTTACTTGCAATTTTCAAAGTGCCCTCCCTCGTGATCGATGCACAATTGCAGCCGAGCAGGCACAGAGTGGCACACACGCCTGCAGAGTTCGATATCAATTTCCTCAAACTTTGCAGTGATTTGAGCCTTCAATTCCTGAATGGTACGAGGCTTTTCACGATAAACAAGGTCTTTCATGAGCCCCCAAAGAAAGAAATCTGGAGGTGTAAGGTCTGGGGAGCATGCCGGCCACTCGATCGGACCGCGGCGGCCGATCCACTTTCCGGGAAAGTTTTCATCAAGCCACTGACGAACATGACGTCCATAATGAGGTGGAGCTCCATCTTGCTGGAAATAACAGTCCTGATCTTGTACCCTGGGCCAAAAGAAGGTTTGCAGCATATCCAGGTAAATTTCTGCAGTGACAGATCCCTCAAAGAAAAAGGGTCCAATTATCCCTAATGGAGATATGGCTGCCCAAACTGTCACGCCAGGTAAATTTACCTCCTCAACTGTCACTCTTGGGTTCTCCGCAGCCCAGTAGACACAATTGTGCCGTTAAGCTTAAAACATGCCTCATCTGACCACCAGATGTTGTCTAGCATTGTGTCCTCTTCGTCAAGTTTAGCTAAGAACTCTTCGCAAAATTGAAGACGGCGGTCGTCATCTCCATCATGAAGGGCATGCAGTAAGTGTGGAATGTAAGGTTTCCATTTTTTCTGGTGAAGGATACGGATAACACTTGATTGGCTCACTTCCAACTCTGCAGATAAACGGCGAGTTGACTTTTGCGGACTTTGTTCCAGTCTCCCGATGGCTTCTTCAGCCTTAGCTACATTCGTTGCCGTTTTCGGACAACCGGACTTCTTTGCAGTGGCTACCGACCCTGTTGCTTCAAATTTCTCGACAATCAATCGTATGTTTCTTCCCTGGGGTGGGTTAATATCGAATTCCTGTGCCAAACGGCGTGCCGCCATCGTTGGTTTTCATTACATTTGTAGTAATGTTTCACGGCCGCAATGCGTTAATTCATTGAAAGGTAATTCATGGTTCAATTTGGTGCAAATTCAGTAACTTTCCAAACTCTCAGCAATAACCTGCAAAACAAAAACAAAAATAAATAAACTAAGAAAATTAATAATCTGCAAGACAATTATTAACAACATGACTTCCAGAAAGAATCTGACAGCCGAAAAAAGAAATCGGGCGCTACTTTTGACTCACCCTGTATATATATATATATATATATATGAAAAAAATGTGTGTATATGTGTTCCTGAGAATGTCTAGACGAAAGCGCTTGAGCACCATTCTGTTTCCTTTTTCCTTCGTGGTTATTATCATTATATATAAGCTTGTATTTGGGAAAAAATCTAGAGGATGATAGTGTTAATCTGAAATCAAGATAGAAAAGGGATTGGAGAAAGTGGTAATTGTTGGCATTACATAGCTTCCCTTCCGTTCAGTAATATGAATTGAACGCTTTATAGTTAAAATGATGATAATGATGATTATGATAATTTGGAGTTGCGTAACCTCCTTCGTAACGACAAAGTCACCCGACGGAAAAGACTCATATTTACGTGGGATTCGCAACACGAATCGCTACATCATCCGAAAGCGTGGGATTCGCAACACGAATCGCTACATCATCCGAAAGCGGAGGACGGTCACCCATCCAGCTGCTAAAAAATAGACTTAACGTCGCTTAACCTCGTTAATCGAAAGTGAAGCGGTGTTGCGACGTGGGCAGGATGTAACCCATTAAAAGGATAAACAACTCGGGGTTTAGTACGAGAAGTAGACAGGACATACGAATCATTTGTCAAATACTGGAATATAAGTATTTGGAGAGGTTTGAACGTAGAGAGAGTAGGTGTTAGTTATACTTATTAATTAAAAGGAAATCTGCAAGCCGATATTTATCTATTCCAAAGGCTAAAGCATATTTGCATTTCATTTATACCGAAACAACCTCTCAAAAACCTCTAAAATACGAGTAAAGTCGAGTATATTACATATTGCTTCTCCCATTTAATCATGTTACAATGGGAGTAAATGAAGAATGAGTAAGGAACAGCGGGAGCTATTGAAGAATAGGGACCCCAGCCTTCTTTAGTTAGCTTTATAAGGCTAACTACGAAAATATCATGACCTAACCTAACCAATCGTCAAGGGCTACAGTTAACCTAACGATTGGTTAGGTTAGGTCGTGATATTTTCGTTAGTTAGCCTTATAAGCCTAACTAAAGAAGGCTGGGGTCCCTATTCTTCAATAGCTCCGAACAGCATATTTAGTATATAATCATAACAAATAGTGATTAAGAAATATAACTACACTAATGAATGTCGATTTGAATTCGGCGAACCGCACCATAGGTTCCCAAAGACGGAGTACACTGGCAACACCCACTTTACAGCCTGGTCCATTCCGACCTTGGTAACCTATTCTACAATAAATTGTAGAATAACTTACGGAGTAAACAGTTCTCAAGTCAAATGCATAAATGTACTTACAGGAATGAGAATTAGAAATTATACATAATTATGTTATAATTCAGGGGTTCCCAAACTTTTACCACCAAGGACCCCTAAATATTAATTCCGTACGGACATAGCCCTCCCACAAAAAAAATTATGAATTCAGTTACAAACTATAGTATATTTCATAAACATAGATAGCTTTTAAATTAATGTAAAATTAAACATTCTACGCTCATTAAACCAGTTTAATAAACACTTACCGAATGTCTAGTGTGAAATGGAAATTTATTTTGATATAGTTAATGTTACTATTTTTCCAAAAGCTTAGAGACCCCCTGGAAGCTTCCTACAGACCCCTGGGGGTCTGTACAGACCACTTTGGGAATCCCTGTTATAATTAATGGAAATACGACGTAATGTATTTATGTATGATATAATTAATGAAGTAAAGACATTCAAAAATGAATTAAATAACGACTGACGAAATGTCTTAATTTAGCGTGTAGATTTTCATACAAAGGTAATGAAGTAAAATTGGTTGTCGACCAAGAAGATCCCTTCTTCTGTCTCAACATACATATGGTCTTTATTATATATAAACTGACAATGCTGAGACAAAGATATTCGGGTAGTGTATATTTCTATATGGAAAGACTGAGTTGTAGTACACGGATTATAAATTTAACAAAAAGCATTTCATACGACCCCAGAGTGTGCGCCCGACAATATTGGCTTACTCTAAATACACACCACCTTCGGGATGATTCACCTTGCGGGTTCTTAATTAATTAAAATCACAAACCACAGAAATTACAATTAAAAATTAGAACACGCAAAGCATTCGACATTATTTCAAAGTACGGTTCTTTTCCGTTTCATGTACTGTGTCCGATTTTGTTGAAAATAAGATATTTAATGTAGATTTTTACGCTGACTTCAAAAGTGTAAGATTTGTTTGGAGAAATGAGCGATTCAAAAGGTGTTTGTTATTGTAATTTTGTATTAGGTTAAAAACTATAACAATACAACTGAAAACTAATAAAAGAGTTATTGTATTCTTTAGTAATATTGACTTGTTTCACTAAGTATTTGTGTGAATAGATTTCGACCGTTATTTTTCTGTCCGGTTAGGTCAACTGTACGCCCTTGATGATTGGTTAGGTTAAGTCGTGATATTTTCGTTATTAACGAAAATATCACAACTTAACCCTAACCTAACCAATCGTCAAGGGCATACAGTTGACGTAACCGGGCATTCAGTTAACCTAACCTAACCTAACTTTTGAACCGCTCATTTCTCCAAAAAATACTTACATTTTTTAAATCAACGTAAAAATCTACATTAAATATCTTATTTTCAACAAAATTGGAAACAGTACATGGAATGGAAAAGATCCCAAAGTACGAGCGAATAACATTAAAGAATAAATCTTATTCTTTTTTCTGTTGAAGACATTTTAAAAACTAAATTATTAATTGAGAATATAATAAAAAGTTTATTGGCAAAAATACGCGATTAGAAGTTATTTCTCGACTATCTCTTCTTATCTTTCGTCTTAGAGTGAAAGAACATTTTTAATCTGAAGGTAGTAATAATAAGCAGTAATAATAAGTACGTAAAACTGTTCACCGCAATGGATGGAAGGAGAAAAGATAATACAGTGAAAAACTATGAGTTTCAGTCGGCGCTCCTACCGATCACATCATTCATCGAGTATCACTAGCTCCAAGTTCCTCATTTTATTGCCTTTCCCCTTTCATCTTATTAAAGTGCGGTCATTGCACTTACGTTATTTTAGCATTCAAATTGATCACAATTAAAATTGCTAACATGAAAAAGCAGTACTCGTATATATGTAGATTTGCGTCACAGTGACCAATTACAAAAATTCTTTTCAACTACGCACCAACAAATAATATATATATATATATATGCAACGTCAGCTCATACAAGCATCAAGATAACGGTAATGCATCAAAATTTAATAGGAAAAAAAAATGATAAAAAAATATATTTCATGGTGCAAAACTATTTCGGTAATTGGGTGACTTTCAGAACCAACTTTCGGAATCGTTTAACTTCTGAAAACGACTTTCAGAACACAAAAAGAGCGCAAAAATCCCTTATTTCTGTTTTTAGAAAATTTATCTGAAATATTTTTGACGAATCGAACGAAGCTTCCGAGTTATTTTCTGAACATGTTGAGTAATAAGGATGTTTGGTTTTCGGCTTTATTTCTGAGGGAAATCTTTCCATATTATATATATATATATATTAGTAGATGTATGCGTACATATACATACACATACCATGTAATACACACGATAGTTTCAGAACGTCATCTGGTGTTTGAAGAATTATGTAAATTTCTGTTTCATTAATCTTCCAGTAACAATTTTGCGTCGGACATCTACAAAAAGACTTCTCTTCCTAGTTTTTTATTTTAATTTCAGTTTTTACAATATTGTTGACATTAATGTAACTGTATCACGAAGGAAAATTGTAGTTGTTGCAGTTCTTTCATGCCCATAGAAGTATATTTGTAGTTATATTCTTTATATTTGTGATGCGTACGTGTTTCATTGGTGTACGTTGCTTTTTACTGCGAATTTATTAGTTTTAGTGCGCGCACGCGCACGCACACACACACACACACACACACACACACACACACACACACGCATGTCGTGTCTCCGTAACAGTGAAGTAAACTATTTTCCTATAAAAGTTAACATCTTATAAGAAAAAATATTAACCTAATCTAGTCATAGCCTTAGTAGAGTGTTGGGTACAGGGTATACCTAAAACTCAAAAACCACCCAAAATCATAATGAAAAACAGTGACACTTTTGTTTCGGTAACTAGCTGTGCAGCCATTTTATCTGCGTACGTACCACGTCAAACATATCCCCAGGTTCTGGGATTCAAGGAAAAATCCCTCGTTAAAATCCCGTTCATATGCACGTTTGGAAATGACGAAATTGGGAAACTAACAAATTTCAAAATCTATTCCTTGAAAGTCGAGGCAAGATTCAGAAATCAAAACAGGTTCTGACTTCTCTGATATTGTGGAATCGCTTCTCGGGAGTAATTTTTCGATCAAAGAGGGAATTTTAAACACACAAACAACCTTTAGTCAGAAAAGAAGAATACATAAGGTATAAAATAGTGGATAGTTCAAGCGAAATATTACATCCATAAAGATTTACAGAATAGTCGCATTTAGGTTTGATTTGGTATTTAGTGGAAAGTAACCTATTCAAAGCTTTCTTATCTGAATATATCGTTCAGAAGCATGACAGCTTTCCAGGAAATGAATTTTAAGGAATAAATTTTAACTAAATGTCTAATGTAAGCCCTGAAACTATAAGCATGGTTTATATTATATTATATAATATATATATATATATATATATATATATATATATATATATATATTTATATATATATACACAAACTCAGAATGGTCCCCTGAGAAACTTATATGTTAAACACAGACCGTGTATGGAACAAGGAACTCTTTTGGGAAATTACATCCACTATAGTTCGAATAAGTAATGATAAATGACCAATACTATAGTTTTTTTCTTTTTTAGGATGTTAGCCCGACGTGGGCAACGGGTCACTCGCAAAGAGGTCCCAAAAATATAGCTTCCCTCACCAGCTATCTGCAAAGCAGATTGGATGCAGCTTTGGGACAGGATCTAGGGTTTACAGCTTACACCTAGCCTACTATATTCAGAACCTCAATATAAGCAAAAGACTCATTGCATTCACGTCGGATTGAATAAATCAAAGAAAAAGGGGGTAACTATTGTATTTTTAGCCAAAAAAACAAAAGCTAAACCTCAACCGGGGCATTGAGCGTTCACTTTTCAAGGCACATAACACGTCCGTTTAATATACACAAACTCAGAATGGTCCCCTGAGAAACTTATATGTTAAACACAGACCGTGCATGGAATAATGAACTCTTCTGTCCCAAAGCTGGATCCTATCTGCTTTGCAGATAGTTGGTGAGGGAAGCTATATTTTTGGGACCTCTTTGCGAGTGACCCGTTGCCCACGTCGGGCTAACATCATAAAAAAGAAAAAACTATAGTATTGGTCATTTATCATTACTTATTCGAACTATAGTGGATGTAATTTCCCAGAAGAGTTCCTTGCTCCATGCACGGTCTGTGTTTAATATATATATATATATATATATATATATATATAATATATATATATATATATATATATATATATATATATATATATAATATATATATATATACACAGGGTGTTTGAAAACTTTCTGTACAAATTGTAATGGGGGATAGGCAACACCAAGACAAACCCTTTTCGTCTATAAGTGTATGTCCGCTGACGTCACCATTCGGCGCGAGAGGGCGCCGCTGCAATTGGCTAAAAGGTGAAGTGGGCTAGACTCGCGCTTGCCGCGGGCATTCTTAAATCGGACGTAGTACGCGTAACATGGAGCGCTTCACGACTGCTGAGATGGCTGACATGCATATGGTGTATGGGGCTGCCAATGGAAACGGAAGAGCTGCTGTGAGATTGTACCGACAGCGCTTCCCAAACAGACGTGTGCCAAACCACCAAACGTTTGCGCATTTGCATCGGCGACTGCGAGAAACTGGAACATATATATATATATATATATATAATATTTGTGGGAAAATGACCACAGAATGAAAAGCGAGAGTAAACTGCAAAGAATTTTGAAATACACGAAACGCTAAGAACCTGAGCGAAAAAGTTTGGCCAAAATCGAGTATCCCAAGAAAACTTAAATTTATATAGTACAAATCCAACGTTTATATCAGATCCAAACGCACGAACGACACTTATTTGCAAGCTTATACGGAGGCATCGTTTGCCAATTTAATTAGAATATATATACATACACTGTAGAACCGAAATTGCGGTCGAAAGATTTCCCGGAAGATACAGCTTTTATGGCTGCTCCCCGGGGTTACGTGAAAAACTCTACTCCCCTTATTGTAGTCCCCACCTCATGCAGCAAATTTGAATATCATGAGTCAGAAAGTTACAAACAGCAAAGTTAGAAGATTTGAGTGAACAATTTGAAGGTTCTAATTAAAGCTAAATTAACTCGTACTCAGGCTCGTACGCAGGATTCTTCAGAGAGGGGGGGTGCAAGGCTAAACATATTCTTGCTATAATGTTTGCTCTACGTATATCTTTACTTTAGATGTCAAGTGGACGACGTATATTTTTCTTCTAGATCGATGAAACACATTATTCCAAGACATTTTCAACAAATAAATAGTGCTCGAAAAAATTGAATTGAGAAGATATAGCGATTCATTGTAAGTGCGTCCAACATGACAATAAAAACATAAACAATGACAACAAAGCGTGGTGGAGTGGGGGTGCGTGCGCACCCTTTGCATCCCCTCTCCGTACGGGCCTGAGAGTTAATTATTCCCAATTTCGATGGAGTAACCTTAATAGTTAGTTCAGAAGTAGTTAAATGCGCAAGAGTACTTTGTTTTAAAGGACGGTTTAGTAGTAATAGAGTAGATACTGTAGTTATATTGGACACTCTTCGAGCAAGGTAGTGTTACCCAAACTCGTAAATTACCTACTTTGTTCTAGCTCTCAATGGGGAGAAAGGAGATATTACCGTCGAATTAGTAAAGTTGGGTATTAGGTTAAGAAAGGGTATGAAATTTGGTGGCGGGAATGAAACTGCGATAGCAGAGGTGTTTTACAACTTTGGAAAACCGTATCACAAAAATATGTCACAAACACTCATACAGGTAGATGAAATCTCCTCTCCACCATACCTAATTTTAGTGTGCAGTGATAACCAATTTGCGCAGTAATAATTTAAATTTGTGCAGGGGTAAATTGAAAATCTGTGCAGAGGTAAATTGAAAATCTGCAGTAATACATTAGGTTCTATATCGGATATAGAACCTAATTTATCACTGAACAAATTGAAATTATTACTGCGCAAATTGGTTATCACTGCACACTAAAATTATGTGTGCTCTACACACTGAACAAGCAGCACACAACCACGACACAACCCAGGGTTCAAGTGGGGACGGATCCTAAACCAACGATTAGAACTGTTCACAGTTCTTTTTACTGCAATTACTGACACTATTGAATGGTATGACTACAACATGTCATCTCTTGAAGATGCGTTCATTACACTTTTGAGCAAACTTGCGGCTCAACTACCGCCGACCACTCGACGAGATCCCAACAGAGAACTTAGTCAAAATCCTTAAAGGCGGTGGGACAACTCCTATGTTGAAAAAGAGCAAAACTTCCCCTTACTCTTTTAGGATCCCAGCAAAAATCTTAGATTAATTATTAAAATGTTACCTAAAGCGGGAGTTGTTAATTTTTTCAAATGAACTGGGTCTTACTACAAGAAAAGGGACTGAAATGGTTCTTAGTAATATTATTGTTATAAGTACAAGACAAGATATCATTTACAATAAGAATCCTATAATTAAATTGGGAGCTGAAGCTTTTGATCTTTCTTCAACTTTTACACCTTTATTCGAGGGTTATCAGTAGCAACAAAACTAATTACTTTGCAGAGAATATCAACCCAAGTAGTGAAACTCTTTTTAGAATCCTGTTTTACATTTATGCCTCGTGAACAAATCACATTTCTTACAAATCCTCTTCTAGATTCTGTAGATTCAAACACTGCTTTTGACAAGTTCTTTGATACTCATTTAGAAGAAGAAGAAAAAAAGAGATCTGTTTTGGCAGGAAATGTTCCTTGGTGGTTTGTTGAATTTATAGTTCTAACCTTTTACATATACAGATCAAATGGGTGTTTGTAAATATATATATATGACAGGCAACTCTCTTCATCGTGTCGTGATTTAAATCCAGTTCAACTTGTCCAAGATAACTCATCTTACCCTAGTTTGAGTGTGCGCAAATTTTAGATAAATATTTTATTTTAAAATTAAATTTTATTTAAATAAAATATGACATCAGATAATGAATTTTCAGTATCCGCTAGCCGGGCCTGACTTTGGCCCGCGGGCCGTGCGTTCAAAAACTATTTCGCCCAATACCAATACCGAACACCGAATATTCAGTACATCCTAATATATATGTATATGGTACTTTCCCGTTATACCCCGCAATTTTAATAAGGATTGGTTAGGTTTACTCGTGATATTTTCGTTGTTTTGTGTGTGTGTGTATATATATATATATGCCACTAACAAAAAATAAATTCTTATGCATACATAAGTACGTAAAAACAATTATTTTTCATATAGATTACACAAGTCTGCATTTCAAACCAAAATACGAGATGTTTTATTTCTATTACGTGATCTTATACAATTTTGTCATGCTCATTTCAAATTTCACAACCATTTTTATATATCACTCAGGGTTTTTCACAAAATATAAGTCAGATATATTCATAGTACGTATTAAGCAACTAAATTTTCAAGAGTACAAAATTATAAGAAATATAAAGACAATATATTTCAAAGTAAATTCATCTTTGATACTTAGTTGATACATAATAGATCAATCATGATTGATCAGTAGGACAAAATCGTCGTTTTTTTTTGCTCGCTTCTTGCGCTGCATTTCTTCCGAGCCTTCCTGTTTCATACAAAATGGATGTTAGGTATTTGTCAGAAAAACTGAACGTGATGAGAAAAAATGGATGTGATTTTTGGATTCAGCACACCTGAATTAAAACAGTTATGTATGTTGAAATATCAGATATGTTGCATATCAGTGTTATCTGGTAAAGATTTACAAATATATTTAAGTGATATGATTTTATTAATTTTGTATATATTTATATAATAATTTTATAGTAATTATATATTGGGACAAAGTAGACATCATCGGTTCAAATTATGAAAATAAAGCATTTATTTCTGTTTTATAATTTCAATAATTTCTATTTTAAGAACGGAACTCGTGTCAACAAATTATATAATTTTTTATTAGAATCGTGTGTTTTTAGAATTTTAGAAAAAAATTTAAAATTAATATTTACATCCAACCACAATTGATCGAAATGAGCTTAACCCCGTCCTAAGATTTACAAATCATTTGTACAGAGTGTTCGAAAAGTCCCGTCGCTCCTTACAAAATGTACATATTTGTAATACCAATTTTATTTTTGTGATTCATTGACATTTTTCTCTTTTTCAGGTCTTAGAGTTGTGTGAACAATGGCAGACCAGTCCACTTAGATTCTGGAGGAAAGGATAGTGATGAGTACATGGGCTCATGAAAGGTCAATACTGGCAAAACGACGCATGATATCCAGAATGATTTCAACACAAGATTCAATAACGCTTCACCACCAAACAAGACGGTATTACGCTGGGAGAAAAAGCTGTTTGAAACTGGCTCCATCAAGGACAGACCACTGTCGGGAAGACCAACAACGCGAGCAGCACAATGTGAAGGTGTGATTGCATCGGTGGCTCGTTCACCGAAAATAACACTTCGGAAACGATCACAAGAACTTGCAGTCCCCATGTCCACAATGAGAGATCACATGACAAAAGATCTCGGCATGAAACCATACTGCCCGTCATTTGTTAGTGAATTTTACGAAAATGATGGTGCACATACAGCTATTCTTGATTAGTAACTGTAATTAATAACTGTATTAACTGTAATTAAAGTAACTGTTGCAGTGACCCGTTTCTTAAATTACACCTACCACATGTAAATACAATTAATCACACAAAAATAAAATTGGTATTACAATATGTACATTTTGTAGGGGGTGACGGGACTTTTCGAACACCCTGTAGGTCTTCCGCTGGAAGTACCTAAATCTTGTTACGCAATTTACTACCACTACTTCCGTGGTAGTAATTTACTACCACTATTTCCGTGGTAGTAAACATTTTTTTTTCCAAATTCACAATGGAAGAAAAAATTACAAGTTGAGAACTTTGAAATAAAATAAAAAACAAAAATATATTTTACTGTTTTGGTTAAAAGTAATTAAGAATCTACAATAATGAAAGTAAATCATTGAATGATTACTAATTTTTATGCTTTTAAGGCCAACTTTTTTCCGAAACTACTTTTGATTCGAAAATATTGAATTCAACAAAATAAATTTAATTTTTAAAACTTTATTTCATTATGAATAACATTTATTATAAACATTTCAAATAATATTTTACTGAAATTGAATAAACAATTTTAAAAGGTAAAAAGCCATTTTTTTCAATGCAACTTTGTTTAAAAGATATAGCAATATATCAAAGGCTTAATTTCATTTTAATTTGCCAAAAAACAAATTAAACATTTTTAAATTAAATTCGAATTTATATATCGCATATATATATATATATATATATATATATATATATATATATATATGTGAATTCATATATACATATGAATGTATATGAACAATGGTATAAGACTACATATATCAAATACAATTTCGGGTGAATCAAACTTGAGATGAGGAAGTGCGAGCATAATCAAACATTTGAAAGCAAACTTGAGTGAGAACAGCAACGGTATTCTGTTTAGAATTAATAATAAAAAGAATAATAACGGTATTAATATTAATAATAGTAATAATAATAATAATAATAATAATGATAATGGTAGTAGTAACAATAAGGATGATAATAATGTTTATGAGAGAAGCGGTAATAACGGAAATGGTGGTGGAGAAAACGCAATGATACTCGCAGGAATAAGGACGGAGGGACTAAACTGGATTATAAAGAGGTAAACTGAAGAAATATTGAAATTGTAATTGCAAAACAAGAAAAAGGTAAGGTTTTAAAAGTTTTCCTGAATTTTATTCTGCGTTTCGGTTTTTTTGGAGGTTTTTCTACTGTAAGACATATTCTTCTTTAAATTCTATTCAGTTTGAATTTACAAATACAATTTTTTCCGTGTTGAGTCTACACACACACACACACACACACACACACACACACACACACACACACATATATATAAAATATTATTCTAAACAAAATACAAGCCTGTATACCGACGGCTTGTAATTGCGGTTTTGTGGTTTTTGGCCCAGTTTGTGTAGAACAAGCCTAAGGTAGTGCGAGGGTGACTGTGATTGATGCAGGTAATTTTGTGCTGCCTTCGTGAGGAAACACAAACTTACGGTGCATTTTGCTTCTGAAGAATCATACATCAGGACAGATAATGACAGGGGGTGTCTGCAATACAAACTAATGAAAATTGCAATCAAATGAAAACTGGATATGGATGTTTTATGAACTAGACCAGTGGTTCTGAACCTGGGGTACGCGAGGGAATCTTAGGGGTTACGCGACGGGGTCCAGAAAATATAACCCTCTTAATTTTATATACGATTAACAAGCAGCCACAAGTCACATGGTCGTAAAGCAAGTAAAGATCCTCTATCTCTCGAAAATCCAGAAAATCCCTCGAACTCTTTCAAGGGGTACAGAAGAAGAAAAGGTTCAGAACCGCTGGACTAGACTAACACAGAACACTATTGCTTTCAGTGGTGATGAACCACGTACGAAATCATCGTCAATACTTTGACCCTTTAACTGCTTGGCAATGCTGCTGGGAGCTGCTCGTGCCCTGAATGGGCGGAATAGTGCTCTGTGTAAAAAGATGTTTAACTCTTCCTACTCCCATTTAAACTATGAGTGTATCGATGATAAATATATATCAGTGGATTGGATAGATCAATGGGTGCAAAGAACTAAATTACTGGGAAAGGTTACGCGAATTAAACCTATATTCAATGGAAAGGAGAAGAGAGAGAGATACACCATTATTTACACTTGGAAAATAATGGAGAAACTAGCTCCTGTATCTCCTCAAACAACGGTGGAAAGTAGAAAAGAAAGACTGTGTCGTGTTCCCAAATTAAAGGCGAGACAGAGAACATCCTTAACCCTGAAAGAAAATAGTTTTGTTATGAGAGGACCAAGACTGTTTAATCAGCTGCCCAAAGACCTAAGGAACACGAGTGGTGTTGCGGTGGACATCTTCAAAAGATTAGACGCTTGGCTCAGAGCAATCAATCCCCAATGAGCCCGAATCTCTGGGGATTGTGGGTGAGGCGATACGAAATAAGCAGCCACAAAATCGGAATGAAATGGAACTAACATACAGCTTGGCAGACTGTACAGGACGGATCAACCATCCGCCGCCTCGTCCGATCCATGCCAGAGGGGATTCGTACAATTCATTAAAACAAGGGTTGTCGCTGCGAGAACTGAAGGATGCTAAAAGAAGGAAAGAGAGGAGTACATATCATGCATTATTATTTGTGTTACATCTTCACAGAACCAGAAGAACCGGTGTTTCAACCCCTATGATCATAGATGTCTATGATTTTCAGATGACATATTTGAAAGTGCATTTGCAATTTCTCTCTCTACGTCTATTTTGGGTCACGCTGTATATAAAATTCACAATATAGTGTAACCTCGTTAACCTCGTTGCTGTCCGTGATTGGATCTCTCTTCACACGAAGGTCAAGCTGGTGGCCCCGACTCTGTACTGTATATAAGTAATTTGGCATACAAATTAAATTTATACTTTAATTTCTCAGTTATTGACATCTTCACTCCTGTGACTTTATCATCTTTGTTATTTGACCCCTAAAATGACTTCAATAACAAAAAATTACTTCAAATCCCAATAGAATAACACCTTATTTGAAATTACCGAAATAAATTGTTTCCAGAATTAAGAATAGTCAAATTCTCTTCAACCTTCAATTATCCTAATACTAATTAGCTAATTAATTTGGATAATAATGAAAATTAATTACAAACTGACGGCAAAACATAATAAATAAAATTAAGTAATATATATATATATATATAATATATATATATATATATAATATATATATATATATACACACACACACACACGAGGTTTGTTCAAAAAGTATCCGGGCTGATGATTATGGACAGAATATGGTACTTACAGGGTTTGGGGATTAATCTCCCTCAAAGTACGCTCCTTCTCAAACCACACACTTTGTCCAACGATCCTGCCACTGTTGAAAAGATTTTTCGAAAGCACTTTTCGGAATGACCAAAAGCTGCTCCATCGAACTTCTTTTAATGGTCTCAACATCATCGAATCGGTGTCCTGTCAGGGTTTGTTTGAGCTTCGGAAACAAAAAAAAGTCGCATGGAGCCAAATCCGGCAAATATGGAGTAGAGTAGGGTAGAGTTTTTGACCAAAAATTGCTGAACAAGTTGCGACGCGTGAAATGGCGCGTTATCGTGATGAAGCATTCAGTCTTCGGATTCCACTTTGCGCCGTTTCCTCCGAACTGCTTCACGTAGATGTCTCAAAACTTCAATGTAAAATTCTTTGTTGATTGTTTGTCCCTGTGGAATATATTCATGGTGCACAACACCTTCACAGTGTTGAGCGGATCACGGAGGTGATTCTCTCGGGCATGGAGGCGTACATTCCATATTTTATTTCTACTACTAATGCAAAAACATTTTTAACTTTACTTGTTCTAATGCTATCACAACAGAAAGGATGCTTTTAGAAGGTACCGTCGCCATCCAACTCCTGACTCTCACTCAGCTTATATTTCTGGTCGAATCGTGCAAAATCTGTTCTTCGACTCTCCAAAAAATTCCTTTATCCGAGAAAAATGTGAAAACCTATCCAATTCTAATTCTTCTTGCTCTTTCTGGCATCTAGTTAAGAACCTCTTCAACAACTTTACTTCCTCTTCTTTCCCGCCTCTTTTCCATTCTGACGCTCAGTTGCCGTTTCTTCTCCTGATAAAGCTGAACTCTTCGCTCAACTTTCGCTTCCAACTCAACCACAGACGATTCCGGTACTGTTCCTCCATCTCCTCCTCCCTCTGACTTTATTATGTCTGAAATAAGAATCTCTTCCAAAGATGCTCTTTAAGCCCTCTCTGGGATCATCTCTAGGAAGACGTACAGTCCTAATGGTGTTCCTCCTGTTGTTCCTAAGAACTGTGATTCAGTGCTGACACCCTACCTAGGCAACCTCTTTTGTTTTTGTCTGTCACCTGGTACTTTCCTTCCTGCTGGAAGTTCGCTTTCATTCAGCCTGTACCAAAGAAGGGTAACCGCTCTCAACCCTCCAACTATGGTCCAATTGTTTTATTTCTTGCATTTTTTAAGTTTTTTAATCTATCCTTAATAAGAAGATTCTTAAACACCTCTCTTCTCACAATCTTCTTTCAGATCGTCAGTATGGGTTCCGTAAGGGACGCTCTACTGGCGATGTTCTTGTATATCTTACTGACTCTTGGTCATCCTCCTTTCAAGATTTCGTTGGAACTTTTGCTAGTGCGCTAGACATATCGAAAGCTTTTGATAGAGTCTGGCACAAATCTTTAATTTCCAAACTGCCCTCCTTCGGTTTCTATCCTTATATCTGTGCCTTCATCTCTAATTTCCTTTCTGGCCGATCTATAGCTGCAGTTGTAGATGGCCACTGTTCTTCTCCTGAAGTTATTAACAGTGGTGTTCCTCAGGGTTCTGTCCTGTCACCCACTCATTTCCTTTTATTTATAAATGATCCATTAAGTTGCACTTCCTGTCCTATTCACTCCTATGCCGATGATTCCACTCTTCACTTCTCCACCCACTTCGGAAAGCGTCCCTCTCAATAGTCACTCAATGACTCTCGCAGGACGGCTATGGTACATCTGACCACTGATCTTTCTGCTATATATGATTGGGGCAGAAAACCTTGTGGCTTTCAATGCCTCAAAAACTCAGTTCCTCCATCTGTCTACTCGTCACAATCTTCCACACGACTATCCCCTTACCTTTAACAACACAACTCAATCCTTCCTCGTCTCTTAACATTCTTGGCATTTCCTTTTCTCGTAATCTTTCCTGGAAAGATCACATATACTCTCTTTCCAAAACAGCTTCTAAGAGGTTAGGTGTGTTGTACCGCCTTCGCAGTTTTTTCACCCCCACTCAGTTGCTGTCTCTGTACAGGGGTCTTGTCCGCCCCTGTATGGAGTATGCTTCTCATGTATGGGGTGGCTCAACCCACACAGACTTACTTGACCGGGTGGAATCAAAGGCTTTTCGTCTCATCATTTCCCCGCATCTTACTCACTGTCATCAATCTCTCTCTCTCTCTCTCTCTCTCTCTTCGCCGCAATGTTGCCTAACTCTCTCCTCACTATCTTTACTGTTCTTCTGAACTCTCTAACTGCATGCCTCCTCCTTTAAGGAGAGCACGCAGCACCAGACTTTCTACACCTTCTCATTCCTTTTCTGTCCAACTGTCTAACGCATAGGTTTGTCTGTACTTTCAATATTTCATCTACTCAACCCGTCAACTCTGAACCAATCTTCCTCAATCCATCTTTCTGCCTGTCTATGACATCCAATCTTTCAAACGCAGTGTCTAGGCATCTCCAAAACCCAAGACCTTAATTTTAGCTCTCTTCTTCTTTTTCTTCTTCTATGGGTGGGGCGCTTTAGCGGGCATCGCCCTTGGCCCCTCCTTCTTGCATAAAAAAAAAAAAATTTAAAAAATACCCAAAAGTCTCCAGGAGTGTCATTTTCTAGAATATTCATTAATATACAGGGCTATTTAAAATGATTCACCTGATTTCAAATGAGAATATTTTTTAATGTTACAAATACAGAGTTATTTGTGATACATCAACCAAAAGAAAAACTGTCAAAATTTTGTCTCTCACCTCATAAATGCTCTATGTGACCCCCTAGTTACACGAGCAACGTTGACACGATAGTCGAATTCCTCCCATACTCGCTCCAGCATGTCCGTTGTCACTGACTCTACGGCAGTAACAATGCGAATGTTTCCTCGAACTGCCGATACCACCGACGGATGCTCTGAGCACCCGGTGGATCGGTTCTGTAACGTCGACGAAACTCACGCTGCACTGTGACTACCGATTTACAGCTCGAAAACTGCAAAACACAAAACGCCTTCTGCTGTGCGGACGCCATTTTCACACTGACTCTTTGTTGCTAGGCTAGGCCACGGCGTGACTTTGGAGCCCTCTCGCGGTGATCTTGTATAACTTGGAGATTTCCTCTTTCATGTGGTGTATGCCCAGTTGATGCACGGTTGATAGGTACGGAAGTATTCTCAATTGAAATCGGATGAATCATTTTAAATAGCCCTGTATAATATTATTCACAACTTCACTTTGGATGAAAGTTAATTTTATATTTTAAATTTTTTCTCAGTAATTTATTTCTTCATTACTGCACTTTCGTTTTAGTTTAACTGATAAAGGCTCTATTTTAGAGATGAAAGATACGTTTTGGTATTTTATAACTGGGGATTGGTTATTCGTTATGATATATACAGAGAGAGAGAGAGAGAGAGAGAGAGAGAGAGAGAGAGAGAGAGAGAAATAACTGAGTTATGAGGGGACTCTACAGTAATTAACATTTCCTTCGTCCAGAACTATGTGCATTTTATATAAGAAGGCGATTCTACTGATCATAAAGCTTTGCAAATTAAAATTTGTTGAATAAAAAGTTAAATTTCTATATACAAAACTTTTAATGAAATATTTTTGTAAAAAGTTTGAGAAATATTTTATTGAAACTGAAGTTTGCAGTGAATAAAAGACGGTTAATTATAATATTTTTACTTGTTCACAAATACGTTGTGACACATTGTGTCGTGCAGCTGTTGGCTATTAATTAATTAAATCTGTAGAGACGACGACGTAAGAAACTTTTGGGAAAGGAACATATATATATATATATATATATATATATATATTAGTAGGCCTAGTATTAAGCAAAGTTGGCACTATAATAATGATAATGATTAATTGCTTGAGAATGATTGAATGTAAAATGACTAGGCTGACATTACCAAATTACAGTGGTCTACGGTTAACCGGTTTGGTGTGGCTAATGGAGTAGGCTTACTATAATTACTGAATGAAATGATACGTAATATTCGAGGTCATCAGCTTGGATTACACCCAAGCAAATGATATTAATAAGGTTAGAAAAATTACCTTGTTGTTTTGTGTTTAATTAAGAAAATAAATCAGTTATTTGTTCACAGTGATTAAAAATGGCAATGAAGGTATTTACGATGATTAACAATTATACCGGGTGTCCGAGAATTATCTGTACAATTTTTGGCTGTTATTAAAAGTCAACCATGAAGTGTAGAAATTCCAGTTTGTCCCATTTTACAGAGAATCTCATTACGTTTTTTCTGATACCAAGTTTGACAAGTTTTTTAGAAATGTACGCGGGTGACAGACATTGATGATTTAAAAGCAAGAATCACAGCTGCTATTGAGCGAATTGATGTGGATATGCTGCAGCGTACATGGCAACATTTGGAGTATCGATTGGATGTTTTGCGAATCACTAATGGTGCACATATCGAATGTTTGTAACAACGTTACTTTAATAAAAGAAACTTTTGAAAATACAGATTCTAAATAATCTTGTTTAAGAATTTTACGTGTGTTATCAAGAATTTTATTAAAAGATGAAATTGTACAGATAATGTTCGGACACACTGGAATTTCTAAAAAACTTGTCAAAACTTGGTATCAGAAAAAACGTAATGAGATTCTCTGTAAAATGGGACAACACTGGAATTTCTACACTTCATGGTTGACTTTTAATAACAGCCAAAAATTGTACAGATAATTCTCGGACACCCTGTACCTATAACGGCATTTATAGTATGCTAAATATGACTGAGGATTGGCAAATAAGGAAATGGCTAAACAGATTAATTGTTAAGTAATACACTCATTTATGATAGGCTAATGGTAAGCAAAATGGAACACAGCATGAAATATGAAGCCTATTGATAACAGAAATTATGCACGTACGTTTTGGTACACTGAATGGATTCGGCCGTCTAGAATGAAATGCCTAAAGGAACACGTAAAAAGTAGGATCCATGATAAGTAAATTGTACGATGATCACAATAACAGGGTGATACAAAATTACGGTATTTGATACAACACTAGAAATAGCCTACTGCAGACTTAACGGGAAAGTTAGTTTGAACGGTATTGAAAGCACTTTTGGGTATAACCTAAACGCGGTTCTGCGATTACATTGTGTAGGCTTCACGAGAATTGCTTAAGAGACAGAAAGCTTACCGACTATGTTGTAATACCTCTGGAGAATGAAGAGATACTTGAAGGTTGACCTTGTGGACTGTAGGCCCGAGGTAAAATTGACCGGCCTGTATTTCGCATGTCGAGGATGACCTTGAGACCGGTAGCGGGGCCTAGTGAAGGCTTGTTGAACGGGCGCCGATCGACTTGAGGTGAAGGACGAGTTAAACCAAGGTCAGAAGGAGGTTGCCTCAAGTGTTGATTCGCTTTGTGTAGTGTTGAGATGTTGCTTGAGGGACTGAGGCCGGCTGAAGTCGAACGGCGCTGGGTTTCGAAGGATTGCTTCTGCAGGCGGTCTGTAGAAGTCCTTACTTAGTGATAGACCGGAGCCTTGAAGGAAACAGCAGGCCGCTCCCCGGCGAATGCCGGAGAGCGGGTGGCTTGACGAGTGTTGTTGCTGACGAAGGCTGAGCGTGAGACGTGACGACCAAGACGAGAAGTGAAGAATGCGGAGAGAAAGTGAATGAGAAAGGGTTTCAGTGAACTCTCACTTTTATAGGCTCTTAGGACGCCAAGTTTTGCGGGTCTTTCTGGGAAGCCACAAGCGTCCTATTGTTGCTAAGACGCTAGCTTTCGCGGGCATTTTGGGAAAAGACAAGCGTCCTTATTGTTTCCGATTCCTCGAACACCACGTGTGTCTTTCGCTTCCATATGATTCTAAGCTGTCTACGCACGGCGTGGAAGAAGGAATTTGTTTGTTTATTTCTTGTCTGCCCGCTACAAGTAGTCTGTTTCTTTGTATGTTCACTACAAGTAGTCCCCTCTCAGAGACTGCAGAGGAACGATACTAAGAAGGAATACCATTCCGTAGCGAGACTGATGAGGCCACTCCGAGTTTTGACACCTGGCCTGGTATGTCGTGGAATTACTGACGCAGGAGGGAGTGGAGGGTCGTCTCGGAGCGGGGAGATGGTCAGAAGAGGCGGCGCTGCTGAATGGGGTGGGGGGGTCCGCAGGAGGATTGGGGTGGGGTACGGCAGGAATGCCGAACGAATGAGGCGAAAAATGAGGAAACGAGAGGGGGGGCAGGAGGAACTGTGTTGAGTTCGAATGCAGTGCCCAAAACTCGTCGCAAGGCAGTTCTCGTTGAATTCGCTCCTGCGGAAGGGGAAGAAAAAAACTCGTTCAAGTACACAAACAGGAGTAGTAAATCCACGGAATGATGCAAAGAGACAGCTGAAGAAAGCAGGGATACCAACCCTGAGCCTGAGAAGTGTCTGTGCTTGCAATACGGCCATTTTGTTGCGTGGATGCGTGTGTGAGTGCGTGCTTGTTTACATGGAGAATGCATTCTTTTTAGGCCTTCCCGAGGAGTGGGGAGAAAAACGCACGTCGTGCTTGAGTAAAAAAATTCGCTAGTGCAATAGGGCGCGCGTCGTCAGGTTTCCGCCAAATGATTTACCGTACAACGGCCGAAAAGGGACCGTTGAATATTGGACAACGTGTTGACGAAAGAATGCGCCGTTTGAAGCGAGTTGGGACTTACTGTAGCGCCGGGGGGTGGGAGGTAAGGGTGCGTGTTGTCCTGAGATGTCCGGTGGTGAGTTCCGTGAGTCCCTCCACGATCCGTGTGAAAGCGGGGTAGGACCCAATGCCAGTGGTGGCTTCTCCGGGGGTCGCCGCGCCCCTGCCGTCTGGAGGCAGTGGGACTCGACTTAAGGGGATGCCATCTTGAATCCAAAAATTTCAGTGTTGTGCCGCGCACATGAATGTGGGACAGTAAGGCATTAATTAATAACGTACCGCACGAATCGAAAGTCAATGTTTGCAAGTAGGCCTAGTTAATTTCATTTTGGACTTATGAGTACCGTATTTAAATACAAGTTATTGATATGGTTGCAGAAAATTAAATGGTCAGTAAAAGCTAAACACAAAGACTGTGAACAAATAATACGTTCGGTCACTCCAGGGTTAAACCACTTTATAGTAAGCCTAGTATTAACCGGCTTCATGTGGCTAATGGAGTAGGCTTACTATAATTACTGAATGAAGTGTGGTGAATAATTCGAGGTCACCAGCTTGGATTACACCCAAGCAAATAATATTATTAAGGTTAGAAAAATTACCTTGTTGTTTTGTGTTTAATTAAGAAAATAAATCAGTTATTTGTTCATAGTGATTAAAAATGGCAATGAAGGTATTTACGGTGATTAACAATTATATAACGGCATTTATAGTATGCTAAATATGACTGAGGATTAGCAAATAAGGAAATGGTTACACGGATTAATTGTTAAGTAATACTCTGATTCCTTGAACACCACGTGTGTCTTTCGCTTCCATATGATTTTAAGCTGTCTACGCACGGCGTGGAAGAAGGAATTTGTTTGTCTGTTTCTTGTCTGCCCGCTACACGTAGTTTGTTTCTCTGTCTGTTTCTTTGTCTGTTCACTACAAGTAGTCCCCAAACTCGGGTGACGCTTACTGTGTATGAGTTGCAAGTTTGGAAAAATATAAGATTTTTAATTTCTCTCTATTTTATTTTTGCTAAGTAACTGATGAATTATTTCTTTTTTTAAATTACCTAATCATTTTTTAGATTAAGCTTAATCATGTAATCGTGTTAAATTCTGCAATGTTCATTTTTTTTATATATTCTCTCTCAGTTGTAAAAGATGAAGTCATAACTTGCCAAAACTCTAAATTAACAGTTAATTTTAAATTTTAAGCATTTAATTTTGGTTCATATGCATATGCATATGCTCCAGGCCCTGACGCTTTTTATCCTAGACATTTGAAAGATTTGAAAGACGTTATCGTAGGCCCCTTAGCGAAGATTTTTAATCAGTCACTCGAAACGGGGATTATTCCTGAAGACTTCAAATTAGCTAACGTCACGCCTATTTTAAAAAAGGCGACCGCGCGGTAGCTAGCAATTATAGGCCCATTAGCTTAACGTCAATTGTCGGTAAACTTTTGGAATCGTAGTTAGGGATCGTATTATCGATCACTTAGAAAGTAGGGTTTGATTAATAGTAGTCAGCACGGGTTTCGACGCCATAGGTCTTGTTTAACAAATTTGTTAGAATTTTATAACGAAATAGTGCGCGAATACGATAGGCATAGGGCAGCTGACGTTATTTATTTAGATTTTAAAAAGGCGTTCGATACAGTTCCGCATAGGAGACTAATTGCGAAGGTTAAAGCGCACGGTATCCGCGGTCAGGTAGCTAACTGGTTAGAAGAATG
The DNA here is from genome assembly GCA_023014485.1 of Bathynomus jamesi. Taxonomy (NCBI): domain Eukaryota; kingdom Metazoa; phylum Arthropoda; class Malacostraca; order Isopoda; family Cirolanidae; genus Bathynomus; species Bathynomus jamesi. Next base: position 72,397 of record JAJOZX010003860.1, read on the forward strand.
GCTTCGTGCTAGGAGGCAGAGGGTCGTAGTTAATGGTAGTGAATCGGGTGGTTAGAGGTAGGTAGTGGTGTCCACAGGGTTCAGTGTTAGGCCCATTGTTATTCGTAATTTACATTAACGACATAGATGTAGGATTGATTAGTAACGTGTCAAAATTCGCGGACGATACTAAAATAGGCGGTAAGGTTGTTAACGAGGACGATAGAAATAGGATCCAAGACGATGTAGATAGGATTATGGAGTGGACGGATAAGTGGCAGATGCAATTTAACGTAGATAAATGTAAAGTTTTGCATATAGGTTCTCGCAACAATAATTACGTGTACACGATGGATGATAGGGATTAGCGAGCGTTGACGAGGAAGTAGATTTAGGCGTACGCGTAACTAAAGATTTAAAGGTTAGGAAACCAGTGCCTGGAGTCTTGCGCAAAAGCTAATAGGATGTTAGGCTTCATAGCGGTAATTTCGAATTTAAATCGAAGGATATTATATTGCCCCTTTACAAGTCCCTAGTCAGGCCTCATTTGGAATATGCCGTTCAATTTTGGTGCCCGTACTTGCGTGAGGATATTGATAGGTTAGAAAGGGTTCAGCGTCGTGCACGAAACTTATTCCGGCATTGCGCAATAAGCCTTATGAAGATAGGATTAAAGTGTTAGACTTGTATTCACTCGAAACTAGGAGATTAAGGGGGAGCTTATTGAAGTTTTCAAAATCGTTAAAACATCGATAACGTAAATTTGACAAATTGTTCACTTTCGATAATAGTAATACTCGCAATAACGGATTCAAGTTGCGTGGCAGACGTTTCATTACTAATATCGCTAAAAAACTTCTTACGTTTAAAGTAATTGATAAATGGAATAATCTTCCCGCGTCAGTCGTTCATACCAGCGTTAATGTGTTTAAGAACCGTCTTGACAGACATTTTAAAAATATTAACGTTGTTTAAAATTAAAAAAGAAAGTTAACAACAGGAGCTCTGGTGTGGTGCGCGAGGATGAGTCTGTTGACGATGAATGCCAGCTTGTGACATGCCAGCGTGTGATGCCAGCAATAAAAAAAAAAAAAAAAAAAAAAAATTAGACTAACACGAATGTAGATGTAGCTCATAGCGTAAACTAACCCACTTTTTTAACTTACTACTTTTTTTTTTTTATCCTCCTTACTTTGCATCTCTAACTCTTTTCTGCATGTTGTAGTTTGCATGTATGACAGTGAGTAAGACTGTGTTTGCATGGTTTGTAAGCGTTCTTATTTTACTTCTTTTCATCTTTCACCCCTCTCCTATATTCTCCGACTATTTTTCTGACTTGTCGGCAGTGGCCGGCGGATGATGATGGTGAGACTTTTTCCCTCTTTTTCTGAATGAATGTTAACCCACGAATGATAGGTGTTGCTCCTTACTTAACCCCTTATTCTCCTCTCTTCTCTTAACCCCCTACTCTCTCCTTTCTCTCGGGCTAGCCTTAGAGTGGATCTTAGGGTCTTTGTTAGCCTTAGCTTCTGTAGATCTGTAGATCTTGCTTATCTGTGAAATGCTGTTACAGGAACATTTTTTGCCTTTATCTTCAAATATTTTGCAAAAGAATTCAGCCTATTGAGAATAAAAAAAACAGGTCAACATTAAATATGATAATAATGATGTCACCAATTTATAATATATAAGCCGCTGTAACTTTTCAAAGTTATTCTGATTATTCTGATTTGACCTAGAGGCTGAAGCATTACCTGTAATTTTTTAGAAACAGTAAAATACAGTAAGAGGATATCTTTGTCTTCTCCTTTGAGCCCTGATTTCTCCAGAGAACTTGGTTTTAAAATAAAATAAATAATTTATCCGATACGCTACAAGAAGAATCGGGGGTAGTACAAAAGAAACACCACCCAAGGCCATGGATGGAGGGTTAACATATATATATATATATATATATATATAAAACGAACAATGAATAATTCCTATATTCATATATTCATATAATTTTTATATTCATATATATTTATATTCATATAATTCTTATAGTCATATATATGTATATCCTTATATTCATTTTTACATATAGAGTCCAAACTCGCATAACGATGACAAGTTCGGATAAAATTTTTAATTTGCTTTCTATTTTATTTTTGGTGGATAATTAGCAAATTACTTCTTTTTAAATTACTTCAGCATTTTTTTAGATTTGGCTTAATAATGTAATTTTGTTAAATTATGCAGTGTTCATTTTCTGTATACATTCTCTCTTCGTTGTAAAAGATGAAGTAATGTCTTGCTTAACATTAATTTTAAATTTTAAGTATTTAACTTTCGCTCATATGCATGTTTAATTGTAATTCATAATAAAATGCATATTTCAGTTCCATTTTTAGTTAACTCGACAGATCATAATAACATCAGATCTGTCAATATGCGATTTAAAACAAAAATATAGCTTCATCTTCAAATATTTTGCTTATCTGTCTAGCAGTGGTGGCAAACATTTTTTGCTGGCGGGTCATTTTTGTTACTTTGATTTTTAAAAAAACGAAGTTGGTCACACCAATTTATTTACTTACTATTTTTAGTGAGAAACTTGTTGGATTTTAACTGCTAATGTTTTGATCCGAGGTTTATATTTAGTTGTCTTTAGTCTCACACATGCAGCACTCATACCTGTGCCAAGGCAATTCCTAGTGGTGGATTTGATGAAATTCATGGAGGAAAACAACTGTTCACATGAATAAGATGAACCAAACATTGCTAGCTTTTTCATTAATGTAAAAGAATTTGGTGAAAAGTTCCATTCTGCAAGAATAAGATTCTCTATTCTTTCTATTGATTGTTGTTCTCTGGTTACACCCAAAATTGACGACTCCAATCCTTTTCTTGTAACTTCAGATTAAGATTATAAATTTAGTCTTCCATACTGCACTTTCTCGGAAGTCAACTAATTCCATTTCTAAATTACCAGTGTCAAGCCAATGAAAAGCTGATACTGAAGCTCTTCAAATTGAATAGTATGGGGGAATTGGATGAATTGTAAGTTATCATACATACACACACGTTTGTAAACGTATACTTGCGTTTGAAACGTTTCAATGTGTATCAGCTGTTTATTTCGGTGGTAGAATAAAATAATTTTAAAACTGTAAGGCAGAAAATATTAAAATTAAAATCATATTTTATTTGAATAAGAGCTCGTGGTTCACTAAAATTGCCTCGTGGGTCAGTACTTGACCCGCGGGTCAGTGGTTCGCCACCGCTGGTCTAGACATTGCTACAGCTAAAATATTTACCTTATCTTTAAATATTTTGCAAAATAAATCAGCCTATTGATTTGTCTGATCTAACTTAGAGGCTGAGCATTACTTGTAACATTTTAGCAGTAAACTACAGTAAGAGAATATCTTTGTCTTCCTTCGAGCCTCACTCTCTTCAGAGAATTTAGTCTTAAATAGAGAAAACGAATTTCCCGATACGTTACAAAAAGAATCGGGTACCTTCAGAGAATTTAGTAAGCTCCACAGAATCCTCCGATCCACTACAAGAAGAAATCGGAGAGTAGTATAAGAGAAAATACTGCGATTCCCTATACGGTAGCAGCTACTCCAGAGTAACAAATCCGTTACTGCCGCCTAACCAGAACCCCCGTCAATTTCGAACCTCCCAAGGCATAGACGAGGAGGTTAACATTATAAATGTATGGTGAATGGAGGTCTCTGTCTATCAATATCTGTATTGCCAATGGTGGGAAAAATCTCTGAGAAAATCGTATATAGGTAATAATTAAATAAATTCTCTCACAAAGGAATATGTACGTACTGTCGCTCGTAATCAATTCGGTTTTAAGGTAAAAAACCTCTTTGCAGGATACAGTTATCGCATTAACTAAATAACTCTATATAAAAAATTAGAGATGTACCGATTAATTGGTAGGTAATCGGTGATCGGCCTTACCGGCCAATGCGCTTATTAACCCGTAATAGGTCTTTCCCTTATAATCGGGACGATTATTACATTATTTTTTATGAATAAAATTCGTCGTCATTGGAGACAGATATTATATCTAATGGTTTTAATCAAATGCTTTAGAAGCCATTAATTTTTGTTTACTTGCAGATTTTCACTTAGAAAGATCATACGCTTATGACACGTGACTGGGTGTCACATTTTACTTAATTGGGTGTCACATTTTTGCCCCTTAATAAGTGAGTGCTACACTTATAATTTTTCTCACTATAAAAATGATTAGCGTAATAGTTGACCGAAATAGTGCACACTTTCTCTTTATAACATGAAAGTTATTAATTTTCATTTTAATTGACAGTTATTGCTATTATTACACTTTGGTTTGTCATTTTGACACAAGAGTTACGTGGTGGCCTATGTCGTAACATCACTTCCCGTCGATCAGTGAAGTTATGTTTATGTAGCGACCCGTCCTTCAAATCCCACGTAAAGCTGTAGGTCCCCTCTGTCATATGACCATAGGTCAGGGGTCGAGAACCTTTAACAGCTTGAGAGCTACATTAGGTCACATAAAAATTACCAGGAATAAAGAGCCGTAGGTATAAATACAAATATTTCAGGGGAAAAGCTTGTTTTTTTTTGTGAGAATGAATAATCCTGGCGGAAGCAAAACCAGGGTTGCCATGATGAGTCCGCCTAGTTTCCAGATAACGTCAATATTATCATATATGATTTTTTCTAATTCCTTCTACGATTTATAAATTTTTGTTTTTATTTTCTTCTTATATATTGAACAGACTTACGCACTAAATATTCATTACATATGTTAATGTGATTAAGAGTTCAAAACATTAATTCACAACTTCACAAGATCCAAATGAACTATGTATGGCAATGCAAATGTTTACCTTTTGTAAAATATTTTATCCGAGTATTCTGTGCAACTATTAACCATAGTCATGATTATGACAAACAGAAAACAGATTATAAATTTTAATACACATATAGAGAGTATTATAAATAATATAATATATAGATAATACTATAATTAATAAAGCATCAGAGATGTATTAGGTGTAATGTTATATAAAAAAAAAATAACTTCCAAAGTGAATATCGAAGACACATTAAATAACTCAAAATGTACTTAATTAATATTGCATAAATTGACATAAAACATTCTAAAATATATAATTCTCAGTCCTTAGTAAACCCTTCCACACCTTACATTTTATATTATAATAATAATAATAATAATAAAAATAATAATAATAATAATAATAATCACTGTGGATGGCCAGAAATTGGCACAGCGCTCAAGCCAATTAATACGGTCCATTATGCTAACTCTTGGATCATTATTACCTGAACCATCGGGGTTCAAACCCTCGACTTCAGTGTCTTTGTTTCGCTTATAGGGAAACTGCTAACCGGTGAAATGCGGGCGTTGGCCCTATCTTGTACAACGTGTAAGTTTGGAGAAATACAAGCCAATACTCTATATTACATATTTATTAAATATATTAACTAAAAGTTGGTCGGAATCATATTAGGTGCTAAAACCGAGAACACACGCGTCTTATATTTAAATTCTAGCATTTACTTAAGTTAAATGAGCTACACAAGCTGAATATCTGCTCATATAGTCATAACAAACCTTTTTTGGATATACAAAACTTATAAAAAGTCCAAGTAAACCATTTAAGAAATTTAAGGCATATAACAACTGTTCTGTTTCCAAAAACCTACTTACAAATGAAATACAAATGAGAACTTTCTCATACGAACGAGCTGACTTTTGGAATAATCTTGAAACCAATTTAAAAAAGAACGCTTTTTATGGAAATTTCTTAACCCAATGAAAAAAAATATATAATTTTGGATGGATACGACCCGCTTTTCCTTTCGCCTTTCTCTCCAAACTCTATTTCCTTAGTTCATTTCTCTTAAACCCTTAAAATAATAATAGTCTGATGTTTGGATTGCTGATTTCTTTAAGAATACTCTCAAAATAGACTGTAAGCTCTACAACAATTACACAACCTGAGTCGAAAGTATGAGGCAGCCTTAATAGTCCTTCATATACTTAAATAAATTAACGTCATTCCGCGGATAAAATTTTAATAGTTCGTATGTTTTATAGAAGTTGCGTATAACTAGCTCTAAAAAGTTCAAAAGTTTTACTTAATGAGTAAGTAATAATGATGGTAATGATCTACAGATCTACAGAAGCTAAGGCTAACAAAGACCCTAAGATCCACTCTAAGGTTAGCCCGAGAGAAAGGAAAGAGTAGGGGGTTAAGAGAAGAGAATAAGGGGTTAAGTAAGTAGCAACACCTATCACTCGTGGGTAGGTTGACCATATTTCCTTGAGACAAAAACGGGACATTGGGATGGCAAAAAAGGGACGGGGTTATGTAATATTCTGTATTCATGAAAAAGTAAGTACATAAACCGGGACAAAATTGACATTTTTATTAAAACGACGGGACGGCCAGGAAATATAAACCAAACGGTACTGTCCCGTTCAAAACGGTACGTATGGTCAGCCTACTCGTGGGTTAACATTCATTCAGAAAAAGAGAAAAAAGACTCACCATCATCATCCGCCGGCCACTGCCGACAAGTCAGAAAAATAGTCGGAGAGAATGGGAAAGGGGTGAAAGATGAAAAGTAAAATAAGAACGCTTACGAACCATGCAAACACAGTCTTAACTCACTGTCATACCATGCAAACTACAGACATGCAAGTAAAGGAAGTTACGGACATGCAAGTAAGGAAAGGATAAGAGAAAAAAAAGTAGGTAAAGTTAAACAAAACGTGGGTTAGTTTATTCTACGAGCTACATCTACGTTCGTGTTACTTTTTTTATTGCTGGCATCACACGCTGGCATGTCACAAGCTGGCATTAATCGTCAACAGACTCATCCTCGACCACCACCCCCAGAGCTCCTGTTACTAATTGTTTTTTTTATTTTAAACAAAGTTAGTATTTTTAAATGCCTATCTAAACGGTTCTTAAACATATTAACGCTGGTAGAGTTAACGACTGACGCGGGAAGATTATTCCATTTATCAATTACTTTAAACGTAAAGAAGTTTCTAACGATATTAGTAATAAAACGTCTGCCACGCAACTTAAATCCGTTATTACGAGTATTGTTATTATCGAAAGTGAGCAGTTTGTCAAAATTTACGTTATCGATTTTATTAACGATTTTGAAAACTTCAATAAGCTCCCCCCTTAATCTCATAGTTTCGAGTGAATGCAAGTGTAACACTTTAATCCTATCTTCATAAGGCTTGTTGCGCAATGACGGAATTAGTTTCGTGGCACGACGCTGAACCCTTTCTAACCTATCAATATCCTCACGCAAATACGGGCAACAAAACTGAACGGCATATTCTAAATGAGGCCTCACTAGGGACTTGTAAAGGGGCAATATAATATCCTTCGATTTAAATTCGAAATTACGCGCTATGAAGCCTAACATCCTATTAGCTTTTGTGCAAGACTCCAGGCACTTGTTCCTAACTTTTAAATCCTTAGATACGCGTACGCCTAAATCTACTTCCTCGTCAACGCTCGCTAACTCTCTATCATCCATCGTGTACGTGTAATTATTGTTACGATAACCTATATGCAAAACTTTACATTTGTCTACGTTAAATTGCATCTGCCACTTATCCGTCCACTCCATAATCCTATTTACATCGTCTTGGAGCCTATTTCTATCGTCCACGTTAACAACCTTACCGCTTATTTTAGTATCGTCCGCGAATTTTGACACGTTACTAGTCAATCCTACAATCCTACATCTAATAGCAATGGGCCTAACACTGAACCCTGTGGGACACCACTACATACTTCCAACCACCCCGATTCACTACCATTAACAACGACCCCCTGTCTCCTAGCACGAAGCCATTCCTCTAACCAGTTAGCTACCTGACCGCGTATACCGTGCGCTTTAACCTTCGCAATTAATCTTCTATGCGGAACTGTATCGAACGCCTTTTTAAAATCTAAATAACGTCAGCCGCTCTATGCCTATCGTATTCGCGCACTATTTCGTTATAAAATTCTAACAAATTAGTTAAATAAGATCTATAGCGTCGAAACCCATGCTGATTACTATTAATCAAATCTCTACTTTCTAAGTGATTGATGATACGATCCCTAACTACGGATTCCAAAAGTTTACCGACAATTGACGTTAAGCTAATGGGCCTATAATTGCTAGCTACTGTGCGGTCGCCTTTTTTAAAAATGAGCGTGACGTTAGCTAATTTGAAGTCTTTGGATGAAATAACTGTTTACGAGCGTGAGATTGCGCATTATATCGATAGGCTAAAATTTAGCAAGGCTCCAGGCCCTAACGCTTTTTATCCCAGACATTTGAAAGATTTGAAAGACGTTATTGTAGGCCCCTTAACGAAGATTTTTAATCAGTCAAAAATCTTCGTTAAGGGGGCTACAATAACGTCTTTCAAATCTTTCAAATGTCTGGGATAAAAAGCGTTAGGGCCTGGAGCCTTGCTAAATTTTAGCTTATCGATATAATGCGCAATCTCACGCTCGTAAACAGTTATTTCATCCAAAATAGTCTCGCTACTAAATGGAACGATATCGTCCACGTCGGGAACATAATTTACGTCTTCTACGGTAAAAACTGTCGCAAAAAAATTATTGAAAATACCCGCCATCGCCTGAGCGTCAGAAGCCAAAGCGCCGTTAGCATCCACTATAGGGCCTATGTTATATTTTTTATCGGCTTACGATTATTGACATTCAAAAAACTTTTTTGGATTATGTTTACTATCCGCAGCTATAAGTATCTCTAAATTACGCTTAGCATTCCTAACTTATCTTTTAACGTGACGTCTAAGCTCGATATATCTATTAAAGTTAGCTGCCGTGCCATTGCGCTTATTAGGTCTATACGCTCTGTTACGCTCGATTATGAACTCGCCTATTTCCCTAGTCCACCACTTGGGCCTACCATGATTTCTAGCGCGCTTGGGCCTACGAGGAATAAACTCCCTTTCAATATTCATAAAACTTTCTTTAAACGCCTCCCAATGCAAATTTGTATCATTACCCATAAATAAGTTATCCCAGTCCACTACTCTCATCCTATCCGCAAAACTATCAAAATTAGCTCTACGAAAATCAGGGACTTCTATTACGTTACTATCCTTAGTGTTTTCTATCACTAACTTAAACCTAAGAATTTGATGATCACTACATCCTAAACTCTCGCCTACTTCTAAGCCTTCGACTATATTTTCGCCGTTCGTCATCACCAAATCTAAAATATTGTCACCGCGCGTTGGTTCGGTAACCATCTGTCGTAAAATATTATCTTCCATGAACTCAATCAATCTCAAACCCTCCTCATTACCAGTAAAAGTCTCGTAATTAACATTAGGGTAGTTAAAGTCTCCGACAATTATACTATTCCGATTGTCAATAAAATTACCAAGAAGTGAGTAAAATCTAGTATCTGTATAGAGGGGTTGAACGGGAGGTCTATAAACAACAACAAAATTAAAACTAATACTACGCGCCCTAACTTCAACGCATATCGCATTAATTGCTGCCGGAAAATCTATCTTAACCTCGATAACCCTAAGGGAATTACAAATGTACATCAAGTTCCCCCAACAAGTCCCGAGTCACGATATTTAACCACGTTTCAGTGATAGCAACTATATCGTAGTTGCCGGAATAAATTATCGCCTTAAATTCGTTTAATTTATTTCTAATACTACGCGCGTTACAATAAAAGACGTTTAAGTTATTTTTTACCACGGGCCGGCGTTTTAAACTATTTTTCACGTCGGGCCCGCGTTCCCTGGACCCAAAACGTTTAAAGAAGGCTTCGACCTATACAGCTTTCGTACGTTATCGTCAATTAACCTACCTAGCCTAGCATTACCTATTTCATTAAAATGCACCGCATCTTTTATAAAAAGGCTAGGATCACTGAATTCGGACCACAGCTTTACGAAGGGTACATTTTCCTCAGCACAAATCTCTTCAAATTTATTATTAAAAAATATTGTTTTAGACGTAATCCTAAGACCCAAACCGTGCCTAGGGGTAATACCTAGAACTAAAGACCTATCTGACCTCGCCTTCAGGAACCTAATTAACCCCCTATATCTCTCCAAAAGCTCAGGCACTCTCGTATCGGGCCTATACGAGTCGTTGCCTCCTACCATCGTCACCAACATCGAGTGACGGGAAGCAACGTCAATCCTATCCACTTCGTCTCTAACTCTATCAACCCTGGCCCCTGGGAGACAGACCCTCCTCCTTTCCTTTTGGTTTGATGCCGTTCAACGAACTCTTTGTCCATATCGCGCACTAAAGAGTCCCCAATTAAAATAGTTTCCCCCTCATTCACGTCCCTTTCCAAATGGGCGAAAGGGTTCGAAACATTGATACGGGGGGGATTCCTATCACCTAACGTACGCGGCCTAACTCCACCCTTAACTTCTCTAAATCCCTCCCAATCTACTAAACTCGGACCAACCTTAACCCCTTCCTCAACTCTATCCAACCTTCCCGACAAGCTACCTAAACTAGAAACTAGGTTACGCACCTCATCCTTCAAATTACTAACATCTTCAACGTTAGTATTGATTCGGCTTTCGTCAACCGTAGCCCTACCCCTGCCCTCATCAAGCGTTGCAAGTCTTTCCGTTACCTCACGTACACTGCGTTTTATGTCAACTATTTCCTCCATTAACTCGCAAAAGAAACAAAGTGATCTCTCTGTAATCGCCATAGGACCGCCGTTATAATCTTTAAATTCCGAATACCACCGGTTTACCCCACACCTAACACACGACGCTTTCTGCGACGGCATTGCGCAGTTAAAAATTAGTTTATAACCATCACAAGTTTAAGTTAAATTAAGCCGGCACGCTATGAAAACTTCTAAATCGCCAAAAACCACTAATATTCAGTTACTTAACTATAACAATGTGAATATAAACGCAAGTATATAAAATTCAAAACTTTCCAAAAGTAAAATTCTTAGCAATATGCAAAAGTAGATGCAATATCTGAGCTCAAGAAATGCGTCCGTTCAGTACAGAGTCTAGCTGACGAATGTACTGATGATGACGAATGATGATGATGATAATGATAATGATGATGATGATAAACTTTATTGGCAGGATATAAATCCCATAAAATGATTCACAATTTTTTATAATATGATCCAAACCTTTCACCGAAGCCGAAGCGCTTATTAACACCATATCATCGGCATAGACTAAGTTAGTTATCCTCGTGTCATCCATACGGACCATACAGTATCCCACTCTTCCTTCCTTAATAATAAGTTTTCAGATAAACATATCATTGTCAAATAAATTTCGAAAAGACCTTTTGAATCCGTTTTCTATACTCATTCAGTGTCCCGCCTCAAACCTGCGATTTTATTGTGGTGAATTAGTTTGCAAATTGGTAAAAACAAAAGATTAACCGAAGTTGAAAGAGTTCAAGTAGTATTATTGTCATCTCAAGGGTTTTCCCAGGTTGCATTTGCAAAATAACTAAAAGGTTCAAAATGTGCCTTTCAAACCACATTTAAACGTTATGAAGCAACTAAATATTTTGCCAATAAGCATCGAAGTTGTCGGAAAAAGGTGACAAACAGTCGAGAGCATAGACAATTAAGAGATCTCCCTAAGAGATCGTATGAAAACAGCTTTATACGTCCGTTCTTTCATAAAGCTAGCAAAAGGAACTGTTCTCTTTGCAAAGACAGTCAGAAGACTTAATAAAGAAGCGTTTAAAGGATGTAAGGCAAGAAAGAAGATTTGGTTGTCAGAGGCCAGTCACAAAACAGGTTGCAGTGGGCAAAAGAGCACGCAAGCTGGACCTCTGACGATTGCGCTAAAGTGCTTTAGTCTGACGAAAATAACTTTGAGGTAAACAAAGCACTGTCTTAACCCGTTTGCTGCGCAACCCGTAAAATTACGGGCTCTCGCTTCTGACCATTTCTGCGCAGCCCCGTATATACACGGGTTTAAACTTTAAACTGAAACATCTCTTTGCGAAGCCCGTGTTTTTGGCTCAACTCGTAACTGGGCGCTCGCGCAGTTAACGGGTTAACATACAAAACGATTACCATTTTTACCAATTAGTGTTTTCGATGAGTGTTACTTGTTACGTCCAATAATTCCATTTTATTTTGCAGGTATTTGGAACCAAGGAAGGCTGTGTACTCAATTTAAGTTAAAAATTATAAACAAATGCGAGTGGTGCATATTCTTAAATCATTTGGTTAAAGAAACGAATCCAAAGTAATGTAATATATCCACCATAACCCCTCACTTCTTATGCAGACTTTTACCATAAGAGGTAATTCTTATTACCTCAAGTCTGGAAATTCTTTAGATTTTAATATTTAAAATTTTATATCCTTATTGCAATAACTGTACTTCTATATTCTCTGTACTTATCTCTTGAACAATAATGAATTTGAACTTGCATTATTATTATTATTAGTAGTAGTAGTAGTAGTAGTACTAGTAGTAGTAAAATCATGGACGTCAACCACAACGTGTCAGAGATAGTGCGGTCAATGCAGTTTATATGGGAGTATGTGTGTGGCTTTAGTGGTCACAAGACGATTAAGGTCACATGAAATCGACGTCGATTGGCATCTCGCTCGAGTGCTGTTTAGTTATTATTTAGATTTTTGTGAAGCAGAAATCTAATTATTTTTATTATTACTAAATAAAACGCCCGAGAAAATGATTTTAATGTTATTTTCCACTCATATTTTAATTAAATGCTAGGTGGCAGTTTATTTACCTGATATTTGAAAGAAGTCATTAAATTGGATGGTATATGAATCTGGTAACCAAAAAAACCTATCTATGAATCTAAACTAATGTAAATTTCTTGGACTTCCTTCATTTGCTTTATGGACGACGATCGCTTGAGAATAAAGCATGGATGGAGACGCTAACCGTGAACTGAGTGGGGACGTCACTACTATTTCATAAGCCTATTTATACTATCCATCACTGAAAGAAAACGCCTTTTCATTATGTAAAAATGTATAAAAACCAAAACAGTATTTGAACTAAAGAAGAAAATTATTCTAAAATGTGTCGTAAGAAACTTTCGCAAACACAAATTCTACATCAACATTGATGAATTACCCACTGAATAAAACCTGTTTTCACTGTTTTCATTGAAATCCATTCACGTTTTGAATGAGGTCACAGAAAGTTTCGAAAGGAGGAGGAAAGTTTTAGCACAAGTCACGCAAGAGGCCAAAGAGTGAGATAATTGGAGAGAGATGATAAGGCGGAAAAACATATTTTCATCATAGATTTTGAAAAACTATAAAATTAGGGCAATTTTGGGCATCAAATAACGGATATGTCGAAAATGTCACGCGAAAAGATTTGACAGCATCATTTTTTTAATCTTTCACAACTGAGAACCTAATTATATATGTACATGACGTTCTCAACAGTGAAACGGTTAATTTGGGAAGGAAGGAAGCCATTCCTATGATACTACATTTAAAATTATTCAAATTAGGTTTCATTGAACGAATATCGGGTGATTCATAAGTTTGTTACCACTGTAATGGTGAAATATTTTTTGTGTTTCAGATTGTTGATTTGTGAAAATATTGGGTATGGTCAAGGATAGGGTATATGCAACAAAACCTCGTAATGTCAATGATTTAAAAGAAAGAATTTCAACTGTTAATTTCGAATGGGTAATTCTGTAAAAATAACCTCAAATAAAAAAATTTCACAGGTTACAGTGATTTGTAATTATTTTTTATTCACCATTACAGTGGTAACAAACTTATGAATCACCCGATATATTTGTCTGTCATCAGTATTTACACCTACCCACACCCACATCCACACCCGCTATATATATATATATATGTTGTGTGTGTGCGTGTGTGTGTGTGTGTGTGTGTGTTAACCCCTCCGTCTATGGCCTTGGTTGGTTCGAAGTTGACGGGGGTTCTGGTGAGGTGGTAGCAACGGATTTGTCACTCGGGAGTAGCTGGTACCATATAGGGAATCACAGTAGTTTCTTCTATACTACTCTCCGATTTCTTCTTGTAGTGGATCGGAGATTCTGTGGAGCTTACTAAATTCTCTGAAGGTTCCCTGATTCTTCTTGCAACGTATCGGGAAATTATTTTTCTCTATTTAAGACTAAGTTCTCTGAAGCGAGCAAGGCTCGAAGGAGAAGACGAAGATTTTCTCTTACTGTAGTTTTACTGCTAAAATGTTACAAGTAATGCTCAGCCTCTAAGTTAGATCAGCCAAATCAGAATGAATATTTGAAGAATTACATGAGTTTATATACCCAAATTTTGTTGACATCATTATTATTTAATGTTAACTTGTTTTATTTTTATTCTCAATAGGCTGCATTATTTTGCAAAATATTTGAAGATAAGGAAAATATTTTAGCTGTAGCAACGTCTAAACAGATAAGCAAGATATTTGAAGATGAAGCCATATTTTTATTTTAAACCACATATTGACAGATCTGCTGTTATCATGATCTGCCGAGTTAACTTAAAATGGAAATTGAAATATGCATTTTATTATGAATTACACTTAAACGTGCATAGGAGCAAAAATTAAAGGCTCAAGATTTAAAATTAAACGTTAAGCAAGACATGACTTCATCTTTTATAACGAAGAGAGAATATATACAGAAAATAAACATTGTAGAATTTAATCAGGTTTCATTATTAAGCTAAATCTAAAAAAATTATTAAGTAATTTAAAAAGAAACAATTCACCAATTATTTGGAAGACATAAAACAGAAAGCAAATCAAAAATTTATCCAAACTCGCGTCAGCGTTATGCGATTTTTCTCTCTCTGTCAAAATGAATATATGAATATAAATGTATACAAATATAAGTATTATATGAATATAATGAATATAAGGATTATATAAATATAAGGATTATATAAATACAAGGATTATATAAATACAAGGATTATATAACCATAAGGATTATATAAATATAAGGATTTATATAAATATACGAATTATATAAGAATTATATGAATGAATATAAGAATATAGAAATTATTCATTGTTCATTTTTACAGGGCTCTCCCCTCTAAAATGATATTAATGTAATAATATAACATCCTAACTAGATGATAACTAATGGTTTTTATAATACAGATTTATATACACAACTTAAGTCGGTGTGGTTAATCTAGTTCAGGCAGTATGAGGACGTACTGTTGGCCGTGCATAAATAGTTGGACATAGTACAACGCTTTTTTTCTCTTTGCCATTGCGAGAATAGTCTTTTCACTACAAATATACTGAGGATAATAGTACACACAATAATGATACTAACGGCAGATGTTGAAAAAATTGTTACAGGATGTAGTATTTATAAAAGGTTATTCTGGTTATCACCTGAAATTTTAAAACGACTCAATTGATCATTCCATTTAGGGGCATGAAGTCCGGGTAGGATGGTCATCGGTTTCATGGGGGAATTCAAGATTTCTATAGTCGGTTTGAATTTTAGTTTCAAACAGAAAGGGGTACGAGTTGTTAATTGTAATCTCAAAATTAAAAGGGGAGCAATTTTATTCATATCTACGTCTTAAGTTATATGGACCTGTTGGTGGTCGTGTAGATGTTTGTGGTCGTGTAGATGTTTGTCTTTGTGTGTGGAGTGGTTGGCCTCGCTTAGGTGGTAGTGGAGGTCGAACATTAAGCTCGGATTCTGAGTGTGTTCGTTTTTTTCGTGAAAGTTCTCGTTCGCGTGGTTGATGCATTTGCGGCCGGGATGTAGGGTCCGTGCGTCGATCATCAGTCAGTGAGGGTGGTGACGGAGGAGATGGTGGAGTTGGAGGAGATGGTGGAGTTGGAGGAGATGGTGGAGTTCCACTGAGTGATCCTCTAGAAGGGGTTTCTCCAGGGTCTGGTTCCGATGGGACTCTCGGTTCTGGGACCTCTTCTTGTTCAGAGATTGGCTCGAGTACTGGTGGTATTACGAGGTACCAATCTTCGTCACGGGTAGTGGTTTCCGCGGTGACTACTTCGGTTTTATGGTCTCTGCTGGATTTGTTAATACCTGGATCTTTTGAAGGATAGGCGGCTTGAACGCCTGACAGATGTTTTTTGGGAAGGTGTTCGGCAGCTATCTTCAAATTATCAGCGTGAATGATCTTTAGTTTAGAATGATCTCGGAAGTCGATGATTTCGTGACGGTTCTTTCCGAGGTTTTTCATAATCCTATATGGGCCATCCCAGTTTGGGTATAATTTGCGATGAGCACTTGGCTGTTTCACGCTCTTTATGTAACATCGCATACCAACGATTATAGTCCGTTGACGGGGATGACGCCTATGTTGTTCTTGCTCCATCTGTTGGTTTCGTTGGTCTAGGGCATAGCGGATTATGTCAAAAATTTTGAAACCTCGTTCAACTAGTTGCTGATATGCTTCTGCCATCTCGGAAGGTGTTAGAACTGCCGGGTCGATTTGGTCAGGCAAATCAAAAGGTAGCCGCTTGTCGTCGTGATATAGAACGAAATGAGGGGTGTCCCCGATGGACACGTTATAGCCGTTGTTGATGGCTGTTTGCACTATGGGGAGGGAATCATCCCATGTACGGGAGGATGCATCGACAACGTGGCGAAGGGCTTCTAAGATCTTCCGATTGTGCCTTTCCACTAAGCCGTTTGCGTGCGGGTGGTATGCCACAATGTGTGTTTTTAATTTTACACATGTTACAGAGTGACTCGAACAGTTTGGAAGTGAAACTAAGGGCGTTATCCGAAATTAGGATGGAACGAGTAGTATGGTTTTGGATGACGCGCTCCACTAGGGCTCTTGCCACAGTTTCCGAGGTCTGGTTTGGAATGGCAACTACTTCGCTGTAACGCGAGAAGTGGTCCGTAAACACAATGATGTACTGGTTTCCCTTTGATGTTTTGGGGAATGGTCCCAGTATGCCCATTCCAGTTCTTTGCCAGGGCCGTTGGCATACTGGATATTTATGCATGGGAGCTGCGGACGGTACGTTGCCTTTATGTTTTAAACAAGACGGGCATTCAGTGATGTATTCATGTACCTTTTGTTAATTTCGGAAAAATGGTATCGCTCCAAAACACTCTTGATGGTGCGATCCGGCCCCATGTGGCCATACAAAGGTGAGTCGTGACAAAGTCCGATGGCTATATCTACGAGATCCTTTGGTATTTCCACGAGGTCGTTCCCATCTTCGTTCCTAGAATATATGAGCCCATCTTTTAGGTTGTACTGTTCTTTTACCTTCGATGGTTCCTTTTGTTCCAGGCGAGCCCGAAGGTTCTGGGTGTGTTGGTCCTGTTGTTGGGAGTATTGCAGACATTCGTAGTCGAACACAGGAAAAGTTTCTAGCTTATTCACATGGTGTCGGGCTTGAGTCTCGACAATCCGTCTGGAATAACTTGAAATTTTCCCGGTTTGTATACAATTTTTGCCACAAAGTCCTGAATCAACAGATCCCATCTACTCAACCGTCCTTCAAGTAGCTTGTCCTTGAAGAGATACGTGAGTGGCCTTTTTCAATGCCCAATATACCGCTAAGGCCTCTCGGTCCGTAGTGGAATAATTTCGTTGAGGTGCAAAGAGAAGCTGACTGGCATAAGCAATGGGTAATTCCACACCATCTACGTCCTGTAATAGGACGGTTCTTAGTTCATTGGAGGAAGCATCTGTCGCTATGACAAAGGGTTTGGTGTAATCGGGATATTGGAGGATGGGATGACAAGTTAGTTTACCGATTAAAGTTTCAAAAGCATGTTGGTGATTAGATTCCCAATTAAATTTAGCATTTTTCTGGAATAAATTGGTAATGGGTTTAGCAACGCTTGAAAATTGGGGGATAAAATTTCGATAGAATCTGACAAATCCAATAAATGCACGAGCGTCGTCGATGGTTTTAGATACAGGGTACCTTTCCAGTGCTTCAAGTATGGCTGGATCAGGTTTAATTCCGGTGGATGATAGTAGAAATCCTAAGTATACAAGGGATTCCTGTAAAAAGTTGCATTTTGTAAGTTTCAGTTTAAGGTGTGCTTTTCTCAAGCGTGATAGCACATTCTGATGACGTTGAAAGTATGTTTTTATATCCGAACTATAAACGATAATATCGTCAAGATAGAAGAGAGCTTCGACACCTAATAGGTCGGAAAGGACTATATTCATCAACCTAGAGAAATTAGCAGGCCCATTTCGGACTCCGAAAGGTAAAACCTGGAATTCTAATGGTCTCGGTTAGTGGAGAAAGCAGTCAATGCCCGAGATTCGGGAAGCTATACAAAGGACATTTACGTCTAAGTTAGAGGAAACGGAAGGTGAAGACTACTGGCCTCGACTACAATCTCTGGAACTCTACCCTCTCGAAAGAAGGCGCGATCAGTACACAATAATATACATATGGAAAATACTTAAGGGCTCTCTGTCCGTAACCTTAGAAATGAAATAGAAACAAACTGGAATGAGAGAAGAGACAGATTTTGTACGGTCCCACCTGCGGTGGGACAGGGGGCCATGAAAACGAGGGTGGAAAATACCCTCAGAATACGAGGCCCAAAGTTTTTCAATGTCCTACGAACAGAAGTGAGGAATCTCCAGCACACCGACCTGAATAACCTCAAGAACCAGCTGGACAGATTCCTGTGCAAAGTCCCTGACCAGCCATGCGTGGCTGGCTACGAGGGCAGGAGGAGATCAGACAGCAATTCCCTTCTTCACCAAATCCCACAAATGAGGCGGGATGATGCAGAGGGGTCGACCGCAGGTCGATCCTGAACCGTCATTCGAACTCACCTAAAGTAACCTAAAGTAAGTATATATAATGTATTTTGGCCGTTTGGGTGCCTGAAATCGTATTAACTTAAAAGCTGATTCCGTGTAATTTCAGGCCACCCAATGTATCTACTGTAAAGACTTCTGGACGGGGGTTCGTCTCCAACCTGACGATTCGTTGAGTGTTTCCTTCTATATGAATTTATTAAAAAAAAGTGCTCGACTGAGTCCGAGAGCGAATAAGAAATATTACGAGTGAACACACTCAAAAAGTTACTTAATCCCATCTTGTGAGTACGGACCCTCTGTGTCTGTTACGGCTCTTTCTAAGCCTTATATTAGGGTGTTTCATACCTATAGGGTAAAATAAAAATGAGCTTGGAGTTTTAATCCACACGTTTCTCCGTATTCTAAAGAACAAGAAAACACGTTTGTGCAAGTTTGAACCAGATCGCGCTGCATTTAGAGGTCCCCAACTTTGACGACTTTTTGTCAGTTCATTTCTCGCCTGCCTGCAGTGAAGACGGTTTTCTTCGTCACTTGAGCGGTTCGTGTTGTATAGCCTATTGGACAACTATGGAGGTAATTATATATGCTACTAATTATCTCATTTTACTGTGGTATTGAAATTTATTATTATTTAATTTCTGTCATTTTACTGTGGTAGTGATATTTATTATTAATATTACATGAAATTAATTAGTCTGTTGCATATTGGACAACTAAGCTGGTAATTATTTATGATACTAATTAATGTAATTTTACTGCGGTATTGAAATTTATTTAATTAATGAATTGTCAAAGAGAACGTAGTGTACACGTATCAGTTTTATAAATAAAGAAAAGCAGTAACTGGGACTCGAACCAGTGTCATAGCCGTTTGGCGGCATCGCTCAAGTCGGCGTACACAGCACGCTATCCACTCCTAGATGGTGTAGTGGATAGCGTGCTGTGTACGCCGACTTGAGCGATGCCGCCAAACGGCTATGACACTGGTTCGAGTCCCAGTTACTGCTTTTCTTTATTTAATTAATGAAATTAATTACGATGTGAAATTATTTCTGTGGAATTATTTAGTTTTTTTCTTTTCCAGGTGTCTACCAGAGCGAAAACAGAAGTGTTTCTTATTGGCCAGACGGATGCGAACATCACATCAAGTGGCCTTCCAACTCAGTTGCAAGTACTCAAAAAGTACTTTTACCACCAAAAGGAGCAAAAATTTGGACGTACTAAATGCCTGAACCTGTGCCTGGATGCCTGTCTCATATTTTGGGAGAGAGCGAGAATCCCCATGATGCGTCGAGATTCGGCCTTGAGGAAGATGGAATCCCTTCTCAAGGAATACGATCGGCTTGTGAAGCACAAGTCACATAAAGCAGAGTCCTTCCGAGTGAAGGAGGCGATGTTCAAGGAGGCAATAGCGAAGGAGATCATGGACATTGCTCATTCACAGGCTAAGGAAATGATGAAGAATCAGGAGGACATCCACTTTCTCGACATGCAGCGTGAAGATCCAAATTCCTGCAGCATGGGCCCTGTTGACATGAAGCTTCACTATAAGGAGATTAGGAAAAGGAAGAGGCTGGACAAGATTAAGGAACAACAGGAGAAGGCCAGGAAGGAACAAGGAGCTGCAGAAGATACGGGGGCTTTAGTGATTTCAACTTCGTCAGAGACTGACTCAGATGTCGTTGACCCAACCGTGGAAGTTTTTCCATCCTCCTCCAAGGGAAATACCAAGAAGCGACGCAGGAATCTGATCTCACAGGATGTGACGACTACCTACGATCGGCTGAATATTTCGTACCGCGATTCAGCTATGTCGTACGCTGCAGCGGCAAATCACTAGGTTTTGACTTGGATGAACTGTCCATTTCTGCCAGTACCATGTACCGCACACGCAAGGCTCTCAGGAAGGTGGCTGCTGAAAGTTATCAATCCGACGAAGTTTGTCCTGGTCAGCCTCTTGTCTTGCATTGGGCGAAATACCCGAATAAAACCAAGAAGGATTTCATGGACAAATGATTCGCAAGAAGTGGTTATGTTTTTTGTATCTTTGTGAAAATGTGTAGTGAAATGGTACTCGTTTGTTGAATAAAAATTCATTGACAGATTTTTGTTTAATTTTTTCCGTTTATGATCTGCCAGAGCATCACACTGGGGACCCGTAAACTTTAAACTATTGAATTAATACTTCGGTTTATCAGTCTCCTCAGCAAATGGAACAAGGGGATCCATGTGGATTAAAATTTTTCCAAACTTTTAATTTATGAAACACCCTACCTTATATAGACACAACTCATAAGGGGAATGGTACTTGAAAAATTGAAAAAGGAGGGGATATTTAATCTGAATTATGTAAACATCTTTTCTCGGAAACCCCACTTTAGTAATTTTTACTTTACATAACATCGTTGGGTTTTCTTTTCGTATATATATATATATATATATATATATATATATATATATATATATACAGGGTGGTCCAAAAGTTCCTTTACGGAACTTTTGGTAGCAATACTCTGAAGCTTTCACTAGAAAAAATCACCCAAAAACAAATGTAATTGCAACAAGAATGGGAATGAATGAAAATGAAATACACAGGTTAAGTTAAATGTTCAAAATGGCCTCCATTCTGTTGTATACAAGCTTCACAGCGTTTATAAACACAATGACATATTTTCTTGCAAAATCCTTGATTATTTGCCAAAGCCTGAAATTCATCTTTTATTCTGTCTTTGAGATGTTCTAAACTTCTTGGTTTTGAATGGAACATTTTATCTTTCAAAAGACCCCATAGCGCGAAGTCACAAGGAGTTAAGCCTGGAGACCTTGTTAGCCATTCAACAGTTCCTCTTCTTCCAATCCACATATCACGTGTTTCGTTCAAGAATTGTCTGACGTTTCGTCCATAATGAGACGGAGCTCCATCTTGCATCCAAATTATGGAATCACAATTTTGTAAACCCCGTAACTGTGGCACAATAATGGCACGTAACATTTCTAGGTAATTGTCGCTAGTCACCGATCCATGAAAGAACACAGGCCCCAAAATTCTAAAAGATAATACTCCACCCCATACGGTTATTCCTGGTGTGTTTATTGCTTCTTGTTCCACCAGATAATGATATTTGGGACTGCAATAAACACAATTGTGCCTATTAACTTGACCATTCAATTTAAACTGAGCTTCGTCAGTCCAGAGAACTCTGTCCTCGAACCCTTCATTATCTTCACATCTTTCAACATACCATTCACAAAACTCTTCACGCCGGATCGTCTTCATTGAGCTGTTGCATTAGGCGCGGCTATATATATATATATACAGTATAGTAAAGAAATATGAGACAATACACACAAACTAAAATTCAATAATCTCGGTAAAGGAACTTTTGGGCCACCGTTTTAAACTCCAACTGACACTTCGCGGACGGCTTTTCTGAGGAATATACTTTTTTTTTCAGAAAAAACTACACCATACGCATTTCACACCAAAATATAGAAGACGTTGTCGCGAGTAATTTGATGTAAACATCAAACAAATTCTTTCACTACAAAAAAAAGCTTAAAACAAAGTTAATGTGGCTAAAAAAAATTGTTCAATTGAATAAGCTGATTGTCCGCGTGAAGCTGGCCAGTTTATTCGTCGAGAGTTCTAAGTTCTGCCCAAGCGTCACGCTTCTTCTCGTCAGTCGGCAGCACCCAAAAAACAAATTTTGACTAATTTACAATTTGTGATGTTTGTGGTAAAAAATAATGAATAATTTTTTGTATCTAGTCAGACTACACTCGTACAAAATTTTATATTCTTTTGTGAAATCGATGGAAAAGCAAGTCAGTCCATAATTTTACAGAAATACCACAGCCATAAAAATTTTGAGCTTCACATACAAAGCCAGTGAAACAAAATTTGTGAAGCTGCACTTAAAATGTAAGTGGTTCGTGAGTTTAAAGTAAATGTTAAGTTCTCACTGGCTTAAAACTTCTGTTCAAAAGGTAGGATGAGCTTTAATTTTGTGCAAAACCTGTGTTTAAAGCAAAAAGGCAAATCTTTTTTGTATACATAACGATAAACCTTAAAGAGAACAGGACAAGAATAATACACAAAAAGCATTTGACGTTAAAAATTCAAGTTATACATTCTTAGAAAGAATATATATATATATACAGAGAGAGAGAGAGAGAGAGTTGTCATTGTAATTTTATTCTTGATCGTGTACTATTGAAAGTATTTTAAAATTAAGTTAATTATGTTAACTGTCTAATTAGTCTTTCACCAGTTTTATATCGTTTTTACTTTTTATTGTTTTTAGCTACTGATGACGGGACATGAAATCTTCATTAATATTAAATCTATACTATAATAAGAGAGCTGTCCGTCCGTCTGTCTGTCCGTCCGTCACACTTTCAGAAATTGTTAGAAAAAATTGTGAGAAAAAAATTCAGAAATTGTAAAAAAAATTCAGAAATTGTATTACGGGCGGCAATGTGAAGCTCAAGATTTTCATGACTGTGGTCATGACTGTGTTCTTTTCTGTAGTTTAGCAATGGGGGAAGGGTGAGTGTGGGGGGAAGGGTGGGAGTGGGGGGAAGGGTGGGAGTGGGGGGAAGGGTTGGGGTGGGGGTAATGGGGGATGGGTGTGGTAATGGGGAGGGGGTTAGCCCCCAAGTTGTATGAATGGGGGTGAGGAGGTTTTGGGAGATACCAGATTCAGAAATGTTGACACAATGTGAAGCTCAAAATTTTCACGGCTGGGTTCTTTTTTGTAGTTTAGCCTGTCTAACCGTCAGCGAAGCGACGACGTGAACTGTACTAGTCTTCATAATGTTGAGGTGGGCGTTAATCATCTTTTTTGATCTTATATATATATATATATATATTATGGTTGTATATATATATATATATATATATTATGGTTGTGTGTATATATATATATATATATATATATATATATATATATATATATATATATATTATGGTTGTGTGTATATATATATATATATATATATATATAGAAACAGAAACAGTATACATATTAAAATATACATACTAAAACCAATGTGAAAGAATATATACGATATACAAAATTCTCTTGGTATTCCTCAACGTCTCATGGCCGAGTGGTACGTGGCAGCTCGTAAAATTTGAAAGTTCAATGGCATTGGTTCGAATCGCACCGAGGTTAAGGTAAATTTATTTATAATATATTAAATCTTAAAATTAAGTTGCCGTTAGTATGTTGTTCCTGATTAACATAAAATTGATAGACGTGTAATTTCACTTCGTTAATGAAAATAAACTGAAATGGAATTTAATTGACATTTCTCCCAATAGATGGCACCACCCACTTCGATTAAGTTATTTTCGAGAATCACTTCTCCGAAAGTATTTGATCAAGCATCGATGTTTGATGAAAATACTCTCATCACCTGAGGGCGTTTGTTCGATGAAAAAATGTCCCACATCTTGATGAAAATTCTGGTCTCAGGGTACGTGTTAAAAACTATCGTTAAATATTTTTGCTTTTTAATTTTAAATTTTTAAGACCAAATTTTTTTTTGTGCTATTTTTGTCTTCTTTTTAAAGTTTATTATTATGCATACAAAAAAGATTTGCCTTTTTGCATTACGCATTTTTCGGACTAGTGTGTGTATATACTGTGTATATATATATTGAAAGGACCTCAGAAACGTTACAGGGGTCAGAGTTGAAACCTTCAAGAGAAGAGTAGATGTCTGGCTCAGGACGGTACCAGATGATCCTCAATATAGTATTTGTCATTTACCATTACTTATTCGGACTATAGTGGATTTAATTTTCCTAGAAGAGTTCCTTGTTCCATGCACGGTCTGTGTGTATCATAAAACACCTCAGGGAACCATTCTGAGTTCATTCCCATCATGAAACGGACATGTTATGTGCCATGAAAAGTGGACGCTCAATTCTGCCAGTTGAGGTTTAAGTTTTGGGTTTTGGCTAAAAATATAATAGTTACCCCCTTTTTCTTTGATGTATTTAATCTG
This sequence comes from Bathynomus jamesi, assembly GCA_023014485.1. Taxonomy (NCBI): domain Eukaryota; kingdom Metazoa; phylum Arthropoda; class Malacostraca; order Isopoda; family Cirolanidae; genus Bathynomus; species Bathynomus jamesi. Next base: position 97,222 of record JAJOZX010003860.1, read on the forward strand.
ACGTGAAGGCAGCGAGTCTTTTGCTTATATTGAGGTTCTAAATGTAGCTGGGCTAGGCTGCTTTAAACCCTAGATCCTAGATCCTGTCCCAAAGCTGGATCCTATCTGCTTTGCAGATAGCTGGTGAGGAAAGCTATATTTTTGGGACCTCTTTGAGAGTGACCCGTTGCCCACGTCGGGCTAGCATCATGAGAAAGAAAAAACTATAGTATTTGTCATTTACCATTACTTATTCGGACTATAGTGGATTTAATTTTCCTAGAAGAGTTCCTTGTTCCATGCACGGTCTGTGTGTATCATCTCTCTCTCTCTCTCTCTCTCTCATATATATATATATATATATATATATATATATATATATATATACCTTTGGTATCCTTTGGTTAGCTTCGCCCGAATTGTTCATTCTGACGAAGGTCAAGCTTTTCACTCCACCTTAGACCTACAGTTTAACGTGGAATCCGAACCACGCCCCACCAGCAGCCCAGCGTCTTAACCACTAGGCCACCCAGGGTACCCATTTATCTACCAATTGTCGGTTTGGACTGTTTGTATGAAACCTTTGACTCGACAATCCTGTGTGACAAGTACTCCCACTTCACGATTATGATCTTGCGTGGATGGCCTCCTCTGTCGCCTGAATTCAGTCATTGTGATTTCTTCTTATGGGGATATCTAAAGAATAATCTTCAAAGGAAACCCCGGGACACTGAAAGCTCTAAAATCAGCGACTGAACGTGAAACCCGCCCAATTTCTACAGAAATGCTCGAAGACGTGATAAGAAATTACAATGCCGGGATTCGTCACGTAATTTTGCAAAGGGCAGGAGGATACTCCGAGCATAAAGGGGTTAATCGCGGATCAATCCTGAACCATCTTTTGAAGAAAACAAAATTAATGTCGTGTTGGGTCCTTGTAGAAAAACTTCGATTATTCCACAATAATTGTATCAAGTTTCATTGAATGTTTTTAATTACAATTTAAAAGTTAGCATAATTAAATAAACATTTTGCGTATATGAAAACTTAATAATGAATCTATCAAATTGAATCTATGAAGGTAATGGAGTTATTGTTACATACGCATTGTAATTTGAATAAAAAATAATGTTTACAATACGAACCAAAATAATAAACGAAAACTTTGAAGAAAATTACAAATTCAATGAAACCTAAATTGCGAATTGTAATATTTGTAGAAATATATGTAAGATGCGTGAATTAATTTACATCAAATGTTAAAGAATTATTATTATTATTATTATTATTATTATTATTATTATTATTTCAAAAGCTGACACACTTTATTGTTCTTCAATAATGTAAAAAACTTTTACTGAAACACTCATTAAAGCCTTGCAAATTTTACTGTAAAGAATCCGCAAATGTAAATACAACAATTTACGATCAAATTTTGCATAGAATTCATTATGAGGTTGTTTTGAATAATTCTAAATGAGACATTGAAGAGAATTGTGAAGGAAAAATCTCATTTATTATATTTTAAAGTCTACATTTATATAAATTATACGGAGTTGTTTACCCTCTTTCGGAACATCTAAGGTCATATGACATAGAGGACCTACAGCTTTACGTGGGATCAGAACCACGGGTCGCTACATTATCTGGACGCGGGGGAGGGTTTCCTACCCAACTACTTATCAGTCTCAACGTCAATTGACTTTGCTGATCAACGGGAAACGGTATGTGGTGACACCGTTTTCAAAGAAAAAACTGAGAAGAAAACCAACAGAACTTTGAAAGGCAAAATGTGATTTTTATAGCGATGTATCTCGAAGATAGTGTACGTGTTTTGTATTCAGAAAATACAAATGGTAGAGAATTTTCCAGCTCTGCTGAGGCTGATATAAGGTTGAATAAAGAATTTAGTCGAAGGGTTGCATTGGTAAGTTATGAGATAAACGAGATAACACAATGTATTTAGAAAACAATAAGAGAAGTACTATTCACTCCATCAAGTGGAAGAGAGGAAAATGTACTTAATGCAGATTTTCTACTGCTGTGATCGGCAACTAGATTCAAACGTGAGCCGTATCGAGGACGAGGCGAGTGGTTGCGGGACAAGGCCAGTGGCAAATGTGTAATGCTAATTGGTCAGAAGCGCCAGAAACTGACACAGCGTTCAGGCAAACTAATGCGGCCCATTGCGGCACAGCATTGCCGTAACTCTTGAATTATTATTACCAGCACTAAGGGGATTCGAACCCCCCACCTCATTGTCTTCAATTCGCTTATCGGGAAACAGTGTTACCCCCCTCAATTACGGACGTTGGATAATTTGTGTAATTACTTATGTAACTTACTTGTAAATAATTACTTTATTGGAAATAAATTTGCTTAATAACTCGAAGATCGTCAAAACTGGTTCACCGACCGAGCACATACATTCAAATTGTCGGTGATCATTCTGATCCCAATAAATAAACTTATACTTAATAATAATAAATATTTATTGTTCGAAACAATTTTCTTTCGACCGCAAAACAGCATTAGCTTCAATAAAGAAAATAAATAACTAATTACAAAGTAAAAACTTTACAAACATGCAATAATTATAAAGGTATTTTTGCAATCTAATGTATACTGTATTCTTAAACATGTATTTGTTAAAAAAATTCGTAGTCCCAAAGTGTGCAACAGATTTGCTGTAATTGCAAAATGAGCGCATCTTCAATTGTCAAAAAAATTTGCACACATACTACAAATTCAAACATTTTCAGAGTTTGAAATAATTAGAAAATGATGGTGATGATAATGATGATGATAATGATAATAATGATGATAATGATAATGATAAGCTTTATTGGCAGGATATAAATCTCCTAAAATAGTAAAATATTCTTGAATATTCTTGAATTAGAATGGCACCTCTTCAGTTGAAGGTATTTTCCTAAATTTTTACGACAACGATGACGAAGACGATGAAGAAAATAAGATAGCTCACTTTGGCCTTCAGTCGGTGAACATTAAACTTAGCTTAGATATAAAGGCTCTAACACGACGCAATATTTCGCGGGTGTTAAAGAAAAGTTTCGAACGAGCTATGACGATATACAAATAAGCTTTTGAAATATAGTGTGTCCCAGAAATCCTGCTCCATAATAATATACAATACAGTATGGTATTAGCCTTTGAGGCAGAGCTTTTGTGGCACCCTGTATTTGTTTCGTTCTGGTACAACAGACGCAACATATGATCCAAATGCTGAATAATTTTCTAAATGTAACTGTTACAGTTTCGAAAAGGTGTCAAATTTTTAACCCTGAAAAGTCATTTTTCTAAGATTAAAAATACAATTTTGAGAGCATATTTGAACCAAGTTGGCGGCAGGAGAGACGATGGTCGTTCGCGGACCAGATTTTCCCCACGGGTCGCTAGTTGTGGAATACTGTTCTATTAAATCAAAGAAATGTAATTCAGTCTACGCCACGTAGAGATGCTTACCTTTTTAATTTTGATTTAGGCAATTTTAATGTTCATGAAATAAGAAATCGTATGGAAATAAATGTGAAGCAACCACCAGATCTGGCCTCTTTTGAGCCTCTTGAACAACGTTGAACTTTAACTCCGCCCACTTCTGTTCACATCTTTCTAGAATATTACCTTTAGATATTCCCTTGCTTCTTTTTCTCTCCTGTTTTTATTCTACCTCTTGAGAAGTGTTGTGATGTATCTGCCATAAAATCAACACTTCTATTTTTGTTTTAATTGGTTTTATTTCTCATAACGTTTACTCAATAGAGAGGAACCTCAGTTATATATATATATATATATATATATATATATATATATATATATATATATATATATATATATATTAGTGGTGTGCCGATTAATCGGAATCGGCCATTTATTGGGCATCGGCATCGGCCAAATTTAGCTTATTCTCTCACCGATTCTTTGACATTTTAAAATTTTCATTACAAAACAAAATCTATATTTATAGAAAATTAAACAGACAAAAAACACTATTTATGGTAATTTATACCCATTTCAAAGTGTAATTATATAAAAATATTTTGCATCCACGAAAAAGGAAAAGCTCAATAAGTTAACTTGCCCATAAATTTACGTATTCCCTAACTACCTAATCTCTAAATATTACGTATAAACTATTGTAATCTCCAACTCTATATTAATAATAATTCTATATTAAGTTGTGCTTTATAAATTTTATATTAAACCATCTTATGCTGACTTTATTTTAGGTATTTTAATAATTTTATAAACCCAAATTATATATATCCATTTTTTTATTCAAATTGTCCACCAGACTCGAAATTTTAATGAAAAATTTTGTCCTTGTTTACATTGTTGAAGAAAGAAAATACTTTCAACATAAGGAAAACGAATAACTTTAAATATTGGTATTCAATTTATGAAAAATAAAATAAAATTATTTTATCATTTTACTGAGTAATAAAACTACTTAACATCATTTTAGCTACGGTATACGAATAACAGAGTTTGGTACTGCATATCGTGGAGTGAGCTGAGGAAAAGCATTTAAGCAAATTTGAAATTTAAAAATATAAAAATTGAAAGTTTTACATTAAATGAGTAAAATTTATGAAGGGAATTGATTTTTTAAAATATAGGCAAAGAATTGGCATCGGTATCGGTATCTGCATCGAAACTTTTTAATGGAATCGGCATCGGTATCGGCAATCTTGGAATCGGTACATCACTAATATATAAACAAAATTTCAGTGCATCTTGCTCCTGATGAACTGATGAATCGTATACAGTACTCGGACCTTATAAAGCCCATAGTGTCTGGATATAATGCAGCCTAAAGACAACTGAATAGAGATACTGCTTTGAATTACAGTTACTGTTATTAATACTATTAATATTGCTTCTGATATTAAAGTGACGAACTACGTACGGAAATATCATGAATACGCTGATTCACTAGATATTTGGCAATAATGCTGCGAGCTGCTCGTACCTTGAATAGATGTATAGGCAGACCTGCATTTTAGCTGTGATATTAGGAAAATCTTTACACATTTTGTGACCTGTATTATGGCTGTATATATATAATATATATATATATATATATTATATATATATATATATACACACACCTTTCAACCTTTCAAATGTTTATAAATGATGTTTAATTACAATATATGTTTGATAATGTTCGAATAATAAAATTAATAGTATGTACAATTAATCAAAAAGCTATCTTAAAATAATTAAATTGAATGAAGCTCCATTAGCCAATGGTGTACGACTTCTGAGACACCCTGTATATATATATATATATATATATACATATATATATATATATATATATATATATACAGGGCGTCCCAAACAAATGTATACACACTTTAAATACTTATAAAGGCAGTGTTTATTAAAATACATTTCATTTTCAAAATGTAATAGAATCTACAGACATTATTTAATTGTTTTGTCAACGCCTGTTTTCAAACTGACGTCCGTTCTGGTTCAGACACTGCTGATAACGCGAAGCAATGGAATCGCAAACATCACGAAACATTTCGTTTGGTATTTGTGTGCATTCTCGTTCAATGGCTGCTCTCAATTCAGCGACTGTTGCAGGTTTTATAGCGTAGACTTTGTCTTTTAAGTATCCCCATAAAAAAAAGTCTAGTGGTGTGAGGTCTGGTGAACGCGGAGGGTATTCTACGAAACCCCTTCGTCCAATCCACATCCACATCGTGCCAAGTACCACTCGCAATACTCCACTCTTCGGTCCGGATCATCTTCATTAATAGCATGGACTAATCTTGGAATGTAACTTTTCCATTGACAGCGCTTCAAAATGCGTTGGACAGACGATTCTGAAATTCCTACCTCACGACTCGCTTGCCGCACAGATTTTCTTGGACTTTGGTGATACGTTTCCAGTACTCTTTCTTGCTTTGTGGGGCTTGTCGATGTCCGTGGTCTTCCGGAACGCTTCTTGTGGACATTCTGAACAGTTCCATCGGCTTCAAACTTATCTCTAATTCGAGTGATGGTAAGTCGCGTTGGTGGATCTGTTTGAAACTCCCTCCTAAACTGTCTTTGCACTTCAACTGCGTTTTCACACTTCCAGTAGCATTTTAGAATGAATTTCCTTTGTTCAAAGCTTAGTCTGACTGCCATTATTAATTCTAATGGGTTTAACTTGGAAAGAAAGAAACATCAATTGAGCTATCGCTGTTAAAGTGGGTATACATATTTTTGGGACGCCCTATATATATATATATATATATATATATATATATATATATATATATATATATTATATATATATATTATATATATATATATATATATTATATATATATATCTTTTTAATAATTTTCAAATATTACTTGTTCCAGCTGTTCAAATAATCTCATTACAAACTTATAGACAGGTATTATAAAGATATATTATCGATGTCATGGAAGCAGGAAGAGTTCCAATTTTATCTTACAGTTGCCATACTGAAATTATTCCTGGATAGAATGATTTTATGCTCTCCTAAAAAGGTAATAAGAAGTGCTTATGGAGAAGATCGAATACGGGACCAATTTATATTCGCGTGTATAAGGCAGCCATAAAGACAATATAAACGGAAAGAGGATTCTATTGTGCCTTAAAAGTCTGTGAGACAAACTAAATAGTAATCATTTTCTTTTGAAGATGTCCACTGCAACACCACTCGTGTTCCTTAGGTCTTTGGGCAGCTGATTAAACAGTCTTGGTCCTCTCACAACAAAACTATTTTCTTTCAGGGTTGAGGATGTTCCCTGTCTAGCCTTTCATTTGGGAACACGACACAGTCTTTTTTTTCTACTTTCCACTCTTGTTTGGGGAGTTACGGGGTTCAGAGTAAGATTAGGGGCTAGTTCCTCTATTATTTTCCAAGTGTAAATAATGGTGTATCTCCCTCTTCTCCTTTCCAGTGAATATAGGTTTAGTTCGCGTAACCTTTCCCAGTAATTTAGTTCTTTGCACTCCTTGATCTTGACTGTGAAGCTTCTCTGAATCTCTTCTAGCTGTCTAATGTCTTCTTTTTTATATGTGGATGCTAGGACCGTATTCCAATTTGGGTATGATCAGTGTTTTCAGTAGATGAATTATTATATTCCTATCCCTTCGTTTGAAGGTTCTCAGTATCTGCCCACTTATTATCTTTGCTCTGTTTACTGCTATCTTATTTTGTGTTTCAAATTTCGCATTATCAGTCATTACAACCCTAAGTCTTTTGCTTTAGAATTTCTCTGAATTTCCTGTCCATTTGGGGTATAATACTCCATGGATTTTAAGTATATAATATATATATATATATATATATATATATATATATATATATATATATATATACATACACACGGAGTTTCCCGCACCGTTACTTTTTAATCCGGAAGAACTCTGGACGTGGCAAAGGAATGAGCCTCGAAGTTCAACAAGGGCCTTAGCCGTGGTATGTCCGATAAGATAAAAGTGACACAAAATGATAGGAACTGATACTTCTTGGAGTTCTTACTTCACTCGTCAGTCTTTAATGAAGGAAAGTGTACAAAGGCAGGAATGCCGCGAGAGGCGAGAATTTGGCAAAATGAAGGAGGTGAGAAGATTGTCTTGGGCAGATAAAATAGCCTCTTATTGCCTCAGATAGCCAGCAAAATATGAACTAATTTTCGGTTACAAAGGATTAAATAGACGATAATTTTCAGGGGATAGCTTGGGGGAAGGGGGTGTCAACTCCCCAATAAAATATTTGCAACTGTTTGATTTTTTAAGTAAAAAACTTAAACTGAATACACATTTTTTAAATGGCGACTTCTAGGTGGGAACCAACTGACTTTAGTTTTTAGTACATGTGCCTTGAAAAGTGGACGCTCAATTTTGCCACTTGAGGTTTAAGTTTTGGTTTTTGGCTAAAAATATAATAGTTACCTCTTTTTCTTTGCTGTATTCAATCCGACGTGAATGCAACGAGTCTTTTGCTTATACTGAGGTTCTGAATATAGTTGGGATGGGATGCTTTAAACCATAGGGGTCTAGATCCTGTCCCAAAGCTGGATCCTATCTGCTTTGCAGATAGCTGGTGAGGGAAGCTATATTTTAGGGGCCTCTTTGCGAGTGACCCGTTGCCCAAGTCTTTCATGAAAAAGAAAAACTATAGTGTTTGTCATTTACCATTACTTATTCGGACTATAGTGGATTTAATTTTCCCAGAAGAGTTCCTTGTTCCATGCACGGTCTGTGTGTATAAAAAACCTCAGGAGACCATTCTGAATATATTCATCTCTCTCTCTCTCTCTCTCTCTCTCTCTCTCTCTCTCTATATATATATATATATATATATATATACAATACAGTATTATATACTGCCAGCTTGGCAATACTGCCGCGAGGTGCTTGTGCCTTGAAATGAGCATATGGGCGGAATGGTGCTCTATTTAAAAAGATGTTTAGCTCTTCATACTTCCACTTAAACTATGAATGAATTGATGAATAAAAAAATGTGTGTGTATATACAGTATACCCGTACTGATAATAACGAAGTTTCTACAATACAAATTGACGAAACTTGCCTAAAAATATAAGATGCGGTTTTGGATATTCTTTGAACTACGATAACAAAGCGTAGTTGTTTTTAGTGATGATGAACTACGTATGGAGCCCTCGTTACTACATTGATTACCTGTTTACCCGGTAATGGTGGTGCGAGCTGCTTGTACCCTGAAATGGATATATGGGAGGAAAGATGTTCTTTGTAAAATGTGCAATTATTCATCTCATTTCCACTTAAGCTGTGACTATGATTGTCTTGAGCGTTGACTGGTAATATATATACACGAGTGTGTGTATATATATATGTGAAATAAAAATTTAATGTAGTTTGGTGCCCATTCAATATTACGTTGGGCTCTAAAATCCAATTTCTTTTGTACTTGCTCGGATGAAGAAGCTTCACAAACAATATCTGATTCTCAGAAATAGAAATTTCCGACCAGAGACCTACAAAGTTTCTCCATGAATAAATGTGATAGAGTAAAGTGTTTGAAAAGTATTGGAAATGGACAAATAAAGTACAAACGGAATGATCAGTTATACAGAAGTCTTTGAATCACATAAAAATTACTTTGTTACAACAAACCAAATATATATAGTTGAATATTTGCCAACCAATCCAAATGGATAATATAATCATGCGGTAATTACACTAATCATGCTTATTTTTCTTGGTAACACTGTAAATTTTGGGCAGTTCTATGAACTCGAGTAAGATTATAATGAACTCTCAAAGAGTGTATACAGTATATAAAGAATCAAATTAAGATAGCTCATTTTATTCTCCATTAATAAGAAATAAAATGGTACTTGTAGGTTATCTCCCCCCACTAATTTTGACAGAATATTTTCGTTAAAACTAACGAAAATATCACGACTTAACCTAACCAATTATCAAGGGCGTACAGGTGATCTATTAGTAAATAGTAAATACTATTCCAGAAACAAACAATGTTATAATTAATAATAGATCAACTGTACGGAGTGTACGCCCTTGATAATTGGTTAGGTTAAGTCGTGATATTTTCGTTAGTTTTAACGAAAATATTCTGTCAAAATTGGTGGGGGGGAGATAACCTACAAGTACCAATAAAACTTCCAGAAAGAGTGTACTGAGCTCTCTTTTCGAATTAAAGCAACTCATGAAAGTAGGACAGTCCACTCCTAATTCAACAAAACACAACTCGCTGCTTGTGTGTAAGGAGTTAATTTAATCGAAGTGGGTGGCGCCATCTATTGGAGGAAATGTCAATTAAATTCCATTTCAGTTTATTTTCATTAACTGAGCGTAATTACATGCATAGTATTTTATATCACTCAAGAACAACATACTGGCAGTAACCTCGGAGCTATTGAAGAATAGGGACCCCAGCCTTCTTTAGTTAGCTTTATAAGGCTAACTAACGAAAATATCATGATCTAACCTAACCAATCGTCAAGGGTGTACAGTTAACCTAACGATTGGTTAGGTTAGGTCGTAATATTTTCGTTAGTTAGCCTTATAAGCCTAACTAAAGAAGGCTGGGGTCCCTAGTCTTCAATAGCTCCGTAACCTCAGTTTTAAGATTAAATACTGTACACTAAAAGTAAATTTGTTTATCTCGGGGGGATTCGAACTGATGTCACTGGAAATTAGAATTTTGCGAGCAGCCACGTTACTCACTCGGTCACGAGATATTATTGTGTAATGGGAAAGTTTTATATATATACACAGGGTGGGCCGTAAGTTTCCATACATAGGAAAATTTAAACGTTTGTTTTTATGTTTCAGATACCCTAAGAATATGCGTTTGACGAAAGAGCAACGAATTGAAATCATACTGATGGCTGGGTCGGGAAGCAGTCGCATGGTTGCAATGAACTTTAACAGACAACATGGAACGAACATCACACACGACACTGTGGCAAAACTTATTAACAAGTTTCAGAAAACTGGAAATGTTGCAGATCAACCGCGAAGTGGTCCAAGACGTACAGCCACCGATGAAGACACAACAGCTACGATACTTACAGCGCTTACACGGAGTCCCAGAAAAAGTACACGACGGTTGTCTGCAGAAAGTGGTGTCAGCAGATCGAGTATCAGGCGCATTTTGAAAGCAAACAAATGGCATCCATACAAATTGCATATGGCACAGCATTTGAGTGAAGACGACCCGGATAGACGGATGGAATTCTGTGAATGGGCATTAACCAAAGTGAACGAGGATGCAAACTTTTCAACTAAGATCTTGTTTACTGATGAAGCAAATTTTTACGTCAATGGAGAGGTTAATCGGCAAAACATACGTTATTGGAGTAATGCTAACCCTAACTGGCTGAGTCCGACGAAGATGCAAGGTGCCGGTAAAGTGATGGTGTGGGCCGGGATATGGGGTGACAGAATTATTGGACCAATTTTTGTCAGTGGAAATCTTAATGCCGAAAGGTATCTTAACATGTTGCAAGAAGAGATTTTCCCATCCCTGCTAAACGAGGAAGGTAACTTCCCAGTTTACTTCCAGCAAGATGGAGCTCCACCTCATTATGGTCTTCACGTGTGTCGGTATTTGGATCAGCAGCAGTTTCCGGATGCTTGGATTGGTCGGCGTGGTCCTGTGGAGTGGCCTCCCAGATCCCCAGATCTCACCCCCTTGATTTCTATCTTTGGGGGCACTTGAAGGCCATGGTGTATCAGGAAAAGATACGAGACATAAATCATCTAAAGGAACGTATCACCAACGCCATTACAAGCATAACGTCAACTGTGCTAATGCGTGTTCATCAACAGTGGGGAACACGTATTGAAATGTGTTTTCAAAACAATGGCAACCATGTAGAGCATATTATATAAATAAAAATGGTTGTCCATAAAAAAATGTTTATTTTTCCTATGTATGGAAACTTACGGCCCACCCTGTACTCTTTCGCATTCATTTTAGTGTGTCGACTTTAACACGTTTACTTTTCTCATTGGGAAGCCATTGGGTTAGCCAAGTGCGATGGGGTTGGGGGCCTGAACCTAGGATACTTTAGACCCAGTCATTACGGGGCCCGTCGCAACCTCATAGAATTAAATTGTATGAATAACTTGCCAGCTCTGGAATTTGAACCAGCGACTCGAGAGTAACAAACCAACCCGACTAAGCGCTCTTACCACTACAGTAGTTCACGAGACGCTTAACTATCTGAGTGAGCGTACTAAAACATTTGGATTGAATATCCCCGTGATCCGTTATCTTAAATTAGACTTTTACAGTTGATTCTTGCAATATTCATAACTATTACAGAAATAACTGTTTAAAGCGCTTTGATTGGGGTGTTTGCTCAATAATATTTATTTATGAAATCTGCATTAAATATATATTTTCAGCTTTTACAAGAAAAAAATATTACGAACTTTTTAAATGATTAAATTATATTTAATATATGAACGAACGCACGATGCACTTACAGTCAAGTGTAAATTAAATTTCCGAAGAAAGTAAATTTTATCGTTTGGAAACTTAATATCTTCACTAAGTAAATAAGGAAATTGACTATCTCTTCTTAGTAAAGATACACTCGCGGAAATTTACAGTGAAAAAATTAATTAATTGGTTAGTGCAAATATAGCATGGTTGGAGTGAGCATTTGGACGGATTGGCGAATATTTCAATTTTGTATTTTAGTGAGAAGTAATCTTATCAGAGCATTCTTATCTAAATATGCCATTGGAAAGCATGACAGCTTTTCAGGCAAAAATCTTTGAGATTAATTTCAATTTTCTTACAAAAAAAAAAGTAAGAAAATAAATAGAAATAATGGAAAATAAAATAAACTTGCATTAATTAATTCTCTCATTACAAATGAAAATTGAGATAATCTTTAGAAATAATAGAAAAAAAATGGTAAACAATACGATAAACAATGCATGATGAAATACCAATAAAAATTAAGGATCACTTTAACATATTGCTTCCCAAAGGATCCCTCCTAGGAAGCAATATGTTAAAGTGATTAACACTGGGAAGCAATATGTTAAAGTGATATACACTGGGAAGCAATATGTTAAAGAGAGGTTCCTGGGAAGCAATATGTTAGTGATCCAAAATTAATTTATATTATTACAAATGAAAAATGATACACCCTTAAAGTAACAGGTATACAGATAAATGAGGCACTTTTTATATACGGCGCAATATATTGGAAATTTTCACAATATAATTTATATAACGGATCACCTGAAGATCCGTCACCCCAGCCTTTTTTAGTTAGCTTTATAAGGCTAACTAACGAAAATATCACGAATTAACCTAACCAATCGTTAGGTCAACTGTACGCCCTTGACGATTGGTTAGGTTAGGTCGTGATATTTTCGTTAGTTAGACTTATAAAGCTAACAAAAAAAGGCTGGGGTGACGGATCTTCAGGTGATCCTATATAACTTGTGTCTTGTACCTCATTTAATTCATTGTTTTATTTATTATTTACTTTACTTTATTACTTTCCTTGGATCACCTGAAGATCAGGGCCCCCAATTTTCCCACCTGAAGATGAAGGCCCCTACTTTTTCCCACCTGAAGATCAGGGCCCCCAAATTAAAGGAAGATAAAAATAATAAGATCAGAAAAATTTTATTGTGATAAAAAAAAACAATTTATGAGAAACATAAAGGTGGATCGGGCTGGGGGGGATAATCTTCAGGTGATCCATATATAATAATAATGTTATAATGTTTCAGACCAACAAAGACCCTAGGATCCACTCATGGCCTGTCTACCTAACTGTGTTCGTAATCGTGTATTGTGTATGTCCTCCGTGGTGGCGGAGGGGACCTACAATTTTACGTGGGTTCCGAACCACAAGAACATAAGAAATTTATGTAAAAACTGCCGGTAAATTGGCAACGACCAATTTTTACGAAACTAAATAATTATCAATTTAAAACTAATTAATTATCGATTTAAAACTAAAGATAGAATCTCTGGATCCAGAGGATCAAGTCATAATAGACTACTATCCACAAATATGTTACACTCTATATCTATTTATAACGGACATGCAAATATATCAGATCCAAAGAATCCAGTCAATTTCATTACGGTATCCATCAAGTCACGGTCCATATCGATTGCGGACCAAGTCAAAATTTACAACCATATACATTATCAATTTAAAAATAATTAAATATCGATTTAAAACTAAAGATAGAATCTCTCGATCCAGAGGATCAAGTCATAATAGACTACTATCCACAAATATGTTACACTCTATATCTATTATATAACGACATGCAAATATATCAGATCCAAAGAATCCAGTCAATTTCATTACGGTATCCATCAAGTCACGGTTCATATCGATTGCGGACCAAGTCAAATTTACAACCATATACATTACAATATATACACATACGAGGAAAAGTGTAGGTGTGGCTGTAAAGACTGTACAGTAATGTAGAAATGTGTGTGCACCCATTATGGGTCTCCCATTTAAAGGTGTTTGTGGGGCAAGTGAAGATCATGAGTTTTTCAATACCTCACAGTACTATGGGGGGCACCGCTCGGCAGAGGAATCTCTTTAAATGGGGTGTGTAAGGACAGAGAGTATCCCCTAACCCAAGACGCTGCCTCCCTATATCCCACAACACTTGTGTTGAGCTGTGGGATCTATCCCCAGAAAGCCTTAATTTTACTACCTTAAACTATACCCTTTCTATCAACATATGCGTCTAATCGATTTTTAAACATGTTTATAGACGTGCTACTAATTACTTCTACCGGCAAACTATATATACACACACACTATATATATATATATATACACACACACACACACACATATATATATATAATATTATACACATATATATATATATACACACACACACACATATATATATACACATATATATAGTATATGCCCGGTTAGGTTAATTGAATGCCCGGTAGGTCAACTGAATACCCGGTTAGGTCAACTGTACGCCCTTGATGATTGGTTAGGTTAAGTTGTGATATTTTCGTTAGTTTTAACGAAAATATCACAACTCTAACCAATCGTCAAGGGCAGACAGTTGACATAACCGGGCATTCAATTAACCTAACCGGGCATTATATCCCATAGAATGAATTGTTTGTTTTATTTGTCAAAACTGGGGGAGTATCTCCAGGTGGCGCGGACTGGGGTGGAGTATCTTCTTAACCTAAAAATTTAATAAAAATAAAATAAATTTTGCCACCTGAAGATCAAGGCCCCCAATTTTTCCCACCTGAAGATCAGGGCCCCCAGATGAGGCTGGGGGCCCTGATCTTTAGGTGATCCCTTTCCTTTTATCATTGCTCTTCTCTTTACACTCCCTTCACTGTACTTTATAAACATGTGCAGACGGATAGCCGTGGCCGGCATTATGGTTGGTTTCGAACAACAAAGGAACCGGGGATAATTACACGCTTTTATTTACTGTTTACTGGCTTTTCATTTATGCTGAAACAATTTGACAAATGAGGGAACACGAGTGCGGACTATCATTAACCTTTAATCGCGGAGAGAGACAGAATTTAATATTTTAAATTTACAATCGCATCGTAACATGAAAAACCACCTAAACGAGGCAAACCCCGTCCCGAGACTGAATTGCCAAAATTGGGCATTTCACAGCCTCCAGCTTCGGTGTTGCCAATCAGTATTTTATATTTTAATTTCAAACAAAACATTATTAAATTCTTATAAACAAAACATTCTTAAATTCTTATTAGACATGATTATCTTTTTGAAAAAACAATACACGACACGCGTATCACCCCCTTGAAAATAAGTTTTCACTAGGAAAACTTATTTATTTCATTTATTTTCTTTTAACAAATTTATTTACTTTTCAGTTTTTTCTTTAACAATTTCCAAGTTAGAAGACAAGAAATCATTTCATTGACAAATTCCATACATTAGATATTTTGTATCATTTCATAAAACTCGAAAAAAATTAAAATTTTCACGTTTACATAAAATAACATTTACGTGTAAAATGTAGGATAATTTTTTCAAACTGGTTACAACAAATTTCAAGTTCACAATCTATTCCAGTGATTTCTCATTAAAGATCGCTTTACATCCAAAAAATATTCATATAGTTACGTAGTTACTATCTGGGCGACATAGAAAGAACAAGAACATGTTTATAAAAAGATACTGACCAGAGCGCACATACTATTACACAAAAAAGAAAACACGAAAACAAATTTGGGCAATAATCGCACCCTTTCACTTATAATTTCATCAAATAACAATCAGTGTACATCAATTTCTGGGCGTTGTTTAGATAACGGACAACGGACTTCTTAAATTTTCAATCGCAGCTCTCCTGCTCACTTCGCTAGAATACAAGGAATGGCATCACCATGCAACAGATCAGCACGCTTGAGGTTCCGCTCTCTCTCTCTAAAAAGTGGCGAAAAAAAAGTAGAGTCGTCCAATTCAAAGAGGATCAGGGGACTGAGATATACTGAAAGTGGAACCACGAACCGGAATTGGACGGAATTTGCAATTCTAGAAGTTGACAAAGAAACTCGCCTCTCTCATCTCAACTTTTTTCGGTGAACGATGCTGCTTCTACGTCCAGCTGAAAGACTCCCTACATGGCATTTGGAATTTGGATTCAACTTAGTTGCTTCCAAATCAAACCTCTTGAAATTTTGAAAAAAAACAATATCTAAGTTTGTACTGCTACTGATTATCACTTTTCACGTTTAATTTACAAAAAATTTTCAACATTTCACTTCGAAACAATAACTATAATTTGCTCTGGACAAATTTAAGGAAAAATATGACAAATTTTACAGAAATTCGCAAAACTTTAATCACAGCCAAGCTACCAATAAGGTTACTTATGGCAGCTACATCGAAGATAATAAAAAAATTATCAAACACAACGAAACAATACTGTTTAATCACAGCCTAGCTACCAATAAGGTTACTTATGGCAGTTACATCGAAGATGATAATAAAAAAAATTATCAAACACAACGAAACAATACTGTTTAATCGCAGCCTAGCTACCAATAAGGTTACTTATGGCAGTTACATCGAAGAAGATAATAAAAAAAATTATCAAACACAACGAAACAATACTGTTTAATCACAGCCTAGCTACCAATAAGGTTACTTATGGCAGTTACAGCGAAGAAGATAATAAAAAAAATTATCAGACACAACGAAACCATACTGTTTAATCACAGCCTAGCTACCAATAAGGTTACTTATGGCAGTTACATCGAAGAAGATAAAAAAAATTATCAAACACAACGAAACAATACTGTTTAATCGCAGCCTAGCTACCAATAAGGTTACTTATGGCAGTTACATCGAAGATAATAAAAAAAATTATTAAACACAACGAAACAATATTGTACAGTATAAATATAAACGCGCCCATACATAGTAACCGTTATTATAATTTAAAAAAATATCATTATTCAAACTACCTTCAGAAATCACATTGATACATTTAAATACAAAAGACAAAACTGAAAACAAGAAACTTCACGTCATCAATTCCCGATAACAATGGACCATCTTACACTTTGTGGGGAGCGGACATAGATACCACAAAAACGTTACTGGCAATCTAAAAATGCTCCAGTTCTGGTCAGCAATCAATCTAGTGCTCCAACTGCACGAGTAAATCCAAGTGAGATTTAAAAAATAACAGTTTCAAAACATAATCATTAAATAACAAAAATTTAAATATTACTACTGAAAATTAATTTAATACATTAAGTCCAACCCGCAACGCTAAATTTCACAGGAAGAAAACTCATAATTTACAAAACACATCTGAGAGACAACTCTCTCCTTCAACACGGAACCCAGATGGTTTGTAAATCACAGTAATTCCAGTAATTTATCATTTCCAAGTGAAACTAAATAGAAATTTTCATCGTTATTATAAATAAGAAGAGATATTATGAACCAAAAAATACAGCGCAACCGATTACGTAAAGAAAAATTAAAATGAATCACTGCATTATGAAACGAGTGTTCACTTGTTTGTAAGCGAACCTCTACAAAAATATTCCTAACCGAATCAAATTGCATTACATTATGAAATAATTTTGTAATATTTTTTATGCAAACGCGCCAAACGTAAAAACATTTTTCATTATTTATACCCAGAATTAAAATGTCAAGCAAAAGCACTACATATCACAATAAACTAATTTCAGAATAAAAAAATTTAATGAACCAGCCTCTCCATACAAAATGTCACTTGGGATTTTCATTAAAACTCATGAAAGAATGAAAAAATAGACAACAAAAAAATCAGCCGACCTATAAAATAAAAATTAATATAAAAAAACTCAAAGAACAGAAATTAATTTATCCAAAGAATTTACTAAAACAATTCCTGTATTTCAAATAAACAAATTTTCTCACACAATTTCTATACGGCAAGTAAAATAACCTCAATCAGTCCGAATCGACCCGGTATAAATTAGTGTCTTTAACCATTATTTTTCGACTTTGAACAAAAACCTTAAAATTACAATTATTTACCTTAAAATTATACACATACGATGTTCATGTGTCGGCTTGAAATCCTTAATTATACACATCCAGTCGAAGAATAATCTTAAAAACTACCCACTAGATACTGGAAAATTTTGTTAATTATTTAATCTTTTACAATTCGCTACTATATACATATATATACTAGTTACATATACTCTCGAACCTTTTAGACCTACAGTATAAAAATGCATGTAACAATTTCATTACAACTAAAATAATTTAATTCATATAAGTAAGTGTGAAATTTATTTACTAATTATTATTATTATTATTATTGTGATCATCACAATTATTATTAATTCCGAAAATGTAAACAAAAAAATATTTAAACAGAAAATAGGTAGGCTGTGTAAAGAGCAATAAAAGTTGAAGAGAAAAAACAGAAATGAGCCATCGGACGGGATTTCTAAATTTTAAATAAGTTTAAATAAGTCTCTCCACGACTGAAGAAAACGAAATCTGAAAAAAACTAAATGATAACGGCCGCGATGAGAAGAAAAAAAAGACTCGAGAATTTTGACTCAAACTGAGTCGAACGGTTGAAACAGTCTGACTCAGTGAAAATTTCGAAAAATGCGCGCGCCATATTGAATTATAGATACAACGAATTTTTAAGGAATGGGAATCGGAATTTGTTTGCAAATGAGGTACACAATGCATTTCACTGTTCAATTTACCGAAACAGAATATCTGCTAATTTTATAAATACTATAAAACGGGTAGCGATGTAAATTGGCCGAAATATAAGACGTACAGAAGACGTGGGAATACCATTATTTTAATTTAATAGGGACCACCGCTAGCCACTAAAATGTCGTGATTAAAAAAAAAATTTTCCTTCTACTCTTCGCTTTCTTTTCATTATTTTCCTTTTTTTACTATTATCACTCGTTTTCTCTGTGTCTTTATACGGACGCGGGTAGCCCGCTTGATCCGGTGGGCGCCATTAAACTTTCGAACAATGAAAGGGACTGGGGATAATTACACGCTTTTATTTACTGTTTACTGACTTTTTATTTATGCCGAAACAATTTGATAAACGGGGGAACACGAGTGCGGATTATCATTAACCTTTAATCGCGGAGAGAGAAACAATTTAATATTTTAAATTTACAACCACATCATAATTAATACGAAAAACCACCTAAACGAGGCAAACCCCGTCCCAAGACTGAATTGCCAAAATTGGGCATTTCGCAGCCTCCAGCTTCGGCATATTTCGGTGTTGCCAATCAGTATTATTAAATTCTTATAAACAAAACATTCTTAAATTCTTATTAGACATGATTATCTTTATTTAAAAAACCAGAACACGACATATTTTGAATGTATAATACGTTTCTAATTTCTGAAAAGGGGACTGCGATTTTTTCTTATTACAAAACACACACATTATATATATATATATATAATATATATATATATATATATATATATATACAGGGTGTCCCGTAAGTCTGGACCCATAGGGATTTATAATATATTTTTTTATTATGTTATTATTATTATATTATTATTATTATTTTTTTATTATTTTTTAATTATGATTTTTATTTGTGGGGCCACTTGAAAGCCAAAGTGTACGAGGTCAAACTTCAGAACATTTTCCACCTTAAAGCACGCATTGTGGAGGCGTGTCAAGAAATTTCTGCGACTGTGATTCAGAAAGTGCTGTCGCAGTGGAGATTGCGTCTTCAACTATGTGTGCGACACAACGGCGGACACTTTGAACAGATTATGTAATAAATTTTTGGACTATTTTGTAATTTTATTATTTTTCCCTATGGGTCCAGACTTACGGGACACCCTGTATATACAGGGTGAGTCAGAAGTAGCGCCCGATTTCTGTCAGTTGATTGTTTGTTTGCCATTTGTATTACAGTGTACAAGAAGGTAGAAATAAATGAATGACATGTTTATCTAACCATTTATTAGGGGGAAAATTATTACGGAACTGTACCAAGCTGTTTTACATGCAATTTTCAAAGTGCCCTCCCTCGTGATCGATGCACAATCTGACAGCCGAAAAAACAGAAATCGGGCGCTACTTTTGACTCACCCTGTATATATATATATATATGTATATATTATGAATAAAACCACGAAAGAAAGGAAAAACAGAATGGTGCTCAAGCGCTTTCGTCTAATGACATCCTCAGAACACTGAAGTAAATAAAGAGTTCAAGACTACATATAGGTTACAAAAAATATATATATATTAGTGATGTAGCGGATGTCATTTTTTTCACATACGCGGATGCGGATGTGGATGAGGATGTTTGATTTCAACATCCGCGGATGCGGATGCGGATGTCTACATTTTCGTTATTTTTTAGGATATATTCGAGATTTGTTGTGTTTAACGTATATAATAAGTTATTATATAGAGAGAGCTGTAGCTATAATGTAATATAATTGATTAATTGTACAATAATTGCTGTACTTTTCCATGAACATATAAAATAATATCAAGCATCTAACTAATATAGAAATCAATTAGTGAATTCGTCTGCAAATAAATTCGTTATATTTTGTTGAGTTTCAGCCACAATTAGAAACCATAATTGTGTTACCCGACCTCTTTCCTCAACCTCCACCCTTATAGAAAGAGATCTTTAATTAGCTTGATAACTATTTATATTAAGTTTAAAGTTTTATTAGGCATATTTATAAATGAGTAATTAAAATAAAGTAAACTAAGATGTTCATCGTTTAATATTCAAACTTAATTATAGGAAGGTTATGCTTAAGGAACATTAATTTTTCTGCCTTTTCTGCTGCCAGTCTGTTTCTCTTTTTCATCATATATTAATCCAGCACTGCTAAATAATCTCTCGCTTGGTACGCTTGTTGGAGGACGTGCTAAATGTTTCCTTGCAAGTTTACTCAAGTATGGATAGATATTCTGCGTATTTTTTCCACCACTAATAGGATTGTCGCATGCAGCCAGGCGTTTTTCTTGGTGATAGCTCTCGATCATTTTTACTACATCTTTTGACATCGCGTAGGTCTCGTCATCGCTGCTTGACTCAAGAAACTGAGGACAGATTCTGTGATAGATTTGCTTGTTGAAGGTGTTGGTTCTGTCACTGAAACTTTTATTCTTTTGGTGGGTGGCGAAGCGACAGATTCAAGAGATTGAAGCTCTTCAACTGCTTTGCCAAGTGATGATTTAACTCGTTCTAATGTATTAGGTGAAAATAACAGCTTTGTAACGTGGATCTAAGTAGGTTGCAAGAGAGTAACTTCATACAAGAACAGCCTCTCGTCTTGTCGCTTGCATCACTTTTGCGCACAATGAACTAGTTCTATTATTATAGTAGAATTTGATAATTTCCCCTTATTAATGACGTTTTATCTCAACGGTCCAATCCGCACGACATCCGCAGTCCAAAGTGCGTATGCGGATGCGAGAAAATGTGCGGATGTTCCGCGGATGCGGATGTGACCTACATCACTAATATATATATATTATATATATATATATATACACACACAAACTCAGAATGGTCCCCTGAGAAACTTATATGTTAAACACAGACCGTGCATGGAACAAGGAACTCTTCTGGGAAAATTAAATCCACTATAGTCCGAATAAGTAATGGTAAATGACAAATACCATAGTTTTTCTTTTTCATGATGCAAGAAAAACTATGGTATTTGTCATTTACCATTACTTATTCGGACTATAGTGGATTTAATTTTCCCAGAAGAGTTCCTTGTTCCATGCACGGTCTGTGTTAACATATAAGTTTCTCAGGGGACCATCTGAGTTTGTGTATATTAAACGGACGTGTTATGTGCCTTGAAAAGTGGACGCTCAATGTCGCGGTTGAGGTTTAAGTTTGTTTTTGGGCTAAAAATACAATAGTTACCCTTTTTCTTTGATGTATTCAATCCGACGTGAATGCAACGAGTCTTTGCTATATTGAGGTTCTAAAATGTAGCAGGGCTAGGCTTGCTTTAAACCCTAGATCCATGTCCCAAAGCTGGATCCTGTCTGCTTTGCAGATAGCTGGTGAGGGAAGCTTATTTATGGGACCTCTTTGCGAGAGACCCGTTGCCCACGTCGGGCTTGCATCATGAAAAAGAAAAATATGGTATTTGTCATTTACCATTACTTATTCGGACTATAGTGGATTTAATTTTCCCAGAAGAGTTCCTTGTTCCATGCACGGTCTGTGTTTAACATATATATAGATATATAGTAATATAGAAATAAAAAATTGTGGGCGAAGCATACAAATTTGTAAGGAAAAACTACCAATTTTAGCACTTTGCCGCGAATTCACAACACAAGAATCAAATGGACTGTTTACAACCAATTTTATAGATAATGCCTGAATGATATATAGGTCACAAAAAAAATAAAAAAAATAAATAAAAATAAAAATAAATTGAAAAATAAAAATTGTAAGAGGAGCATAGAAATTTATAAGGGAAAATTACCAAAGGTTTAGCACTCTGCCCTTCTTGTCTAAATCCATTCTGAACGAATTCAAAACAACGGGGTCGAGTTGAAAAAGAACTTTGCTCATGTTAAAGTTATTTGTAAGTTGAATAATAGCAGACTCAAGAATATTTCTATAGGGTGATCCAGAGAAATGGGACCTAAAAGAAACCCCTGTAACTCTTAAAGTATAAGTCCTTTTATAAAATCATACGCATCATTCGAAAGAGGATAGTTACAAGTTTGTACAGGATTGTATAGGTTTTGACAATACAAGACAAGATAAGATACAAAACAAAATAAAAGTGTTAGTTAAAACTAACCCTTCAAGATGACTGCATGGACTTGTGGAACAGCTGCGTTTCATAACAGCAATATTATGAGCATGGAAGAAGTGTAGTTTCAGCTCTTAGAAGGTGATTTTGACATCTAAAAATTTGTCTTGAAAGATCTTTGAGCTGAAACTACACTTCTCCATGCTATAATGTTGCTCAGTTATGAAACGCAGCTGTTCCACAGTCCATGCAGTCATCTTGAAGGGTTAGTTTTAACTAACACTTTTATTTGTTTTGTATCTTATCTTGTCTTGTATTGTCAAAACCTATACAATCCTGTACAAACTTGTAACTATCCTCTTTCGAATGATGCGTATGATTTTATAAAAGGACTTATACTTTAAGAGTTACAGGGGTTTCTTTTGGGTCCCATTTCTCTGGATCACCCTTTATTAACAATGTTGCTAGAATGAAACAAAACTGAAGCATTATTTCAATCAATACAATGGGATAACTCTGACAAGTGGACAAAAAGAGCACTGGACGACTGTCACTTTCTAACGGAATATTGATGCTGTTTTACACGCGTGTGCAAATCCTTTCCCGTCTGACCAATGTAAAAGGAATCACATTGTTTACAACCAATTTTATAGATAATGCTTGAATTATTGGGAGGACTATTTTTTACTATGATATTTTTCACAATATTGTTATATGAAAATACTACATTAATATCCAAAAGTTTAAGTACATTAGCAATGCCTAAAAAGCCCGGGAAAAATGGAAGTACTAAAATATTCTTTGACAAAGTGCTTGTTATTATGCACACGATAGAAGGTTCGTTTTGCCTTGTTAAGACAAGATTCCATAAACGCAGGTGGGTAGCACAGATCACTTCCAATACCGTTGATTTTTCCAATTCGGCATCCATGTATTCCGGACTGGCGATCCTAAGAGCGCGGAGAAACATTGAAGAAAATATGGCCTTCTTAATGGGGGTGTCATGTCCAGAGTAAAAGTGTAGTACGTAGGACAAATTGTTTGTTTTTTTCCGATAGATACTAAACTTAAAACCTGGGCTTTCCCGATGTACACGCACATCCAAAAACGGGATTGAGTTGTCTTGTTCCACTTCTAAAGTAAACTTAATGGATGGGCTTGATCATTTAACTGAAGGAGGAAGTCATCCAGGTCACGCTTCATCGGCCAGATACACAAAATATCGTCGACGTACCGCAACCATGGGATGCCAACCCCCAGGATTCGCGGAATGTAAGTAATTTCGAAAAACTCCATATAAATATTGGAGAGGAGGGGCGACAAGGGGTTGCCCATGACCATCCCAAAAACCTGTTGATAATAGTCGCTATTGAAAGTGAATTAACAGTCTTTGATGCAAAGCTTAATAAGTTCCAAAACGATATGTGCAGGTAGTGGCAGGTCGTACTTATGTAATTCTCGGGAGAGAAAGTCAAGCATATCGTCAATTGGCACTTTTGTAAACAATGAACAAATGTCAAAATTTATCAATCTATCGTTGGTTTCAGTGCATATATTATTCAATTTGTTCAGTAAGATCCATGGAATTTTTTACATGTGAATCAGAGATAGTTCCGAGAATGGGGGACAAGACTTTGACAAGCCATTTGGAGAGTTTATAGGTAATAGAGCCTACCGAGCTAATAATAGGGCGTATAGGGTTGCCAGGTTTGTGGGTTTTATTAAGACCGTAAAGGTAGGGAAGAGAAGGTGAAGTGGACATGAAAAGCGGAATTAAGTCCTTATGATCTTTGAGAATGCGTTTGAAGCCACTATTGAATGATTTAATGACGTCATCCTGCGGGTTCTTCCTAAGTTTTCTGTATGTGGCGGGTTTTAAGTTTATTATCTAGCGGAATAAGCAAACAATTTGTCCTACGTACACTTTTACTCTGGACATGACACCCCATTAAGAAGGCCATATTTTCTTCAATGTTTCTCCGCGCTCTTCGGATCGCCAGTCCGGAATACATCGATGCCGAATTGGAAAAAATCAACGGTATTGGAAGTGATTTGTGCTACCCACCTGCGTTTATGGAATCTTGTCTTAACAAGGCAAAACGAACCTTCTATCGTGTGCATAATAACACGCACTTTGTCAAAGAATATTTTAGTACTTCCATTTTTCCCGGGCTTTTTAGGCATTGCTAATGTACTTAAACTTTTGGATATTAATGTAGTATTTTCTATAACAATATTGTGAAAAATATCATAGTAAAAAAATAGTCCTCCCAATAATTTCAGGCATTATCTTATAAATTGGTTGTAAACAATGTGATTCCTTTTACATTGGTCAGACGGGAAAGGATTTGCACACGCGTTTAAAACAGCATCAATATTCCGTTAGAAAGTGACAGTCGTCCAGTGCCCTTTTTGTCCATTTGTCAGAGTTATCCCATTGTATTGATTGAAATAATGCTTCAGTTTTGTTTCACTC
>JAJOZX010003860.1:125000-315000 GCA_023014485.1 Bathynomus jamesi
TAATTCCTTGAACTGTAATTGCAATTGTACTTGTAATTCCATACTGCAAGTGTGGATGAATAAATGAGTAATACAATGTAAGATTATTTGGGAATTTTTTTTTTTTTTAGTTTGAGTATTATGTGGAGAAATCTAAATATTTTCGATGTGATATGTTGTGTGTGGTTTTTGAAATTTAATTTGTCATTTAACTTGATGCCAAGAACTTTAACTTCATTTACTTTTGCAAGAGAAGTGTTTCCAATTATTAATGGAATGTGCGCAATTGATAAGTTGCAACTCATTCATTTATAGACATGCTCTAATTGTCTGTTCATTTCATTTATTAGGGAATTCATATCGTGGTGTGTAAAAGTGAGTGTTGTATCGTCTATATACTAATCATGATAGCGTGAGACTTAAACTATTAAACTTTTCGACCAGTCTTCTGGGTCACTGCTTTGATTTGACCCCGCCGATCATCGTCCTCAGTCTCCCCGCCTGAACCCCCAACCGTCTCCGCTCTTCTTTCGTCCCTTATTGGGGAAATATGTTCACCATCATTGGTAGCCGAGGAGGATGAGTCAACAGGAACGAAAGAATGTCCTCATCGAACTCCAAGAAGGAGGAGGAGGAGGAGGAGGAAATAATGTCGAGAACGACAAATGCGCCCAGACACCAACGCGTGGGACGACAGATGTGTGACACGATGAGGGCGTATTCCACCTCTGCGCGAGAGGTCGACAGGTGGGACGTGACGCGTCTTCTGACTTCGGGTTGGTCAGGCGAAGGAGAGCGACCTACCCTCCACAGCGGCATGCCGACGACGCGGCGGGACATCGGCGCCAGCTGCCCTTTCCTCGTACCGAGCAAGGTAAAAAAAAGTCTCAGCCGGGTGCGGTACTGGGGCAGTCTTCGAAGCGTCTTGATTTCCAACGTACGATCAGGAAAGTTCTCGACTAGGGTTAGTTCACTAACAGATGCTCCGCTCTGGGTGTTCGTGGAGCATCCGCACCTAGAAATCGGCCAGAGCTTCCACTTCGCCGAGGTCTCAGCGCTTCTTCCTAGCAGTGGGCTGCGTCTCGGCGAAGAATTTGCCGGGGTAAGCAGCTCGCTTGTGCACACGTAACCCAATCTTCGAAGTGAAATATAGAGGACACAAAGGGCAGGGAGGAATTGATACATCTGGAAAATTTAAAAGGCATTTCATTCAGTAATCTCTAAAGTTTATATCTGATATTCAGTAAATCTCCACATTTCTTCCATCATTTTTAATAACTAAACAAAATGTACGCTCAAATTCGATAAAAACATTTTCCGAAGCAGTTACAGGAACTGATGCTACGATATTTCTAATGTACATGTTTAGGTCATTAATATTCCTCGTTTTGTTGTGGTATACGCTTATCTTTACATATCCAAAAGATGAAAATCTAAAGGAGATAACATCTGGAGAACGAGTTGGCCATCTTGTAGGTCCTTTTCAGTCAATCCGCGTCCTGGGAATGTTTCGTCTAGAAACAAACGCACAGCACGACCAAAATGAGGCGTTGCACCCAGGGGCGTACACAGCATTTCTTAAAGGGGGTGGACACACACACACAATATATATATATATATATATATATATATATATATATATATTATATATATATATATATATACTGATGATGCGAAAATTTGAAACACAAAAAAGGTAGCAGTAAACAGAGCAAAGGAATAACTTGGCAGATATTGAGAACCTTTAAACGAAGGGATAGGAATGTAACTGATACCTCTACTGAAAACCCTGATCATACCCAAATTGGAATACTGCTCGGTCTAACATGCCATATAAAAAAGAAGACATTAGACAGCTAGAAGGGATTCAGAGAAGCTTCACAGCCAAGATCAAGAATGCAAAGAACTATATTCACTGAAAAGGAGAAGAGAGAGATACACCATTATTTACAAATAAGGAGAACTAGTCCTAATCCTACTCTGAACCTATAACTCCCCAAACAACGGTGGGAAGTAGAAACTGTAGACTGTGTCGTATTCCCCAAATTAAAGGCGAGACAGGGAACATCCTTAACCATGAAAGAAAGTAGTTTTGTTGTGAGAGAACCAAAACTGTTTAATCAGCTGCCCAAAGACCTAAGGAACAACAATGGTGTTGCAGTGGACATCTTCAAAAGAAGATTAGACCTGTCTCAGAACAATCCCGATGAGCCGGGCGTACCTGGCTATGTGAGGTGGAGAGCGCAAGAAACCAACTCACTGCTTCACTAGGCCAACTCGAGAGGAGGAGCGACAGCTTGACCTTTGCGAAATGAGGAATCATCGCGCGGAACCTTTGTAAGGTTGTAAGGTGTATATATATATTGTGTGTGTGTGTGTGTGTGTGTGTTGTGTGTGTGTGTGTGTGTGTGTGAGAGCTTAAAATTGATGATGATTGATTTGGAATCAAAATGAATTGCATTTTGGAAGGCTTCAGTTGTATTTTATTTCCAATTTATGGGCAAGAATTAAATTTGGACAAATTAATCGTATGTATAAAGACATATAAATGCTCTTAAGCAGCCAAAATTGCTTTTGAGTTTTGAGTTAATAACATGTCCTGGTAACCATGAAATAACTGAAATTCCATATGACCAAGATTTTTTTTGTGGTAAATGTTGCAAAGTTATCGATTTTGGAAAATTTCTTTTTCAAATATCTTTAATGAGAGTAGTAATAATTTTTACAATGGGGGGGGCCTATGCCCCCTATTCCTCCCCTTATGTACGCCACTGGTTGCACCATCCTGCAGATTGCAATAGACCTTGAATTTGCTGTATATGAGAAACAAAGAACTTTCTTAATATTCAGAGGTAAGATTTATTACCCCATTAGCTGACATTGTTCTTATTTGGGAACACATTTTAACAATGGGAACACATTTTAACAATAGAGGTAAAACTTAAAAATTAAATTTTTTAGTTTTAATTTTTATATTTTAATTTTAATTTTTTCTTTAGGAGAGAGCTATTTCATGTTTATCTGAAGTCTCTTAAGCTGAATATACTACAAAATATCAAGAAATTAAAACAAATTGTTCTGACCCATAATAGGTTAAGGTTTGGTCTTTCAAAACGAAGGTCCGTACTCGATCATGTAACAAAGCACATCAAACGTTCACTTTTGGATAATCCTTTTAAGTTCATAATTTTCGTGTGTCCTCCCCTCCCTCCCCTCCCCCTTCTAAGATCCTGCAGTTACGGCAGTTTAATTTAGCAGAGGTATGGAAAGTGGCCTCGTCACTAAAAATGATATTTGAAAGAAAGCGATCGCCACTTTCAATCTTTTCAATAAATTCTTTACAGGTTTTAAGTCTTGTAGTGTAATTTTCCATCCTGTATCTTCTAGGACCTGAATTTTAAAATTTTGTATGTTATTTAATGCACAGAAGGGTATGGAATGTTTATCTCAGCTGATACTCTCCTTATTGACTTCTTACGGCTTCTCAGGAATGGTTCACGAACAGCAATGACTCTTTCTCAAATATTTCCTAGTTGAGGGGAGATTTCCCTTTTTTGACACTTCCTTTTGCAGTGAGCTTCTTTACCTACACTCGGACAAGATTTGTGTGGTGTTGGTTTGTTTAATTTACATGTAAATCGTCTTTGGGTTGTAATGACTAATCCACATTCGTGAAACCAACTTACTAGCTCTTCTTTTGAACAGACCTCATTACAACTAAAGCCTATGCCAAGCGAAGAGTGTGTGGTAAAAACAAATGTTGTACAGTATTTTTTAAAGTTTTTATACATAAAGACATTATTAAATCCAATACACTTAAAAAATTTCATATATATATATATATATATATATATAGTTAAGGGCAAAAGTTTAAGCACACTTCCAGTAATCTACGAATTTGGCTGATAATTCACACAATGTTGATCCTACAGTCAGGGCCTCTGCTATGTATATTGGGGAGCCTCGCGCGAGACCTCATGTTGGGGGCCCTTATCTTTGAGTACCTGGTATTTCATACATTAAAACTTGTGGTGTAGGAATCGAGACCAGTCTCGAGACGTTTTTTCTGGTCTTGGTCTCGATCTCGGTCTCGGTCTCGGTCTCGGCCATGGTGGTCTCGACTACATCACTGTGATGTTCCTCAAGTGCAACGAACACTTATCTTGTTTTAAGTAGGTTATTAACTGCTGAAAAATGTCGCAAACTATGAATTTGTGAATAAATTCTGAGTAAATGTTGCAATTGTCACTTGATAACCTCTTTAAAATCTTTATTCCTGAATGTGGAATACAGAGCTTAGGAATTAGGCATTACACAATATTGAATACGTGCAAAAAATTGCATATGCTCTCGGTTTCGCTCTCGGCCATGGTGGTCTCGACTACATCCCTGATTAAAACCAAGCTCACCCTTTCGTTTATTGTTAATTTCGCAGCCATCCCCTACCTAAAAGAAAAAAAATATATAGTCAACGCTGAAAATTCATATGGTGCGCGACTTTTGTGGTACCCTGTACATTTTCTATTTTTCTTCTCTTTTTCCCTACATTCTATTTTCTTCACAATCACTTCCTTTCCACAGGTTTTCCTACTTTTCTTGACACAAAATCATCAATAAAGTCCGCATAACTTAGTTTTTTCCCAATTCTTTTTTTCAGTGGAGATAATAGCCAGATTTGACAGCTTATTCCGAGACATTGTAGAACGTAAATAATATTTTGAGAGCTTCAGGTTTGAGAATTTCATTAGCAGTTGACGTCCGGTTTAATTAAGCAGCAGGAAGTAAAAATCACTTTGTAGCGAAAGAGGCTGTAAACAAAGTTACAGTGAATATAATCGGTGACTAAGTAGACTAAAAAAGAAAAATTAACACAAAAATCTTTCAAAACTATTTCACTTCGACCTGACGAAGAATTCCCGTGATATGAAAATAAATTGCAAACCAAAGTAGGGCGTCCCCAGCAGGCGTCAAACGGAAACACTGCCTACAGTTACTATATCTACTATATCATACAGTTTCGTCATTTTCTTAATATAATGTAGTGGGAGAGAAGAATCGGGAAGTCGGGGTTCCTTTTGGGTACCAGCACGTAAGCCACCTATTCTTTACAAATGACGTGGTTCTTAGTACGTCTGCGGTTAGGTTATAGTCACTGACCGATTATCTCACCGGGCCGGAAAAGATTGGTTTCTGCCCGAAATTTAGAAAGTCTGCCACCTTCTCCTTCTTCCTTGACGGGGAGGAAGAAGAGACCCGTTTGTAGCTCCGAGTTCTATTTCACTACTGCGGCGTGATCATCCCCGCACTACAACTCTACAAGTGGGCAAATTTTATGGATATCTTGGTTTTGAGATAGGGATGTCCAGATCCAGTTCGAGGGCCGTAGCGAAAATGTGCGACAGGCTGTCCAAGATCTCAGACGGCCCACTCACATCGCAGTAGAAGCTCTGGGCATTAAGGGTTAAGGTGATTCCGAGTGCTCTGCACTAGCTGGTTTTATCGCTAGTTCGGGTGGGCACTCTGGATGAACTGGATCGCCTGGTTCGGAGTTGTGTGCGGCAGTGGCTCTATCTTCCGAAGGATATTCCACCACTTGCTTTTCTATACGCGGTTACGGTGGATTTGGTATTCTGGCATTCTCAGATTTCGCTATAGGATTCCAGTAATGGAGACCAAAACGGATTGTGAAGCTATTAGAGGAACGAGAGTCGGTGCCTTCGCAAAGTGAACTACGATACCAAAGCTTTTTGAGAGCGCCTTAATGTTCCCTTGCTACCTGGAGCCCATTTTTTGTTTTCCCTAGGACAGGGGTGGGCAACCTTTTTAAGTGAGCGTGCCAAAAATCGTCAAATCTTTGATGCAAAAGTTAATCTTTACCATTTTTTAGCAGAAAACATTAAGTTAAAATATAAAACTCAGCGAAGAATTTGGATATTTATTTATTTTAATTTTTTTAAGGTGAGCCCGGGGAATCGCGTGCCGGAAAAAAGTCGTTGGGTGCCACGTTGGCACGCGTGCCAAGGGTTGCCCACGCCTGCCCTAGGGCATCAAGAATTGGTAACTAAATCCGACTCACTTTCAACGCTGCATAACAAATCCTTTACCTCGTTCTCGTAGAAAGTGATTCGAGAACAAACAGCAGCGTTTACATATAGAGGACGGTGTTCTGTCACTATGGAAGCTGTTCCTTGTCCTGTTTGCCCTGGCTGCTTAAAGGCATTGACCCCGGGAATCGGCTTCTGACTGGATAGACGTTATCACATACTAGCATTGGCCTATGCTGATGACGTTGTATTAGTAGCATCTTCGCGTGAAGGACTACAAGACTCCTTAGACCGCTTCGTCACACGTGCTCATGAGAAAGGCTTGTCTCTCGGCATTCCTAAATGCTCTACGCTGGGTTATTATATCCATGAACAAGAAAATAAATGGCTGGCTGATCATTGCCCCTTTACAACACAAAGAGTTTAGTTTCCGATTCTCGGTCCAACCGACATGTACAGATATTTAGGTGTGCCAGCGAAAACTCCAGGAGAATTCTGGGTGGACCTTTTGGATTCTATTCGTAGAACATTCCTTAAGCCTCAGCAGAAACTCTATTTGGTTGGAGTGAATGCCCTTCCTAAGTTATTCTACCAATTCTGGTCTTCGAAGATGACTGCATTTCCACACCAGAAGGATCGTTCGCGAGATTCTTCAATTCCCCATGATGCCATAAAAGCGGCTTATCATGCATCGATTGTTGAGAGGGTTCTGGGGATTACCTCATTCTCGACGCTGATTAATTAAGTTAAATACATAATTAGCTAAAGTGTTTATGCTTAATTCAGTTTGTTTAAGGCTGCGTTCACACCAACAAAGCAAAAATAAAGTAAAATGACTAAAGCATGCTACATTAAAATGGAGCGCATGGAAACAAATAGCACTGTTCTCACCAACAAAGCAAAAACATTTTGCTTTAATAATGCTTAAAGCATGCTTTATCTGTTGGCGTCTGCACTATTTTTATAGAGCATGCTTAAAGCAGTGCATGCGCAGTCCAATCTCCTCACACGAGTTGCCGAATCTCAGTTGTGCACATGTCATATTTCAGGTAGTTCGTTAAATATGGCTAGAGAAAGTGAAACATTGATAGTTCTCGTTCAAGCAAAACCAGAATTGTATAACCTATCTTTACCAGCGTATAGTAATAAAGACATTCTATTTTCTACTATCCTTCATTGAAAAGGACATTGGCAATAATGATACCAATTACAGGAAGAGTATTCCACCCAGGGATAAGCTGCTAGTTACGTTAAGGTATAAATACTTAACGTAACTAGCAGCGTATCCCTGGATGGAATACACTTCCCGTAATTGGTATAATTTTTGCCAATGTCCTTTTCAATAA
The DNA here is from genome assembly GCA_023014485.1 of Bathynomus jamesi. NCBI lineage: Eukaryota > Metazoa > Arthropoda > Malacostraca > Isopoda > Cirolanidae > Bathynomus > Bathynomus jamesi. Next base: position 132,370 of record JAJOZX010003860.1, read on the forward strand.
AGGATACTAAAAAATAGAATGTCTCACGAGACATTCTTGTATAATTTTTAAACTTCTCTGGATGCTTCTCAAGCCCTTTAAAGAAGTTACCAATTATATCGTCGTTTTCCGGTTTGTGACACAGTGACACATTGGATGCACCCACAATTTCCTCTTTACAGTACTTTCTTCCATCAATATATAATGCCAAATAAGCACACCGGACAAAAAATTAGTCACCCCTCTCAGAATGTACCTAATAACGTGTGACGGCGCCTCTGGCCTTGATAACCGCACGAATCCGGCGAGGCAGAGACTCTACGAGGTTGTGCATGTACTGAACATCGATTTGCTGCCACTCGTTCATCAGCCGGTCCCGAAGTTCCGCCAGAGTCCTGCGCTTCACTTTCTGTTTCCAGCCTGAACAACACCTTCGACGCATTCAGGATTAAAGGCTTCATTGGACCTGCGATGTACTCGTCGCCTCCCATCATTGGAGAACAAACAAAAACGGGACTCATCGGACCAAATTACACGTTTCCAATCTGCCGCAGTCCAGTTTTTGTGCCTCTGAGCCCATTTTAAACGTGCCAATTTGTGACTTGCTGTTACAGCGGCCTCTTCCGTGGTACCCTGCTCCAGATGTCCATCGCATGCAGTTCTCGTCGCAATGTCCGTTCGGAAATTGGTCGCTGGAGAACCTTATTGGTTTCTTGGAGCAATTGTTCTCTGGTTTGAAACGATTTGCAGTTACTAGACGAGAAACATGGCGGCGGCCCCTATTGTCGAGAATTGTTTTCCGGCCACAGTTACGCCGTCGATTGTCAGTTGATTGCGAACTACACCACTCTTTGTAAACTCGCTGGACAGTACGCGTTGACACACCAACAAATTGGGCTACTTCAGACATTTTGTGTCCGTGGGCTCTGCCAAACACGATGGCTCCTTTTTGCCACTGAGTAACGTCTGCCTCACGACCCATTTTGCAGACTATATCCAACACACACTTTGTTCTTCACCACCTCACGAAACAGATCTGATCCTGTGTGCTACGTCACCGCTACTTGTCACTTACCAATGCTACATCAGCGCCCTCTGTGTGACCTTGAACTTCCTACTATCGGTGCTATTAGGGGTGACTAATTTTTTGTCCGGTGTGCTTACAAAGAGCTGCTTCTTCATCACTGTCCATGTTGATACTGGCTAAACTGACTAAATCACGTTTTGTTGGTGTGAACAGAACATAAAGCATATTGACTAAAGCAAAATGACTTAATCAAGACTAAAACATTTTGCTTCGTTGGATAGGAATTTTTATTTTATTCCAAATCTTTCTGGGACATGATATATACATACGTAAGCTGTACATTAAAATAGTTTCTGACGCATAAAATATGTATATAATGAGTACAGCCCGGATGTTTAGGCACTAAAAACTCTTAAATAAGGTATGAAAATAGGCAAAATAAACATTCAAAATGGGCAGTAAAAAAACCAATAAAAGTCATTTATAAATTTCAAAAAACGTTTAATCTAGAATAATACCTTTATATACGCATCTTAAACATTACAACACCCTCAGTGAACAAAACAATAAGTAATACAAATATTAGTTACACATAATAACAATAATTTCATTTCCAAAAGTACTGTAAAGTTTAATATAGAATAATGCTATTATACACGTATAAATAATACATACTCGTATTACAATGCCATTATAGTGAACAAAATAGTAGGTATTGAAAATGTTCGTTACAAAACAAGGACAAGGATTTAAATCTCAAAAAATGTTTAATATAAAATAATACTATTATGCACGCTCAGTTTCTTACACAGTATGTATTGTATATGTATCAATACGAGTGTGTATATTAGGGTTATGACATTTTTATTACCTCATGTTCCTGTATCATAAATCGACGAACTTTTGCCCCCTGACAATGAAAATAACAGTTTTTTCGATATATTTTGAAAAAACTTCACCCCAAAATAAAAAATAAAAAATTAATAAAATAATAAATATTGGTTGCTCCTTGTATAGCTATTGCAGATGGGTCTCTGTTCCAGTGATTTTCCAGAGTATTTAGTGCTTTTCGGTATTGTTGCAAGATATTGAACAATTTATGATAATCATCAGGTAACCAATCTAGAATGGTGCAATGCAGCTGTCTCGAATATACTAATATACTATATTTGCTTTCGGTTTCGGGGTGACTTTTTTTTTTAATTCTGAAGAATTAGGCCCTTTTTTATTGTTTTCAAGCAAAAGTTCATCGATTGATGATACATGAAACAATATTTATGACAAAAAATTAAAAAGTCATAACCCTAGTGTATATATGTGTATATATGTGTATATAACAAATATATAACAGAAACTGATAGGCCTATTTTAGGAGTCTAATAGAATAACACTAGAAAATAATGGAAAAAAGGCAAATTAAGCACTTTATGACGAAAAATGCACTTTTTCCTGTAAACGCCAAAAAAAAATAGGCCAAAAAATAGGCCAAAAATAGGCCAAAAAAGGCATTTATGGAATTTTGCCTGAACATCCGTGGCTCTAATAATAAGATACGGAAATACGATCGTGAAGTGAAATACAAGCGTAGAAAATCACGAAATATACGAGTAGTTAGTTGATAAATAATAAAACGATGAAGTTTCGGGGGTAAAAGATTATTAGTAAAATGACAAGAGTCGAAAGAAAATGAAAATGAAACAGTTAAAATTGAACTTGAGGGAGAACAACAACAACTGCATTCTGTCTGCAATTCATAATAAAAATAATAATAACTATATTAATAAGGGTAATAATAATAATATTAATAATACCAATAGTGCTGAAGTTAATAGTAATAATTACGATGGTAACGGTAATAACACGAGTAGTATTGGGGGAAAACCTCAATGATACTCGCAAGAATAAGGACGGGAAAACTAAACTGGATTACAAAGAGGTCTAATAAAGAAATATTAAAGTCGTAACTACAAAATAATAATAATAATAACAATGATGATAGTAACATTAATAACACGAACAGTGGTGGGGGAAAAAAACTCGTTACTTGCAGTAATAAGGAATGAAAACTAAATTGGATTATAAAGAGGTTTAATGGAGAAATATTAAAATCGTAACTACAAAATAAGGAAAAAGGTAAGGTCGAAAAAATTTTTCCAAAATTTTATTCTGGGTTTGGTTTTTTGGAGTTTATACTACCTTATGACGAAGTCTTCTTTAAATTATATTCCGTTTGAGTTTAGTGCTGATTATATATACAGGGTGTCCCATAAGTCCGGCATCATGGGAGAAATTCATATTTTTCTATTTCTACAAACCATAATTCATATTTTTCTCTTTCTACAGGCCATAATGTCTGTGAGCAAGGAAGAACGAATCCAGATAATTCTACTCATAGGAAATCGGAGTCAAAGAGAGAGGCCGCTGCTGAATTTAACAGACTGCATCCAGACACACAACTCTGTGTTATTGGCTCGCGGTCTGGATGCAGTCTGTTAAATTCAGCAGCGGCCTCTCTTTGACTCCGATTTCCTATGAGTAGAATTATCTGGATTCGTTCTTCCTTGCTCACAGACATTATGGCCTGTAGAAAGAGAAAAATATCAATTATGGTTTGTAGAAATAGAAAAATATGAATTTCTCCTATGATGCCGGACTTATGGGACACCATATATATATATATATATATATATATATATATATATACACACAGTAGGGTGTGTCTTATTTTCGAAGTGTTGAGTTTTTTAGGTTGCGCCCCCTCAACCAGTTCCATTGGTTGAAAAAACATCACATATAAAATGTTTCTTTGATTGAACAATTTTTAGAGGTCGCCCCCGCTTATTAAAGTTCATAAAATATAGCTATTATTTATGCAATTAATATTTGAAATTACTAGCAGTTGTCAAGTATACTAAACATATGTTTTTAATTAATTAATCATCATATTTATGATGAATTCAATTAAATGAATATATTAGAGATAATTGTCAAGTTTGTAGCTGAAATATTGCTTGATAAGACAAGATCAACCTGTTTAAAAATGTTTCATCAAGAATGCTCCAGATTATGTTGCAATTGTTTATTTGTTATCATTCAGTGTTCTGCTGTCATAAGTAAAAGGTGTGTAACTGTGTATCACTATACTTCTTTTTGCTATTATCAGATAATAAACTATGTTATTTATATTTTTCACAATTATTTATACTGATTTTGTTATTAGTGTTTGAAAAAAATTTAATGAATTTAATGAAAAAATTAGAATTTATGCTCTTATACACATATTATGAAGTTTTAAACAATGTTGCTATTTGTCACAAAGAATTTAATTTAGTTCAATGGAAATTTTACCTGACATGTGTTTCATGATCTGTGTTTCTATCAGTGGCGTCACTAGAGGGGTGCGGGGGGTTTTTGTGCAGTGTTTGAGCAGAAATTTATTATTTTTTATAAAAATATCCCTGTAGTTAGTTATAACAACAAAAAACATTTTTCGTAAGCCCAGCTTACATGTATCAATATACCTACAAGGCTAAAACTCTATGCTAATAGGAATAATAATTGAGAAAAATACGTTAGATTTATAAAATAGACCAAATTAACTTTGTCTACCAAATTTTTTTTTTTTTATAATTTAAAAGTCAAAACAGTGATTTAGCCCTGTTCTACAAAACCATAACACTACATTAATATTTTGTTTTCTTATTTTGCAGATGAATACAAGACCATTCTATTTGCTCGGATCTACAGTAGATGATATTAAAGGCTCAAAGCTGCCCCTATATAGGCAAGCTTTTGGTTATTTTATGCACCTCCACAGAGAGAAAAACATGACAATCCGCAATGCTCTGCGTCAATCTATTCGAGCCACAATAGTTATCTGGGATAAGGCCAATATTCCTACTCAGCAGGAACCTCGTGCCATGAAGTTAGAGAATTTCTTTAACGAATGGACTTGCTTAAAGAAGCATGCTTCCAGAACAAGCCAGAGCCATAAACCAAGGAAAGCTGATTTTGTAGAGCGATTGGAAGATCTCTTTGACATCGCCCATGGAGACGCTGAGAAGCTGATCAAGAATCGTGAGGACTGGGAGTTCCTTCAACTGCAAAGACAAAAAGGTCGTCCTGGCTCAATCGGTGGTGTGGACACTACATCTTCACCGCACAAAAAATGCAGTCAAACGGTTGGAAGCTGAGGCAGAGAGAAAAAGAAAGTCAGAATCTTTGATGGAGGCGTCTACTAGTCAAGTTGTACTGGCTTATTCCACATCTTCCAGCAACACTGATGAAAGTGAGAATGAGGAGGAGGAGCCCAAAGGAGCTTGTGCTTTACCAAAATCTAAGAAAAAACGAGGCATGAAAAACATCATGACTATTCAGATGTCTGCTGCCCTGGATCGTACACAAATTTCCTCTAGAAAGGCAACATTTATCCTCGCAGAGGCAGCTAAAAGCTTTGGTTTGGACGCTTCAGATTACAACATAAACCAACATTCTATCCATCGCCTTCGAAATAAGAACCGAGCTCGTCATGCTAAAGAACTTAAGGAGCATTTCCATGGAGAATGTTCTATGACAGTCCACTGGGATGGCAAGATGATGGAGGACCTCACCTCGCACAAGCACATTGATCGTCTCCCAGTACTTGTGTCAGGACCTGGTGTTGAACAGCTGCTTGGTGTCCCCAAAATCCCAACTCAACTGGAGAAGCACAAGCTGAAGCCGTCTTTAACTGCCTGAATGAATGGGGAATTACAGAGAGAGTAAAAGCAATTTGTTTCGATACAACAGCTTCAAACACGGGTCAATATAGTGGAGCCTGTGCTCTCATCGAAGCAAAATTGGGACATGATGTTTTGTACTTGCCTTGTAGACACCATGTTTTAGATTTATTGTTGGGAGCTGCATTTGAAGCAACATTGGGATCTACATCAACTGGTCCAGAGATATTGATCTTTAAGCGTTTTCGTGACAATTGGACTTCTGTTGATCAAAGCCAGTTCCAAACAGGTGAGACAGACACGATTACTAAAGAAGCAATTATCCAGTCTAAAACTGAACTAATTCAGTTTGCTAGATCCCAGGCACCTATGCTACGGGATGACTATCAAGAACTTTTGGATCTGTCCATCATATTTCTTGGAGATGTCCCCAATAAAGGCATCAAGTTTCGTGCACCAGGTGCCATGCATCGAGCTCGCTGGATGTCCAAAGCGCTCTATTCTATCAAGATGTGGCTTTTTCGAAACCAGTTCAAGATAACTAAGACTGAAGAACGAGGAATTCGAGATCTTTCCCTTTTTTCTGTTCTCATCTATATGAAGGCTTGGACAACATCCTCACTCCCTATTGAAACCCCATTTAATGACTGGCTCCTTATGAGGTCTTTGATTAATTATCCTAACAAAAAGATTTCTGATGCAACTAAAAAAAAGCTCTCTAACCACTTATGGTACCTGTCTGAAGAAGCAGTTGGTCTTGCTTTCTTTGATGAGCGAATTACTACAGATGTAAAGAAACGCATGGTAAAGGCATTAGAAGATGAGTCCACTGATAGACCACCCAAGCATCCTCGGATCCCTGAATCGACCTTCTGCTCTGGTGAAGGACTACACCAACTTGTTACAAGAAATACTAGAGAATTCTTTACTAAGCTGAATTTGCCAGAAGGATTTCTGAACAAGGCACCCAGCACTTGGACATCCAACTGTGAATATTTAAGGGCCAGAGCTATTGTTGCAGCTCTGTCTGTTGTAAATGACCGGGCAGAACGTGCAGTAGCTTTAGTTCAAGAGCTGAATAAGAAATTGACAGTGGGGGAAGAGCAACTCCAGTTCCTGCTCCAAATTGTTGCAAAACACCGCCAGAGTCACCCAGTTCCATCAAAAACTGTTCTTCTCAAAAAATAACCATCAATGAGGTCGCACATTAAAATACACCATATTGTATAATCATTGTATATTAAATAAATGTTGTATAAGGAAATAATGCTAATTAAAGTAATTAAAGTATGTAAATAGCACTGGCATTTTGAATTTATCTCTATATAATAAACTAATGGTTTTTTTTTGTAGCAATGCTTCATTGCTGATTGTATAAAAAAAGAGCCAGGAAGGATTTTGGATAGGAGAAAAAGGATTGGGATAAAGAAGGATTGAGGACCAAAGGATGGATTATAACAACATCAAGGATAGGTTAGAAAAGGATCAATGATAAATAAGAAGGCCTATACTTATAAAAACGAATCAAACTAAAAAAAGAAGGAAGGAATTGTGTATAATGAGCATAATCATATGTCAGGAGCTATTATGCCATGGTCACCATTTTTATTAGCCGGGGGCGACCCCTAAATATGAGCCAATTTGTGTCAAACTTTCAAGTTTTAGTTTTTATGCTAAATGGAACTATTTTAGGGGGCGCAGATAAAATAATTCAACATTTCAATTTTTGACTACCCAATAAGAGAGACCCTAAATTATACAGTTTCAAAGTTTGCGGATGAAACGAAGTTGGGTGATAGGGCAATTAATGATGAAGATAGAGGTAAAAGTTAAATACATAATTAGCTAAAGCGTTTATGCTTAAGTCAGTTTGTTTAAGGCTGCGTTCACACCAACAAAGCAAAAAGCAAATAAAATAAAGCAAAATGACTAAAGCATGCTACATTAAAATGGAACGCATGGAAACAAATAGCACGAGGTTTATCAGTCGAAATGGTTTATAAGTGATGTTTAATTACAATATATGCTCGATTCGAATAGTGAAATTAATAGTATGTACAGTTAATCAAAAACCTATCTTAAAATAATTAAAATTAATGGAGGTACATTAGTCAATGGTGTCGTGCACCATTGGCTAATGTTATAATGTTTCAAACCAACAAAGACCCTATGATCTACTCATGGCTGGTCTACCTAACTGTGGTTGTAGTTGTGTATAGCGTATATCCTCCGTGGTGGCGGAGGGGACCTACAATTTTACGTGGGTTCCGAACCACAAAAACCTTAATTTTACTACCTTAAACTACACCCAATCTATCAACATATGCGTTTAATCGATTTTTAAATATGTTTATAGACGTGCTACTAATTATTTCTACCGGCAAACTATTCCAGCTATTTACTAATCTATGCGTAAAAAAGTTTTTGGCAACTGCTGTCTCGAACCTTCTACTTGTCAACTTACACCCGTTATTTCTAGTTCTATTATATTATGATATTTCGAAAAAGCTGTCTCTATTTACATTATCGAACCCATTCATAATTTTAAAAATCTGGATTAGATCACCCCTTAACCTCCTAGTCTCGAGTGTAGTCAATTTTAACTCCTTAAGCCTATCCCCGTACGACTTCGACCTAAGCGACGGAATCATCTTAGTTGCTCGTGTTTGAACTCTTTCGATTTTATCTATATCTTTGCGCATATACGGATTCCAAAATTGGATCACGTACTCCAAATGGGGTCTAACTAATGATTTATAAAGAACAATAATATCGCGCGATTTGTACTCAAAATTCCTAGCTATAAAACCTAGCACCTTGTTTGCCGTATTGACCGCTGCTGTACTTTGTTTCGCCACTTTTAAATCACCAGTAAGGACTGACGATAACTCCTAAACCTTTTTCCTGTTCTACGCTTGCCAACTCCTTTCCTTATATACTACACGCAAAATTACCGTTGCGCGAACCTATATGTAAAATTTTGCACTTATCGACGTTAAATCTCATTTGCCATGTGACTGACCAATCAACGATTTTATTTAGATCCTCCTGGATTTTACCTCTATCTTCATCATTAATCACCCTACCACCCAACTTCGTGTCACCCGCAAACTTTGAAACTGTACTGACTAGGCCGACATCTAAATCGTTAATATATATATATATATATATATATATATAAGAAAAAGCAAGGGGCCCAATACAGAACCCTGAGGAACGCCGCTCGCTACATTAGCCCAACACGACTCCGCTTCATCAACGACCAAACCTCCCCTTTTTCCTACCTCGCAACCACTCTTCTATCCAATTTATTACTACACCCCTGATTCCATGACCCTTAGTTTTTTTCAATGAATCTTTTGTGCGGTACGGTGTCAAAACGCTTTTTGAAAATCTAAATACACTACATCTACCGCCCGATGACTATCGTAAACTTCAACCACGCTTTGAAAAAATTCTAAAAGATTAGTTAAGCAAGATTTGTTTCACCTAAAACCGTGCTGCGTATTTCTAATCAAGTTATGCAATTCCAAGTGTTCGACTATACGATCCCTAATTATTGATTTCAGTAACTTACCTACAACAGACGTTAAACTGATTGGCCTATAATTTCCCGCCGCACCTTTATTGCCTTTCTTGAAAATAGGTGTTACATTTGCTAACTTGAAATTATCTGGTACACACCCCTCAGAAATAGACGCATTAGAAATCTTTGTTAGCGGTACAACAATGCTTTCTTTTAATTCTTTTAGTTGTATGGGATATATGGAATCCGGCCCCGGTGATTTACGCATTTTCATTTTATCAATATAGCGCATTACCTCCCTTTCACTAACCACAATATTATCTAAAGTATTACCATTGTCAAAATGGTAATGTAGCTTCATTCAAGTTAATTATTTTAAGATAGCTTTTCGATTAACTGTACATACTATTAATGTTATTACTCGAACATTATCGAACATATATTTCGACTCGTAAACCTCGTAAATCTGAATAAAGCCTATGGTGTGTGACTTCTGAGACACCCTGTATATGTGTGTGTTATTTTAAACTATCATAAATACATGTTTGTCGTACATACTTGTGGTTTTCAGTCCAGTTTGTGTAGAACAAACCTGATTGTAATACGAGTATAGCTGTGATTGATACAAGTAAATTTGTACTGCCTTAGGGAGGAAGCATAAACTTGCGGTGCATCTTGTTCTTGAAGATGCATGCACCACGACTAATAATAACTGGAGGTGTCTGCAATACAAACTAACGAAAATTACAATAAGTTGAATACGGATATAGATGTTCTTTTGACTAGACTAACACAGAGCATTGTTGGTTTGTGGTGATGAACCACGTACGAAAGTCTCGTCAGTACTTTTACCTCATATTTGCTTGGCAATGCTGCTGCGAGCTACTCGTACCCTGAAATGGGCGTATGGGTAGACTGATACTCTAAATGAAAAAAATATTTACTATTAATTGCTATTCACTATTTTTATGTAATAAATAAACTAAATGCCACTAATTTTGCCTAAAAAGCCTCCATGCTTCGAAGGGCATATTCAGATGAGAGTACTGTGAATATGTATTATATTAATGCCATAACAAATATCTAAAAATTGCAAAACTCTGTCACTTGTATTCTTTTCTGAACAAAATTTTGAATTTGAATTTTTGAATGTTTAAAGCTTCATACTTCCACTTAAACTATGAATACATCGAACAATAATATATACAGGGTGTTTCAGGTCGACCATAGAAATATGGAAATTGGCGGAATTACTTTGACAAACTTCAAATACCAAATGCAAATTTATTTCCAAATACCAATACCAATTTCCATATTTCTAGGGTCGACCTGAAACACCCTGTGTGTATATATAATATATATATATATATATATATATATATATATATATATATATATTGTTAAATATGGGAATATGATAAGGAAATTTATTACTTAATCAAAGGCTAATTTAGCCTTTAAATAAATTGTTCATGGAAAACAATCTTGTGAATGCCAAAATGACGATGGGCATTTTTGTCTAGACGAAAACATTTTCGGATGTAAACGAAACAATTTGAAAAATCTTTAGTACATAACTATTCCCATGTAACTTAGGACGTAAGATAATGAATTTCATTGTCTGTTTAATTCTATACAATTTCAAATAACAATTATGAAGTTGCTGGTCATTCTTAATCCTATGAAAGAATTATAGCATGAATTAATTAGCAAGTGAAGTGGAAGGCTAAGTAAATCTTACGCCTGACAGCGTCGCCCCAAAGAAGGCCTACACACAACTAACGAGAATAAATTTTATATCAAGTTATTCTTCATATATTGACGAATAACGTAGCATAACATTATGTTAGTTGAGATATGGGATTAATGTGTTTATTAAAATGTAACATTCGAAGCAAAAAGCGCCAAAATGAAACAAAGCAAAAGAAAGCAAAAGCTACCATCCTTGCGGAAGTAGGATCAGTTCATCTCAAGGTTTGTTGAACGCATGTGCTCACAAACTTTGTGTTCAGAATTCCTAACATCAAATAGGAATTGGTTCACCCAAAAAATTAAACGAAGTTAGATTAAATTCCTTTTTGTGAAATTTAACTTAAATTCATCCATAAGGAATCGTGGGTGGAAATTAGAAGTGAAATTATTTCCGTAAGTTTGAGTAAATCACTCTTAAAGCGAATGAGTTTCCAAAAATAATTCAAACACAAAATAGTCTTTCCTTGAAATTTAACGGAAGAAAACGTGGAACTTCGGGTTACATTTTCGTATCTGTAGACTCAAAAATAGTCTACCATGTTTTCGTGCAAAGAAAACGGGTACTGAGCTCTTTCGATTGAGTATACATTTACTGTATACAGAATTGGGGTAATCTAAAAAGTGTTATTCCCATTGTGTGTTATTTGCAACGGCTAATCCGATCTAGGAAGGTTTACCTGGCAGATAAGTGGTTCTAATTGTAATTCAAATAATACGCAATTCATTTATTCTAATCGCGTTATGTATGTTAACTAATGCGGTAGAAGGCCAACAGCCCTATGATTGTAACTTAAATTGTTATTGGTCCATTCATTTTAATGGTCTTGCGTATTACAGTTACGGCTGTATTCAGTTAAATAACTACCAATTGTAGATTAAATTCCTAACAATTCTATTTTAATTTGGTTATACATTTTCTTTTAATTGTCTTGGATTAAATTTAAATTTAAAATTCTTAAGGTAAAGATATATTATCTCAAGTGTCATTCCTTAAATAAATATTCATGACTGTCATTTTTGCATTGTAAGTTATTTAGTGGTAAAATCTTTGACGAAAACATTATTTTTGTAAGAGACTTTTTACTTATTTCCCTAGTAGAAAACAGCAGAAAAACGTGGGTTTGAATTTTATGTAAGGTGGTTGAAAGATAATATAAAATACCACGTTATGTGATAATATAAACTTAATTAAGTCTTAATATTGAAGTGAAGTGGAAAATATTGGTAATGCTAATAAATTCAGGCGTAGCCCTGGCCGAATTCCGATTTGCTAATGCATAAAGCCTTATATAAACTGGGGTATATATTATTCTTTAAAATGAAAAAAATACCACAACTTGCAGTACATAATCCTTTCCTTTATAAAAAAAATCCACCATGCCTTTTTCTTCATTTTCGGGAAAGAAGTGAAAAAATTACATTTCATTTAAAAAGGTTATTGGGAAAAATTCGTTTTGTTGCCTATAGGCCTACCTCCAATGTTATAGTGCAGTGTTTCTCAACTGGTGTGCTATGAAGTGAGCTCAGGTGTGCCCCGCGAGATACAATATATTTCCCAGCTAGCAATGATATATATATATATATATATATATATATATATATATATATATAATATATATATATATATATATATATATATATATATATAATAATGTTATGTTTTGCTTGTAGAGTATACAATCTGTATACCCTGTTCGAAGGAAGAAAATTGAAATAATTGTTGTAAATATCAAATTAGACTGGGCTGACTTTCTTCCCTTATTTGGATTTATTTTGAGTCACACAACATTCTCTTATGTTTAGAAGCCGCCTTGGAAAGTTCCCCATTGACGGTAAATAAAAAACATCTGAAAAAAAACAGTTGTGTGCTCTGATATCCCTATTTTAGAGTGCCGTCGTGTGAAAAAGGTTGAGAAACACTGTTATATTGGACCTAAAATAAGATAAATAACCGCCATTATTAACGTCAACCAATCAGCGTGTGACATCCGAATGGCCATTCTGTTTTTCTTTAAACATATAGCGGTCTTTAAGTAAAATAGCTTTCTGAGTGCAGCGCTGTCAGACATAACGTCCTACTGTTCTACGACTCTGAAAGGATCTGACTTTTAATTCATTTTAACCTTTATATCTTCTTATAAAGAAGCTGACCTGCTTTTTTCTTATTGTTTACAAGAATTTTCCTTGCTGAAAATTTATTTAAAATTTTAATTATTGACTAAGTCGACATTTAGACTATTCTTATTGAAGAAGTTATTTGCGTTCTTCTAAAGGACATATCACTTTCGATCTATTTTCATAATGGCGGTACGTTTGATACGAATGTAATGTGATGATGGGGTTGTTTAACCTCCTTCGCAACATCTAAGGTCATATAATGGAGGGAACCTACATCATTACGTGGGATCTGAACCACGGACCGGTCGGTATATAACTCTAGACACAGAGGACGGTCCCCCCATCCAACTATTATCCAGACCCAATGTCGCTTAACTTCGCTGATCGACGAGACGCGGTGTTTGACACTGGCCACGACGTAGCTCTTAATACGAATGTACAAATTTTCAAGTACCTTAAAAAAGTAATTAATTTCGTTTCAGGAAACCAAGCGTAGTTTTTTTCAACCTTATGAATAATAATTAGAAAATAATAATTTATCAGCAATTTCAATGAATTAATTTTTAAACCTCAACATTTGCACATGCGCAGAAGTATGCGCCATGTCTTACCGATTCAGTTCTTAAATGTATCATTTTTTGCAACTTCCCACAGTTACTAAATATTATAATCGTATTACTGTTATTTTTTACGTACACTTAATTAACATACATGCATAAAGTTTATTTACCAAAAAGACAAAGGAACAAAACAAGTTCTTACAAATGAGTGTGAGATTAAATGACTCATTATACAGTGTTTATAAGGTCCCTATCTATTTCAGTGAAAACGTAGCAAAAAGGGTAAAATTCAATAACAATATAATAGAAAGCATACATTTAATGAATACTTAAGCATATGATTCTACATGAGCACCATCAGTATCTCTACAGAGTTCGAATCTGTCAGCAGCATTGTGGAACACATTTTGAAGCATGACAGGGGTTATTTTTGTAACTGCTGTTACGATACGAGCACGTAAATCTTGTAGATCTGTAACCTTCGTTTGATAGACGTTTGATTTGATAAAGCCCCATGCAAAGAAATCCAAGGGCGTTAGGTCAGGAAATCGAGTCGCCCAGGGCCTGTTGCCTCCACGTCCGATCCACCGATTTGGAAATCGTTCATTTAGGTACTCCCGAGCAATGTTTGCGTAATGACAAGATGCCCAATCTTGTTGAAAGACGACGGTGTTTAAAATGCCATCTGTATGAGGCTGGGACATTTACGTGCTCGTATCGTAACAGCAGTTAAAAAAATAACCCCCGTCATGCTCCAAAATGTGTTCCGCAATGCTGCTGACAGATTCGAACTCTGTAGAGATACTGATGGTGCTCATGAGAATCATATGCTTAAGTATTCATTAAATGTATGCCTTCTATTATAGTGTTATTGAATTTTACCCTTTTTGCTACGTTTTCACTGAAATAGGGACTTTATAAACACCCTGTATTTAATGTGCAACGATTATGGCACAGTTCACCCGTCTGCCCGTCTGCTTCAATTTTTATCATACCGAACAACTTTTCAAGTTTTGTGTTGGCAAACCAAACGCATTCTAAGATATACTGTAAAACTAATACAGTACGTCCTCTTTATACGTGAACTCCATTACGGCGGATTCGCTTATACACGATCGACAAAATAGGGAAGGTTATTCGGTATACGTGACCGTGATCCGCGTTTACGCGATTTAACAAACGACTAATCGGCTGGCGGAACTATTTGCACTCACGTATATGTAAATATGTACAGGCGTTTTTCGGCGCTTCTTCAGACGTTCTTCAGTCGCTGCTACAGGGAGTTGTACCAGGAAAAAAAGAAGAGGACTATACAGACATCACTGTTTACCTACTTCAAGAAGGTTGAAAGAACTCCCGCAACACCCAAGAGCCCACCTTCAACCTCCCCATCAGCTTCAGCTTCACCCAAGAGGAGCCCCAAGAAGGATGAGGTCCTACTTTAAGCAGTCTTTGGAGCCATCTCTGGTAAGTACAGTATGTACAAAATTATATAATGTATTTTATATTCTATTATTAATGTACGTGTATAATAAGTATTACGTTCTATATAATTCTTGTATACAGACATATATGTACGTATTTTAATTTTTTTTGTCAAAACTTCTTGAGCTGAACACGCTTACCTTCTATAATACATGATCTTTATGGGAAAATGTGATTCGATTTACACGATTTCGATATAAACGATGGTTTCCGTAACCGCATCTATCGCGTAAAGAGGACTTACTATATATATATATATATATATATATATATATATATAGTCATTTAGATGTTGATGTGACATTACAGTAACTAACAAATATAACTGAAAAATTACTTGACTAACCCTGCGTAAGCTAACCTAATTTAACTTAATTCAGTGTTATCTAAAGTGAAACTGGCACAATCATTTAGGAGCAAATTGACTTTTATCTGACCTGCAACAAATAATTCATACCAAAAGTAGGAGCTAATTCATACAAAATACAGTACAGAGAGGAAGTAACGGAATCTCTCTCTCTCTCTCTCTCTCTCTCTCTCTCTCTCTCTCTATATATATATATATATATATATATATATATATATATATTAGGGCCCTGCGAAGCTTCGAGATTCGATTTGATTTCGAATCGGAAGAGAGGATTCGATTTAATTCGTTAGCTTGGGCTCCGATTCGATATTTTCGAATCTCCATTAAGTCCGGTAAACAACATCAGTGTTGTTGTTTTGAAGAACACTTTCGTAAATAAACACTTTTCTTTTAACTTAGATTATAATTCAATCTATTTACTGAGACCAATCTCTCGCGCAATAACACTTTTATCATACTTTAATACCATTGTTCCTCCTCATGATCAATTACTTATACGTTTTATTAGAAGGATTAACTTTGTCCTTTGTTCTCAACAAGATTTAATTAATTTTAGGCTTATTACTAATTGTGTGTAGAAACACTCTAATCTATGTATATGTGTACAGTTGATTCGATTCGAAATTCGATTTGAATTGTTTGGGACGATTTGATTCGAGATTCGATTAAAAAAAAATTGTGATTCGCAGGGCCCTACATTATATATATATACTAGGGGCACTCGATATATTTTGCCCCACCCTTTTTTCTTAGCTAAATAATAGGCCATGGGGCTGAAATGTCTTTTGGGCCGTAAGTTTGAACTTTCTGTGCTTCACATAACTGGATTTTTCAAGTTTGAACCTCCCCTCTTTGTATAAAACCGATGGTTAACGCAGTTTCGAAAATGGCGTCTGACAGTGATGTGCGTCGTAAACAGAGAGCTGTTATCGAGTTCTTAACCGCGGAGAAGGAAACAGTTGGAAATATTCATAAACGTCTACAAAACGTTTACGGAGATGCTGTTGTTGATCGAAGCACAGTTGGACGTTGGTCTAAACGTGTGAGATCATCGGAGAGAGGGAGAGCCAGCCTCCATGATGAGCCACGCAGCGGTCGCCCGGCATCGGCTGTGACATCTCACACTGTGCAACGTTCTAACAGCATCATTCGATCAAATCGGCGCGTCACATACAAGGAGCTATCACTGGAGCTAGGAATTAGTGAAGGAAGTGTGAATACGATAATTCAGCAACTGGGATACTCAAAAGTGTGTTCACGGTTTGTTCCTCGCCAACTGACTGAAGATCACAAAGCCCAAAGAAAAGAAATGGCTTCTGAGTCGTTGGTTTGATACGAGACAGAAGGGGGACGACTTCCTTTCACGAACTGTGACTGGAGATGAGACTTGGGTACACCACTTTCAACCTGAAACAAAGCGCCAATCCATGCAGTAGCATCACGCAGACTCCCCACGCAAGAAAAAGTTCAAAATGGCTCCCTCTACAGGAAAAGTTATGGCCACCATCTTCTGGGACATGAAAGGGGTGATTCTGGTGGACATTATGAAGAAAGGACAAACAATCAACTCAGAGGAATATATTGCTACCCTACAGGACTCCAGAGACGTATAAAGCGAGTTCGACCGGAGAGAAAACTCGAAGACGCCCTTCTTTTACACGATAACGCAAGACCACACAACATTTTGCAAACAAGAGAGGCCATCACAAAAATGCGCTTAACTGTGTTACCCCACCCTCCATACAGCCCGGATCTGGCACCTTCAGACTTCCATTTGTTTGGGCCAATGAAGGATGCTATTCGTGGAAGAAAGTTCCAGAGTGACGATGAGGTTGTTGAGGAAGTTAAGAAGTGGCTCCAGCGGAACCCAGCGGACTTTTACCAGCAAGGAATAAAGGCCCTTGTTTCGAGGTGGAGGAAAGCTGTAGAAAAGGGTGGAGACTATGCGGAAAAATAAAAACTTGTAAAAAGGGTATGTAACTACTTGTGTACAAAATTTCTGGAACTTACAAGGAAACTTGGAAAGAAAAAAAAAAGGTGGGGCAATATACAGGGTGTCCCATAAGTCCGGCATCATAGAAGAAATAATAAAAAAAGGCAAAACAAAAGCTTTTATTTACAGAACGTGCTCAATATGTCCACCATTGTTTTCAATACACAAATTCAGACGTGATACCCAGTCAGCAAGCACACGGTGAATGATGACAGGAGTAATGGTGTTACATGCCCCAATAATGTGCTGCCGCAAATGTTCAACACTCCTAATTTTCTCTGCGTATACCAGCGCTTTCAAGTGGCCCCAGAGATAAAAATCTAGTGGCGTGAGATCCTGGCTTCTAGCTGGACATTCCACAGGCCCTCGACGTCCTAGCCAATGACCAGGGAATTGTTGGTACAGGTATTCCCTTACTTGGATGCTGTAATGCGATCCTTCCAAATGCCACACCATACCATCACCCGAGATGCACCTTGTTCCTTTGAGAGGTATACCAGTGAAGGTTGTTTTGAGACCAGTAGCGGGTGTTCTGTCGATTTACCTCACCGTTTCCATATAAAACAGCCTCGTCACTGAACAGAATGGTGGACGGGAAATTGGCATCCTGAGCATAAATTATGGTTTGTAGAAATAGAAAAATATGAAGTTCTCTTATGATGCCGGACTTACGGGACACCCTGTATATTGAGTGACCCTCGTGTGTGTATATATATATATATATATATAATGTAAAGCGACGCTTGTGTAGAAGAGCGTTCCGCACAAGATGAGGAGGGAGAACGAACAAATGAAAAATGAGGTATGTAGGAGAATTACGACTTCTGATTGATCGAGGTCTATGGTGTAGTGTATAGCATATCTGACCGGCAATCGGATGATTCCGGGTTCGATTCCCGGATGGTACCTCATTTTTCATTTGTTCGTTCTCCCTCCTCATCTTGTGCGGAACGCTCTTCTACACAAGCGTCGTTCTTTACATTAATTATACTGTGTTGTTTGCAGTTAAAATATATATATAAGTTTTAAAATTCCATTAAACCCGATTCAATATAACAAAACTTTAATCCTTAAAAACAAAAATTTCAAATACTAAAACGTACTTCTTCTGTTCTCGCTGATTTACAATTCAAATTTGAAGACATTAATCTTTCGCTGAGAAAATATCCCAAAATCCAGCCTCGAACGAGGACATCTCTCACCACAAAAAAATATACGTTTCAATCTTTGAATTCGGTATCTCTGAATATACTTTATTATCAAATAATTTAATTTATTTTACCTATAAACATAGCAAAACGATCGCTCTTATTAATTACTTTGATCGCTGTACGCGTTTCTTAATGAAGGCCCTGAAGGGCTATCACAAAATGGATCAGGGCATGCGTGGAATGGCATTCAAAGCCACGCCCATATACGGCAATCCCATTTATGAATAATTGGTTATATATTGGGTGATTTTCGTAAACATGTGAGATTTTAAAAGTTTTTTTAATTAATTGAAATAAAAACATGGAATTTTTACTGTATTTTGCTCTACGCATGGGGAATTAGTCCCTGTACAGTCGTGCAGAATATATAATGTCCTTTCAGCTCATTAACTCTATACATACGAACGACAAATTTTTACAGTTCTCCGGACAGAGTATCTGTTGAAATCTGAGAAATTTTTGGTTCAATTGATGGATTCTGTCAAACGCTCTATCTTTTAAATTACCCCACAGATAAAAGTCCCAGGGGTTTAGATTGGGTGATGTTGGTAACTATGATATTCCTTTATCATAAACCGCAGGAAATCTGTTGGACGGGACTCTTCCGTCCAAAGTATCGTGTTACTAAGTATTGTGAACTGAGAGGACGTCATATTGAGCATGTTTTGCACTAAGGAACTAATTTCTCAAATAGAGAAGGTACAGAAAAAATCCTTTTATTTTAGTTAAATAAAAATACAAACATTTTTAAAACACAAAAAGTACGAACGTTTTAAAGTGTCATATGTTTAAAAAAAAATCACCTGATATATATATAGGGTGATCGAAAAGTCTCCGCAGTAGTAATAAGATATTTACTTAATTGAAATTTTACATAAGGAGATATAAGAATTCTATAAATGTATAAATAATATATATATATATATATATATATGCAGAGCTGGGCACTTGCGGCATATTTTGCGGTACTGCGGTAGCAGCGGTACTACCAACCGGTACCAAACCGGTACGCAGAAATTTGAATGCGGTAGCGGTACTGCGGTACTTTTCAGCGATCCTTTGCGGTACTGCGTTATGCGGTCCCGGTTTGGTAGTTTGGTAGTACCGCAGTACCGCAAAATATGCCGCAAGTGCCCAGCTCTGTATATATATATATATATATATATATACTCTAAACAGGTAACAATGATATGTCATTACATTTATAGAATTCTTATATCTCCTTATGTAAAATTTCAATTAAGTAAATATCTTATTACTACTGCGGAGAGACTTTTCGATCACCCTGTATATTAATAATTAATTTTACGTATAAATTTAAACTTTTAAGCTTTCAAAGAGCTTATTAAAAACTTTAAAATAACTAACTTTAAACATTACTCAAGAATAAAGATTCTATAAACTGATCCTCCATACATAAATCAGAATATATATATATATATATATATATATATATATATATATATATACAGTGTGTGTGTGTCAGACATGGGCAGTAACTTATTTGGAAATACTTAAATACATATTTAAATGTATTTATAAATACTTTTTGGAGAGTATATTTAATTATGTATTTAAATACCTTCGAAAAGTATTTAGTATTTGTAAATACCTGTTTTTAAATACATTTTTAAAATACCTTTTTGTGAACTGCTCAATTTTGCCAGGATGTACAGTACTAACCACCCAGTATTTAACTGGTACTACAGAACACAGTAAAACATTTTTCAAGGTGCTTGTGCTTTCAGAAAGTTCCAGGCTCAGCAGGCTGGAACTTTCTGGAAGCACCTTGAAAAATAGAACTTCCAGCCTGCTCTAGTGGCGATTGTCACAGACTCACAGCTGCAGTGCGGCAGCCGGCAGTCTATCCTGAGGCATCGTCATAATGTGGTTGTGTAAAGTTCAGCGCTAACTGTGCAATTAGCCTTAGCCTATTGATCATATTAGACGAGGACAACATTTGTAACACGGCTGCAGCAAGTGGAAGTGGTGAAAAAGGTGGTGGTAAAATAGAAGTTGTTGATGGTGGAAGTGAAAATAAAAATAGCGAATCACACCTGCACCCACTTTTTGATGGAAAATATTTCCGAATAACTTCCAAAGATGGTAGTAAAGTGAAGACTTTGTCTTCTGTGCCACAAAACAATTGCAGCGTCTACTTCTGCGACTTCTCAATTTTATTTGACTCTAAACTGATGTTAGTGATTGTATGTGCTTTTTGAAAAGTATCTAAATCAGTGCTCTTCAACCTGGGCGGTACCGCCCACTAGTGGGCGAAGGATCTCATTAATCTAAAGGTAATTGCAATTAATTTTATTGTTTTATGCAGGGTATATAACTTTTAGTTTGAGTTTTTGCATTTTTAATTTTGGTGGGCGATACGGAGATTCAAAAGTTACAAAAGTGGGTGGTAAGCATAAAAAGGTTGAAGAGCACTGATCTAAATTGTATTTGAAATGTATTTAAATACATTTAAGGAGTAATGTATTTAGTATTTAAATACTTTCTGAAAACCTGTATTTTATTTAGTATTTAATTACTTTTATTTTCAAGTAATGTATTTATTATTTAAATACATCTAAAGTATTTACTGCCCATGTGTGTGTGTGTGTGTGTGTGTGTGTGTGTGTTTTCTACCCACCCGCTTTAAACATATTGAAACATGCAGACCAATGATGGTAATTCATGGTGAGATCTTTATGTCAAATAGTGATGACGACGCAGGGCCGTAACTAGGGTTTAGAAATTAGTGAGGTCTAGATTTTTTTCGAGCGCGGCGGGACGAGCAAAATTCAGACCAAAATGACATCTACAAACACAACCCAAGCTATACACTAAACACAAAACCCTTGTCTATAATAAAAGCCCTCTAATGTTTAATACACGCTCGACGCTTCCTCTTTTCCAAAGAAAAGCGGTAATATGCGTTTCATACACGGAGAACGGTTCAGTCTCTTTTTTTTTAGGAAATAATTACCGAGGTCCGGACCTCGGTGACCTCATAGGTAGTTACGGCCATGAATTGACGAGTATTAATTTAAGGTGTTAAAAGACCACATACTTACCACAGCGCTCTCTTCATCGTCGACCTTGTTTCATCACACACATTCCTCTCTCCTCACTCCACTCACCTGAAACACAAATAAATTTTTAAAAAATGAAGCCGACATGAAACCGACATGACACATACATATTTACACGTGGGGTTGTTTAACCTCCTTTGAAACTTTTAAGTTCATATGACAGAGGGAAGTTACACATTTACGTGGTATCCGAACCACTACCCAACCGAGGGAGATACAGAAATGTAACTTCATCGTTAAAATTTTAGGTCCGAGTCGGGACTCGACCCCTGTACCTTTAGATTAAGAATCTTTCTTTCTACTTTTAGGCTACCCTGTCGGGTACGTACACACATACATACATCAACATTTAAATATTTTTATAATATATATACATATATATATATATATATATTATTTCTTTTCGATAAAAATAAAGTAAAATTATTTTTGGAGATTCTGAAAACGTTTTAAAATTCTTTTGAAAAGTTATCACGTTTTTTTAAACCATTTCAAACTCTTATTTCTAAAATTTTTATATTTTAACAAATATTTTGGAAAATTTCTAGAAAATAGTATTTTGGCGCCTTTTTATGATTCATTCAGAACATTATAGAAAATTTGTGGAAGTTAATCAGATTGGCTTTTATAGAGAACTTCTAACCTCGCTTCACGACTCTTAAAGCTAATTCTTGGGATAAAGCTAATGAAAGAAATCAATAAAAGGAAAGAAACACACACACACACACACACACTGTATATGTATCTGAACCAGGAGTTTCTTCACCTTGGAGGCTGTACCTCGACTCCTTGAAAATGATCACCAGCCTCAAGCGAGCCACGATCGTGTAAAGGACATTTGTTTATCGCCATTCGTGGGACATATTTTACCATTCCTATTTTAAGGGTAAACATTTAATTCCATCGTGCAATGACTGTACTTCATTTAATAAGGTACCGCACGATATACCCAATTAATCATTACACTTAATTTCATTTGCTCTGTGGGCATTTGCATTCACTCACTTGTAATCGTTATTTAGGACTTTTATCATTTAAGTGTTTGTTTAATTAAAAGAAAATCCAAGAGGCTTATTAATAACCTTCCTTTATTAATAACTTTTATTATTTTGATTGAAAGGTCAGATGGTGACCTTAATTAACCTTTAATTATTTTAATTACTGTTGTTAGATTATTTTCGTTCTACGCCCGCCATTAAAATCAAATAAATTTACATTATTCCGCTTCTTTTGACCTTTTCATTATTATTCATTACATTTTAACTTGAAGAAAGGTTTATTCATTAAAATTCGTTGAAAATTAAATTAAAATTGGCCACAACACAACAGTGGATTTTAATTGTTACTTGAGAGAAGTTAGCTGACATTACATTATCACCTAACCTAACCTAACCAACCTTTACAGGATGGTCCAAACCTCCCTATCTATTTTGCTGAAATAACGATATTTCTATTTTATTTTCTACAGGCCACAGATGATGATGGATGTACAAGAACGTGTGATGGTAGTAACACTACGTATCCAAGAGAAGAAGTGCGAAGAAATTCGAGAAAAATTCGAAAGATTTCACAAACCAATACCTACAGACAAACCAATTCGCGAGCTGGTCATTAAATTTAAAAGAACAGCATCTGTTCATGATAGAGCAAGATCTGGACGTCGAGGTACCTCTCAAGAAAATGTCGAATTGGTAAGAGATGCCTTTGAAAAAATACTAGAATGTCATCTTGCACAGCATCACTAGACTGAGCATACCAAAAACGACTGTGTTAAGGATTTTAAAATCAACATTAAAAAAGAAAAGTTACCATATTCAAGTGCTACATGAGTTACACGAACAGGCTTATCCAAGTCGAGGCGCCTTGTGCACAGAATTGATTGAAAAAATTCATACCGAAAACTTATTAAAGCACATATTCCACGCAGACGGAAAGGTAAATCGACATAATTGCCGTATCTGGAGGTAGTGAAAAACCAACAGAGTTCTATAAATGGAGGAAAGATTCTCCTAAAGTTAATGGCTGGTTGGGTATGACAATATTGAAGATGTACGGACCCTTTTTCTTTGCAGAAGCTACAGTAACAGGGCCAATTTATCTTGACATGCTTCGACAGTTTCTTGAACCGCAGCTTCGTTCATATGGCATTCTCGACCCTGTTGTCTTTCAACAAGATGACACTCCATGCTCCATATCTCTATGCAAACATCGTTCGGGCGTACCTTGATGAGCTCTTACCAGATCGGTCGATTGGACGTGATGGAAACAGGCCCTGGGCACCACGATTTAACACCATCAGACTTGTTTGCGTGGTTCTTTATAAAGTCTGAGGTTTACAAAACAAGAGTTACAGACCTGCACGATCTGCGAACCCGCATTATCGCAGCAATCGCTAAAATAACCCCAGAGATACTTGGGAATGTGTTCCGCAATGCAGTGGACAGATTTGAGATTTGCAGAGACGCTAATGGTGCTCACGTCGAATCTTAAACCTAAGCTTGATACATCTAATTATGTTAATACATTTTTATCCTAAAATACTATTATTTCAGCAAAATATATAGGGACTTTTTGACCACCCTGTATAATTATTTATATATATATATATATATATATTATATATATATATATATATATATATATATACAGGGTGTTTCATAATATGTGGGAAGCACTTTCAGGATGGATTCAGGACCTGAAAACAATTAAAAAAGTTTATATAAACATATGCCCGAAATCGCTTTGTTTCCGAGTTACAACCTGTTTTGTGTTCCAGCAATTCTTTCCGCAAACTGTTTACAAACACTGCTTGCCGACAATGTTTGTGAGTGTGTACGAGACTTATTTCATGTATGGCCTTGCCGAATGTAATGTTTCGTGCACTCTATACCATGTTTCGTTGAGTGTAGAGCCATCAGTCAGTCAGAGGTGCATCGCGGTGTTTCACTGTTCGTATTCGTAACTTCTTACCGTGAATAAGCGCAGTCCACTGAAAAAAAAACCTTAAAAGTTTTTGTGCTATTCAGTGATAGTGTGCATTTGAAGTGAGAATGGAGGCTTATTCAAACAGAGAAATGGCAGATATGCATCTCATGTATGGACTTGCGGAGTGTAATGCGGCCGCAGCAAGACGTCTGTATGCGGAAAGGTTTCCGAATCGCCGTCTGCCGGATAAAAAGACCTTTCAGAGAATAGACGAGCCTTCTTGGTGATACAGGATCATTCAACAAGCGAGTTTCAGATGGTGGTAGACCAATCAGCACCAGAACTGTTGAGTTGGAGGAGCGGCGGTAAAGGTCAGGCGGATACTTACTGGAACACAACGGGCTGTAACTCGGAAACAAAGCGATTTCGGGCATATGTTTATATAAACTTTTTTCATTGTTTTCAGGTCATGAATCCATGCTGAAAGTGCGTCCCACATGTTATGAAACACCCTTATATACAGGGTGATTCATAAGTCTGTTACCACTGTAATGGTGAATAAAAAATAACTACAAACCACAGTAAGTGATGTTTTTTTATACTATTAGTGGTAACAGACTTATGAATCACCCGGTATGTGCGTGTGTGTGTGTGTGATACAACTGATAATAGTACCCTCAGATAACTTTTACGGAATACACAGACCTAATGTGTATGGAACAAGGAACTCTTCTGGGATATCAAATCCACTATAGTCCGAATAAATAATGGTAAATGTCAACTTCTAAATTTTTTTTTTTTCAGACGTGTGTCTTGAAAGTGGCACAGACGTGTTAACTGTCTTGAAAGTGGACGCTCAGAGTTACCGGTTCAGGTTTATTTTTTGGATTTTGGCTGAAAATACAATAGTTACCCTTATTCTTTGATGGAAATTGAATCGGACGTAAAAGCAACGAGTTTCTCGGGTATATTGAGGTTCTCAATGTGGTTGACTTGGTTAGATTTAAACATTAGACTCTGTCCCACAGCTGGGTCTTATCTCCGTAACAGATAGCTAGTGAGGAAAGCTATATTTCGGGGCCTCTTTGCTTGTGACTCGCTGCCCACGTTGGGCTTTTATCATGAAAAATTAAAAACTAGTATTTGCCATTTACCATTTCTTATTTGGATTATAGTGAATTTAATTATCCCAGAAGAGTTCTTGTTCTTGCATTATATATATATATAATATATTATGACTTTAATAAAAATTAGAAAATTTAAAAAAAAACCTCTATAAATTATCTTAATTGTTAGTATTATAAAGAAAAATTTTCCAAAATTCTGTGATAAAAATTCTTAAATTTTAAGAAATGTATTACAATAATTTTCATTTTATGACGAAATAAATTATAAATTAAAACCCCAAGAACAGAAATCCTAAAAGTTTTACGTTGTTTTCAAAGTAAAAAAATCTGTTTTTTTGTTACAATGTTTTTCGAGCTACATATTTAATCCTCATAAAATTTGAAATTTTTAAAAACTAGTTGCAGTAATTTAAATTTAGGGCTTTAATTTTCAAATTAATTGCACAATATATATATATATATATATATATATATATATATATATATATATATATATATATATATATATATATGTGTGTGTGTGGTGAAAGTTTGTGTATATTTACAACCACATAGAATTTACATTTTTTCCCTTCGAAAAACTCTGCGGACGATGGTATCCGTATTTCATTAACGAAGTAAAATTGCTCCCTCGAGAGTCATAATAAAGAACAAAAGGTCTGTTAAATTAATATATATACAAACACACAATTACCAAGAAAGTTTTTCACATTAATAGGTCTTGTGTGTCTACACACACACACAACTTTCTCTCCAGTTTGTCGTCTTTTCGCCCAAATTGATACATACACTCTCTTAGTACCGAGCTACCGGATTATCCGAGATTACTGTAATTGCTTCTGGATTTTGTCTACTCGAAAACGATTTATCTCTTCTTCCTTTCAGCGTTATTGGACGCTTCATTAAAGGTGTACAAGGTCGGAACCTCTGGAATGGAATAAAATCTATGCAAATTTAGCTTCCATTCAACACGAAATTCCATTAACATACATATATATATATATAATACACTGAGCGGCAGAAAAATCGGCCCACTTGGAACTGCGCGAAAAGCAAAAAAGTGGGCAATCTTCTGTTTATAAAAGTTTTAAAATTTAAAAATGTAGTCTATGAGGCAACGAAATGCCGAGACAAAACAACGTCAGCTGCGAATACACTAGCTGTAATGAATTTTCGACTTCTTTTAAGAATTCGACAGTCTGACATTCACTTGCTCTTAGACTGCTAGTGCCACTTTTGTCTTCCACTAGTGGGAGTAGGCATTTGCGTTTAGTAACAGATAGACTTTTAATTCTTTTGGGTTTCAGAATTGGACATTTACAATGGATTTGAGTGCCGTGAACGTCGCGAGAGTCGTCGTCCTAATTGAAGATGGTCGGAGCCAGCGTTACGTCGCCGATGCGCTAGGAATTTCAAGAACAACGGTTCGACGTGTCTACTACCGTTATGTGGAGACAGGAGAGTACACCAGTAGACCAGGATCTGGAAGATCGCGCTGCACATCTGCCCGTGACGATCGTTTCCTCGCCTTCAGTGTTTTGCGAGATCGTCGCTTGACTGCCACAAACGTCCGCAATGAGCTGGAAAGGTCTCGAGACGTTGGTGTATCGGAGCGAAACTTAGAAGGAGACATGGAAAGTGGCTTACATGCTAGACGTCCAGCAATGGGCCCGGAATTGCTCCCACACCACCGCAATGCTCGTCTTGCTTTCGCTCGTGAGCATGTCAATTGGACTATGGTCCAATGGCGACGCCTATTGTTCACAGAAGAATCATGATTTAATCTTCGAGTGTGAAGAAGAACAGGAGAAACATTGGCCCCTTGCACTTTTATGGAGAGGGTTGTTTCTGGAGGAGGCTCAGTCATGGTCTGCGGTGGTATCACTTCAAACTCGCGCACAGAACTCGTCGTTGTTGGTGGTGGGTCATTGACGTCCGCAAGATACGTGGAAGAGATCTTGCTGGAGCATGTGGTCCCTTTTGCTCCTTTCGTTGGCGGAGACTTCCTTCTACAGCACGATAATGCTAGACCCCATGCGGCAAGAGCCGTTAGCGATTTCCTTGAAGCTGGAATTCGTCGAATCGAGTGGCCTTCCCGAAGTCCGGACCTGAACCCCATAGAATATCTCTGGGACACGATGGGACGGCGTCTTACAGGAGCTACAACAAGCTTTAACTGAAGAGTGGGAGGGAATTCCACAGGATGTGATCGCCGATCTCATTCATGGGATGAATCGACGAATGGCTGCAGTCATTCAAGCTACGGGAGGCAACACTTCTTATTAACCCTGGATCACAAGTTGTTGTTGTCTTCTTGTTTTTTTCCCATTTTTTTGTTTTTATCGAAATCTTTGATTTTTTGAGTTACAATTTTTTGTACAGTATTTTTTGATAATAAATTTTATTAAGTAGGTGTTTGAAGATTTTTTAATGTCCTCATAGATTAAATTTTCGAATTTTAAAACTTTTATAAACAGAAGCATGCCCACTTTTTTGCTTTTCGCGATATTCCAAGTGGGCCGATTTTAAAATGATTTTTACTGAAACAACGGTCGATAATTTCGAAATCAGAGAGACAGCGACGGTAGTTTTTTTATGTACGCAGGAGGAGCCAAGGGTAAGCGCCCGCAAGTCCCCTCTATAAGATCGTGTACTGTGTAAAATGCATGTATGTGTAGTAAAGAATCGAGGGAGAAGTGTGTTTGAGAGCATGCTGGGCTACTCACAGGGTAGATGAAAGAGAAAAAAAATCAACTAAATAGGACTGACAGGAGAAATGGGAATTCTAGCACTCCCTATCTCCTGCCTAACGTCCTCCTCGGAGTACTTCCCTGGTCGATCGGTGTCTACAATTTTCTCCTACTGTTCACCGCGTAAGTTCTAATGCTTGGATGTGTCGGGTGGGAGAGAGGGCGTAGAGTACGGTAACTCAAGCCTAAATGTTCATGCGTAAGAATTTCAAATTGCCAGTCAGTGCAACCAATATATCCTGTAGTGCAGTCAGGGCATTTACAAAGATAAACAAAGCACAAACACAGATCATGTGAGTCACAGACTCTTTATGTTAAAAGAGATTTATCATTAACGGAAAATAAATTTTAAAACATATTTGTAGGTAAATCGTACGTAATAAGGCTTTCAAATCACTTTCTACTTAGTCGAAGCATAACCAAGATAAGGAATTTCATAATATATAATATCTTTCGAGGTTTTAGGACAACTGCCCCTCAGACAACTTCCCCCGTAGGACAACTGCCCCCGGACAATTGCCCCTGTCCTGCATTTACTTCTTTTCGTAGGGAAAAGGATGAGTTCATCAGTAAATTGCATTAACCCTTTCATACCTGATTTTCGTTTACTTTTCATGCCACAAAAAAACACTTGTGTTATATCTCCAGAATGACTAAAATCTCATAAAATTTGATGGTTTCATTGCGCCCATACGGCATGAAAGGGTTAATCATTAAACTTGAATTAATACTCAGAGGTTAATATGCAGTAAATACCATGACGTGCGTTTCTAGCAAGAAACCTAACGTAACTAGAAGGGCTCCAAAACCGGTGCGACGGTCGTACCCAACTATGGGCAATAGTAGCTGTAGTAGTTACTATCAAAACTAACTAAAATATCACGACTTAACTTAACCAATCGTCAAGGGCGTACAGTTATCGTGATACAGTACAGTTGACTTGTACAGTTGACCTAATTTGTTATCAAAGATTCAAATAATTGCAAAATTACATACCAAATGAAAATATATCAAATCTGAAATGAAATGAATTTTCGTCTTTCCATTCCATGATACACCTCCTAATAGCATGATTTTTTTTGGAAAACCGCTTGCCTGGTGGTAAAGTCTCAATGGAGGAATGTCTTCCTTACGCCGACCATAAACAACATCGTTCCGGGAGTTTCGAAATCTCGATGGTGAAATCTTTTTCATCTGTAAAAACTATTTTCTACACCGATTTCTTCTTTTAGCTCTTACATTGCTGTCACGTCTTGAAACACGGATCCTTTTAAATGCTTTAAGTCCTACCGTTCTCTGCATTCTTTGTATGAAACTTCGACTGATACCTAAATTTCTTGCAATTTTCCTCTGAGAGCAGTGTGACCCAGGTCGATCCTCTCGAGATAAGCTCATCATTTCGATCATTGCTATATTGCCTTGAGTGTAAACTGTTTTAGGCCGACCACTTCCACGCTTCCGTGCCGTCGAACCGGTTGCTTTAAGTTTTTTAATTATTCTATTCACAGACGTAACATTACAAGTTATTCCTGGAAATTCCATCAAAATTCTTGCCCTAGTCCATCTTTTTTCCAAGAAACACTTTTCAATCACCGCTTTTTCACCGTTAGTTAGAACCATAATTATAATTTGAAGGGTAAGTTTAAAAACCAGTATTTAAGATGGGCGTAGCCTATATCATCTGACGTTTTTCAGAGACTAACAGATTATCCATAGGCTAAGGAAACTACTACAAGGCTTAGAATAGTTGCCAGGTACAGCTATACAATTTAGGATTTAGGATATTCGTTTTTTTCACCATACCTCATTGTTCCCTCAGCTTTGTAAAAAGTATTTTATATAGAAGTCTGAAATTTTTATGATGGCTTACCAATAGATTGCGGTAAAAGTTATGTAAATTTTGGAAGTGTGAACTGCATATTTTTTAAGTTATTGATGTTCAATCTCAAGGAATTTTTGGGGGCCATCCGATATATATATATACTCTGTGTGTGTGTGTATATTAGGGCTGTGCCAATTAATTGATCAATCGGTTCAATTAATGGATCAAGTCGTGTTCCAATTAATCGATCGATCGAAGACTGTTATTATTATTACCTTTGTGATATCTGCCTTCTTTCAAAACAAAGAAACGGAAAAACGGAGAAATCGTTCAACTATTGCATCATCTTTCGCGCCAAAACAAAATCAAGCATGACATAAATTCAAAATTTGATGCAGAACACCCAACGTATTTGTCAATAGCCAGCCGTAAAAGGTTGAGAGATCCAGCAACGGAGTTTCGATCGGAAGCTCTCCCGGAAGACATAGCCTTTCTGGCTGCTCCTAGGGGTTAGGTGGAAGACTTCAACTCCCAAAGTAAGCGGAGTTGATGCCTATGGGTATTTACATAGATTGCAACACTCCAATAATACGTTCCCCACGTACCGTGAGATTTCAAGACCTGTGTTTTGCAGACTTCACCCAAAACTTCATATTTATGATGTAATTATGTAATTATAACTTTTAAAATTTTAAAATTTATTATTATTATTATTATCATCATCATTGTTATTACTGTTTCAATGTAAATTCAAGTTCAATAAATGTTTACGATAAAAAAGTGAAACGAATTTTTTAATCATTTTACGAAATAATTTGTATAAAAAACACTTGATTTAAAAGCATATTTTTAACTTTTCAAATAATTCAAGTAATCTCCCCTCCACCACCTTCTTTACAACCAACTCTCCCCAAAGATATAAAATATATTAAATTACCGTACTTTTTTTATCAGGAAGGAGGGGCCAAGGGCGAATGCCGCAAAATCTCTCACCACCCCTCACCACCATAAAGGAAGAGCCAAAATCAAGGTTCAGAGTTTTAGAGATGCCTGCACACTCTGCGTTTGAAAGATTGGAGGTCATAGATAGGGGGAGAGATGGATTGAGGAAGATTGTTCCAGAGTTCACCGGTTGAGTAGATGAAAGATTGAAAATATCGATTAAATGTTGCGTTAGAGAGTTGGACAGAAAAGGAATGAGAATGTGTAAAAAGTCTGATGATGCGTGATCTGTTCAAAAGAGGAGGCATACAGTTGGACCAGTGGTTCTTAACCTCTGGGTCGCGACCCAAACTTGGGTCATTAAATTATCATTTATCATTTATTTGTGTTATTCCTAATCATTTTACCATTATTATTTATTTTATTATCTATTACGAGTGAACTGTTTGAAGGCATTGGCCAGCCAAAAATTGTATTAATAATGCAATTCTTTTTATCACGCCAGCCAAAATGATCATGCTATAGATTGGGAATCAAGTAAGTTACTTTATAAATGCAATAATTATGTCAAGCGAAAAATAATAGAATCTGTATGTATAGAACAAGTGGATAATTTTAATTTGTGCGAAGGTACTTATAAGCTGGACTCTCTAATGAGATTCTTGGTCAAAAAATCCCTTACGGCGTCGGGTGATCGGGATCTAACCTTGGTGTGAATTTCTTAAAGGTCTCTGGATTGTTTCCTTACTCGCTTTTGGTTCATTCGTTTTTTCGGTAAAATGTAAATGGAATAATGAACGTAATAGTAATAAATGTAAATGTAATAATGAACGTAATAGTATTAAATGTAAATGTAATAATGAACGTAATAGTAATAAATGTAAATGTAATAATAAAAGTAATAAATGTAAATGTAATAATAAAAGTAATAAATGTAATAAATGTGGAAATAAATGTAAATGCAATAATAATAAATGTAATAATAAAGGTAATAAAATAAATGTAATAATAAAGGTAATAAAATAATGTAATAATAAATGTAAAGGTAGTAATAATAAATGTTATAAACGTAAATGTAATAATAAATGTAATAATAAATGTAGTAATTATGTCAAAATAATAGAATCTATATGTATAGAACAAGACGATAGTTTTAACTTGTGCGAAGGTACTTATATAAGCGGGACCATTTAATAAAATGCCCTTCCGGTGTCGGGAGAACGGGATTTAACCTAGGAGCGAATTTCTTAATGGTCTCTGGATTGTTTCTTTCTCGCCTTTTTCATTCGTTTTTCGGTTTATAATTTCTGTAATAATAAACAACAATGTAATAATCAATGTAATAATAAATTTATAATTTCTGTAATAATAATGCAATAATAAATGTAATAACAAATGTAATAAATGTAATAATAAATGTAATAATTATGTCAAAAATAATAGAATCTGTATGCTAGAACAAGAAGATAATTTTAATTTGTGCGAATATACTTATAGCGGGACCCTTTGATAAAATGCCCTTCCAGTGTCGGGAGAACGGGATCTATCCTATGTGTGAATTTCTGAATGGTCACTGGACTGTTTTCCCTCTTGTTTTTGGTTCATTCATTTTTCTGTTTCCACCCGAAGAGGATGCCAGTGGGCATCGAAACTGTTGTGGAAATAAACTCTGTCTATTAGAGTGGGTTTTTATTATCATATTTTGACTTCCACGTAGAAAAGTAAAGTTTTTTGCATTTATCACCAGCTCCTTGAGTGATGACCCAGATATAAGAAAACAGTTTCGAAGCCTTTGTGCTAAAACGAATATGACCATAAGGAACTTCCGGTTCTGTGCAAGTGAAGCTAAAGACACTCTCTTTCGTACTTTCTGCAGTAATATATACGGACAGCAACTCTGGGTGAATTATAAAAGAGGTTCTGGCAGAACCCTAAATTTGCTGTACAACAGGTCTTTTAGACTCCAAAATAAATTACCACCGAGATGCTCAGCTTCGCAAATGTTTACTACCCGCAATGTTCCGATCTTCCCGGAGGTAACAAGACGTGCTCAATACAGTCTAAAGCAAAGAATTAAAAAATCAACCAACCCGATTATCCAAGCTATTCAGGATTCCTGTCGTTTGTCTGCCTTATAAGCTATGGAATTCATGGTACAAAAACGTCTGTCTGTAGTTCCACTTAACTAAGACATTACTGTATTATTTATAATTAATTGTATATATTTCTGTCCTTAGTATGTGAATTGTCATTGTATTATTAATATTTGTCATATGGACTCTTGTCTGTCAATAAACCTTTTCATTTCATATATATATATATATTATATATATATAGATATATTATAATATATATATATATATATATATATATATATATTATTATATATATATATATATAACTAGTACGAAGACAAGGAATTATAATTTGAGTCACCTTTCTTTCGACAGTCAAAATACACAAATTAAGTTCAATAATAATACAAAGTTTATACAGAAATGTTGAGCTGCGATTGAAAATCCATTTTCAAGATTCAAGATTCGAAACTTTCAAGATTCAAATTGGGAAGCAAGAAGCGTTGAGCAAAGAAGGTGGGCGTCAAGGCGTTGCGTGAAGACGCGGGGGCCAAAGCTTGAAGAATTGAGAAAAACGGCGGGCGTCAAACGTCAAGCGTCAAGCGTCAAGAAGAGCGACGAACGTCGAGCCGTTGAATGAAGTGAGATGGGGGTCGAAGTGAGGATGGGGTGAGCGGATGTCGTCAAGGCGAGGATCGAGCAAGACGGGGCAAGAGAACGAAACGGTAGTACTGTAGTGGGGCAGGATGGAAAAGTGATAGTAAAGGGAACGGGAGCTAAAAGGAAGAGAAAAGATGATCGGTCGTAACCAAGTGCGCTCTGATGGGATGTCCAGGTTTAAACCAGATGTGTTCACACGTGAAAGCAACCTCTCGTTGTATAGGTTTCGGAATCTTAATCCCGTGGCCTACTAACCCCACAAGAAGGCGCGCAAGCCGTAAAAACATAGCAAATAGTGCCAGCGGCGAAACACCAACACTTCTCGAAGGACGCAAGATAAGAAAAATATTCGTACGAGTGCATCGGCTGGAAAAAGCATGGATAAACCGGAAAGAGAGAGCAAAAGGCAAAACGTCGATCGCTTCCTCTCGAGTGCTGAGTGGGCTGAAGCTGTTCCTTTTTATCTTCTTGACTGATTCTCAAATCGCGCGAGGCTGGCCAATGGACGACTGATCTCAGAATGTTCGTATAAATCACGTATTCGAATTTCACCAACAGGGCTTTTGGTGGGCAAATGTACCGTCCGTCTAGATTTGCTTTAGCTTTTCCGTTTTTAACTTTGCTGCTCTTTTCTGTGGCAAACTAGGAAGGAATTTCGGAATACTGATATATATAGATATACTCTGTGTGTGTGTGTGTGTGTGTGTGTTGTGTGTGTGTGTGTGTGTCACTAGGTTTGTTGTCCTTCCTTGGCATGTCTTTGAAAGTGAAGAGAAAATAATCCGAAGTCTATTTATGTCCGTTCATATTTTCACATTTGAAGAGAGTGACGTTTTAAATGAAATTTACGACAAAAATGACCAAAAAATTCGTTTTCTGTGAAGCGTAAATCGTATTAAGTCTAGTTTCTCTCTCTTATTATCTCTCATTTGGCTTTGAGACCGATCTCCACTTTATAGTTTTTACTTGCATCACAGCTTGTCAATAGTTTTCTCCATTTTCTATATATTGCAAGTTATGATATCTGTTGACAATGCCCCGACATCTATTGACAAATAAACTAAACTTTACAAATATTTAAGGCTTATATCATAGCTTGGCAAATATGCAAATTACGCATATATATAATATATAATAATATATTATATATATATATATATATATATATAATATATATATAAAACCTGACAACCTGGTAATTCTTTTTTCATAAAGATGTTAAATAGCACGGAGATCATCAGGTTCGTGGCATTGCTCCGCTCCAAGTATTTGATTGGTGGAAGAGAGAGTTGGTTTTCTTGGATACTCCATGTCGCATAGCCAGATACGCTTGACTCATCTTGGCATGTCATGGAGCCAGGTGTTGTTCCTGAAGACATCCACATCGACGTCACTGATAGTCCTCATTTCGTTTAGTAGTTTATTAAACATGTTTGATCGTTTAACTGCAACACTGTTCTCATCGCAGTTAAAATTGTTCTTCGACTGGTTTTTAATTTTGGAATGTTACACATTCCACTTTTCCTGTTTCTCAGAGATGTTTTGAGCGGACTATCGTCATTTCGTCAACAAAACCAAACAATCAACAAGTTGTTTGGGGGTTAGATTAAGTTCGGTTAGGTTACACTAAGTTAGGTTAGATCAAGAAAGATTTTGTGTCTCTATTGTTTGGGCTTGTCGCCGAAATAAGTATAGGTGGGTTTCGAGGGGCTATAGGTTAAACACTTTTTTTTTTTTACTATTATGTTCCATTTGTTGATGAAAGTGTATCTCCCTCTTCTTTCCAAGGAGTACAGATGTAGTTCACGTAATCTCAGCCAGTAATTTAAGTCTTTTAAACCATGTTCTTTTGCTGTAAAGTTCCTTTTTATTTCTTCGAAATGACCAATTCCTTGTTTTTTTATGTTATAATGTTATAATGTTTCAGACCAACAAAGACTCTAGGAGCCACTCATGGCTTGTCTACCTAACTGTGGTTGTAGTTGTGTATTGCGCATGGCCTCCGTGGTGGCGGAGGGGACCTACAATTTTACGTGGGTTCCAAACAACAAAAACCTTAATTTTACTACCTTAAACTATACCCAATCTAACAACATATGCGTCTAATCGATTTTTAAACATGTTTATAGACGTGCTACTAATTACTTCTACCGGTAAACTATTCCAGCTATTTACTATTCTATGCATAAAAATGTTTTTGGCAACTGCTGTCTCGAACCTTCTACTTGTCAACTTAACCCGTTATTTCTAGTTTCAATATATTGTGCTATTTCGAGAAAGCTATCTCTATTTACGTTATCGAACCCATTCATAATTTTAAAACCTGGATGAAATCACCCCTTAACCTCCTAGTCACGAGTGTAGTCAATTTTAACTCCTTAAGCCTATCCTCGCACGACTTCGACCCAAGCGACGGAATCATCTTATTTGCTCGTCTTTGAACTCTTTCACTTTTGTCTATATCTTTCCGCATATGCGGATTCCAAAATTGAATCGCGTACTCCAAATGGGGTCTAACTGATGATTTTTAAAGAGGAACAATAATATCACGCGATCTGTATTCAAAATTCCTAGCTATAAAACCTAGCACCTTCTTTGCTTTATTGACCGCTGCCGTACTTTGTTTCGCCACTTTTAAATCACCAGTGACGATAACTCATAAATCTTTTTCCTGTTCTACGCTTGCCAACTCCTTCCCTGACATACTATACGCAAAATTACCGTTACGCGAACCTACGAGTATATGTAAAATTTTGCACCAATCAACAATTTTGTTCAGATCTTCCTGGATTTTACCTCTAACTTCATCATTAATCACCCTACCACCCAACTTCGTGTCATCCGCAAACTTTGAAACTGTACTGACTAGGCCGACATCTAAATCGTTAATATATATATATATATATATATATATATATATATATATATATATATATATATATATTTATTATATATATAAGAAAAAGCAAGGGGCCCAATACAGAACCCTGAGAAACGCCGCTCGCTACATTAGTCCAAAACGACTCCGGTCCATCAACGACCACCCCCTTTTTTCCTACCTCGCAACCACTCTTCTATCCACTTTATTACTACACCCCTGATTCCATGACCCTTAGATTTTTCAATGAGTCTTTTGTGCAGTACGGTGTCAAACGCTTTTTGAAAATCTAAATACGCTACATCTACCGCCCGATGACTATCGTAAACTTCAACCACGCTTTGAAAAAATTCTAAAAGATCAGTTAAGCAAGATTTGTTCCGCCTAAAACCGTGCTGCGTATTTCTAATGAAGTTATGCAATTCTAAGTGTTCGACTATACGATCCCTAATTATTGATTCGAATAGCTTATCTATAACAGACGTTAAACTGATTGGCCTATAATTTCCCGCCCCACTTTTATCGCCTTTCTTAAAAATAGGTGTTACATTTGCTAACTTGAAATTATCTGGTACGCACCCCTCAGAAATAGACGCATTAAAAATCTTTGTTAGCGGCACAACAATGCTTTCGTTTAATTCTTTTAGTTGTATGGGATATATGGAACCCGCCCCGGTGATTTACGCATTTTCATTTTATCAATATAGCGCATTCCCCCTTTCACTAACCACAATATTATCTAAAGTATTACCATTGTCAAAAGGTAATTTGTCTATGACCGTAGCGATATTCGTTACATCTTTTATTGTAGAAACTGACGTAAAAAATTCGTTTAGCAGGGTCACCATTTGCTTGTTTTCAGAAACTAGCTCTCCGTCAGGATTTTTCAACGGCCCGAAGACACTCTTTATTGGATTCCTATTATTGACGTATTGAAAGAATCGCTTGGGGTTTTCTTTGCCGTCACGAGCTATGGAGATTTCAAAATCACTGTTGGACTTTTTTATTACGCCTTAGAGATATGTAGTTGTTTCGTAACCACAAATTGTCTTTATCGCACTTATGTAGCCTATAAGCCCTATCTCTACTCCTTATAATATCCCCTACTCTAGAAGTAAACCACAAGGGCTTGTTATTTACTTTCGCACGCTTAATCTTGTACGGTACACATTCCTCATTTCTTGTCCTAAATACTGTTTCAAACGATTCCCACATTATTTTTGCTTTGGAGATCCCTATTACGTTTTCCCAATTGACTTGTGACAATTCATTTCTAAATTTACAAAAGTCTGCGTGCTGGAAGTTAGGAATTTTAGTCGAGTTAGCTGGTTTCGAGTGACTTACTGAGAGGACAAACTCTACCATATTGTAATCGCTATTGCTTAACGGTTCTATTACTTGAAGATCAGTGATTAGCCTATCGTCCGTAGTTATTACTAAATCTAAAATACTGCCAAACCTCGTAGGTTCCCCAACCTTTTGAATAAGATAGCTATCCTCGAGAAAATTAACAAAACGATTACCTTCCGCGTTTCCCTGCATTGTATCGTAATTCACGTTGGCGCAATTAAAGTCACCCATAACTAAGGCCTGCTCACTCCCTATTATTCTCTTAAGTTCACGATATAACGCCTCGTCCGTATCAGCTGTTTGATTGGGGGGCCTATATATAACGGCAACAAGAAGTTTGAAATCGTTCAATTTAAGTTCCGCTATAGTCGAATCTATCGGTTCTGGAATTCTGTGCTTTACTTCTGTAACGTTCGCAATATTATCTTTGATATACAACATAACACCGCCTCCTCACCTACCTATTCTGTTTTTAAGAAAAAGTCTATAACCTCTAATTTGATACTCGCCTACAAAGTCACGTGTTTCAGTGCTAAGCCACGATTCATTTATCGCAATTAAATCATATTTTTTACAAGCAATTAAACAAAAAAATTCGTTTATTTTATTTCGTAGGCTACGAGCATTTAAGGATAGAACCTTCAAATTGTAAATACTAAGTAAAGAAATCATTACTTTTTATCCCCCCTTTTAAAATTTCATAATATATGTTCTGTTATTGTCATCCTTTTGGCTTAGTTTGTCTCAGAGTTTGCATTGTAAATTCCTAAATCTTTTGTTTTTTTAGTTTCTTTTAATTTCCTATCCATTTCGTTCATTCTTTTAGTTTCTCAATAAACATTTTCATTTTCATTTACGTACCTTCAAAAGTTGAAAATTTTCGGTATTAAATTTCATATTGTTGTCTTCTGACCATCTGTATATTTTATTTGTATCCGCTTTCCAACCAAAAGTGAATTGCACAAAACGAAGCTGAAGGAATTGAAGATTCAACTTGCTGTCCAACAATACGTGTTTACTAGCTCCATCGAGAAATCAAAGGCAGCCACAAGTGCATCTTTCCAAGTGAGTAACGTGTTAGCTAAGCGCAAGAAACCGTTCGAGAATGGAGACATGGTGAACGATGCATTTTTGGAGGCAGCAGACTCATTGTTTGCTCATTATAAAATAAATCCGAAATCATTTCAGCTATGAAGAAAATTCAGCTGTCCAGACACACTGTTACGCGACATTCAGAAATGATGGGTGAGGATCTGAGAGTGCAACTAAATAAAGATATAAATGAGTGTGTTTTCTTTTCACTTCAATTTGATGAGTCGACAGATGCTATTGACAAGTTTATTAATTTCTAAGTGATTAACTATTCTGTCCGGAACGATCTTCATAAGCTTACCAACTACTGAAGTCAGACTATGGGACGATAATTTCCCGGAAGCCATTTGTTCCCTTTTCGAAATATTGGCGTAATGTTTGCAATTTTCCAGTCGAACGGAACTACTCCAGATTGTAACGATTTATTATTATTATTAAATATATACGCGAGAGGAGAGACTATTGCGCAGTTCACTTCTGTAAGTACTCTAGGGTAGAGCTTATCTGGACCGGGAGTTCTATTAGGATTAATTTTACCTATGGCCGAGAATACTTCACTTTCACTAATGGTAAAATCGTGAAGCTCTAAATGATCATCACTGAGCATGATTACGGAACAGGAATGTTGTTCAAATTTTCGTTAGTAAACACTGAAGAAAAGAATTTAGGTATTTGAAACTTCCGTCATTTGTAAGTCATCGTAAATGTATTCGTTGTTTTCGCCTTTGAGTGGACCAATAGTCTGCGAAGCTACTTTTTTATTCTTAACAATTATGGAATTCCTTCGGATTCCATCTAATTTGGTTCACTATATATAGCTCATAATTGCGCTTACTTTTTCTAATAAGTTTTTTACTTCGCCTTTTCAATAGCTTGGAAGCATTTTCATCGGACAAATGAGGCGCTCCGGACCACAAGCTGCCAAGCGCCAAAATTAAAAAAATGGAGAAAAATGCAGTTAAAGTTTGTCAACTTGCAAAATGTCATAACTTTTGAACCAATAACGATATTTGAGTGATTTCGACCATACGTACAAGTAAACAATCTGCTCCCTGACTCACCCACGGGATAGAAGAAGGGAGGGGGAATATAGTGGTATAAATAACTCGGTTCTAGCCACACTGGCGCTTGTTAGGTTGGCGTCCGGAGCGCATCAAATTATTTTTCTTTAAATTTAAAATACGCGTTCCTTTTTAACAGTAAGCTACTTTTAATTTCATCATTCCACCATTTAGGTTTAACAGATTTCGCCATTCTCTTTTTACGTAATGGCATATCACTTGATTCTAAACGTTTAAAATAATTATAAAAAGAAGTCCATGTCATTAATATCATCGCGCGATAGAGCCTCGTCCCAATTATGGGTCGAAAGTTGCAGTTTCATGTCACGAAATTGAGCTCTTTTAAAATCCAAAACGTATTCCAGGTTCTCCGTATTGTGAACATTAATTTTAATTTAAACTGTTATTTGCCTGTGATCACTGGCGGAGAAATAGTATCCTACACAGATATTATCAATTAAATCTAGGTGTGTACTAAAAACTACATCTAGAATATCGCGTTCTCTAGTGGGTTCCTTGACCATTTGAAAATGTGAACTTCGGAGCAAACCCTCGTACAGTCGACGACTGGAATTAGACTGTAAAGGATCACCCTAATCCCTGTAAGGTAAATTAAGATCTCCCACAATTATCGCATCATGTTTGCTACTGACATAAAAAATTAGTTCCTGAAGTCTGTTATCATTATCGACAATCTGCGAGGAAGGCCTATACACTAAACCTATAATTAATTTCTTCCGTGAGTTGTCTTTAATTTCAAAAAACGTCGCTTCATAGTACCAATTTCTGCAACTTTTTTAATTATCGGTATTAAGTGTGACTAAACGTATAGTACTGTACTATTGTCCTGTTCTATCATTGTTAAATATCTCACAACCAGGAATATGATATCCTCGGAGAAAATCTTTTCTGTTATATATATATATATTATATATATATATACAGGGTGGGCGGAAAGTAGCTCCCTATTTTGGATTGGTAAAAAAACACGTATATTATCCATTTATTTCAGAAGAAATAATATGAAAAGGTAGGCAAACATGGTAGGTTTTCTCTAAAATTCAATGTGGGCTCCAACTCTTTCCACCAGCTTCTGGAGCCGCCCAGGAATGGCGTCCACTGACTTTAGCAGGAACTCCGGCGGGATGGAGGACATGACTTCCCGAATTCGGTCCTCCAGTTCTTCCAATGTCCTCGGTTTGGTGCGGTAGACTTCTTCCTTTACCCACCCCCAAAGAAAGAAGTCGTACGGTGTCAAGTCGGGGCTTCTGGCTGGCCATTGATGTGGACCACGACGACCCATCCAACGCCCAGGAAGTGGGCATCCAGCCACTCACGGACAACAATGGCCAGCCAGGAGCCCCGACTTGACACCGTGCGACTTCTTTCTTTGGGGTGGGTAAAGGAAGAAGTCTACCGCACCAAACCGAGGACATTGGAAGAAATGGAGGACCGAATTCGGGAAGTCATGTCCTCCATCCCGCCGGAGTTCCTGCTAAAGTCAGTGGACGCCATTCCTGGGCGGCTCCAGAAGCTGGTGGAAAGAGTTGGAGCCCACATTGAATTTTAGAGAAAACCTACCATGTATGCCTACCTTTTCATATTATTTCTTCTGAAATAAATGGATAATATACGTATTTTTTTACCAATCCAAAATAGGAGCTACTTTCCGCCCACCCTGTATGTATATATCTATATATATATATATTAATATATATATATATATATATATATATTATATATATATATATATATATATGAAAATTATTTCACGAGAGTAACACGTGAAAAGTATTTATGA
Source organism: Bathynomus jamesi (assembly GCA_023014485.1). NCBI lineage: Eukaryota > Metazoa > Arthropoda > Malacostraca > Isopoda > Cirolanidae > Bathynomus > Bathynomus jamesi. The sequence goes on from JAJOZX010003860.1 coordinate 174,675, forward strand.
TGAAAAAAAACCACGAAGGAAAGGAAACACAGAATGGTGCTCAAGCGCTTTCGTCTAATGACATCCTCAGGAACTCTGAAGTAAATAAAGAGTTCAAGACTATATATAGGTCACAAAAAAAAATATATATATATATATATATATATAATAATATTTAAATAAAAATTGTGGGAGGAGCATACAAATTTGTAAGGAAAACTACCAATTTTAGCACTTTGTCCTTGTCTAAATCCGTTCTGAACGAATTCAAAAAAACAGGATCAAGTGGATTGTTTACAACCAATTTTATAGATAATGCCTGAATTATATATAGGTCACAAAAAAATAAAAAAAAAATAAATAAATTGAAAAATAAAAATTGTAAGAGGAGCATACAAATTTATAAGGGAAAACTACCAAAGTTTTAGCACTTTGTCCTTCTTGTCTAAATTCGTTCTGAACGAATTCAAAACAACAGGATCAAGTGGAAAAAGACCTTGGCTCATGTTAAAGTTATTTGTAAGTTGAATAATAGCAGACTCAAGAATATTTCTATTAACAATGTTGCTAGAGTTAACCAAAACTGAAGCATTATTCCAATCAATACAGTGGGATAACTCTGACAAATGGACAAAAAGGGCATTGGACGACTGTCCCGTTCTAATGGAATATTGATGCTGTTTTACACGCGTGTGCAAATCCTTTCCCGTCTGACCAATGTTAAAGGAATCAAATTGTTTACAACCAATTTTATAGATAATGCCTGAATTATTAGTTGGGCTATTTTTAACTATGATATTTTTCACAATATTGTTATATGAAAATACTACATTAATATTCAAAAGTTTAAGTACATTAGCAATGCCTAAAAAGCCTGGGAAAAATGGAAGTACTAAAATATTCTTTCACAAAGTGCGAGTGTTATTATTCACACGATAGAAGGTTCGTTTTGCCTTGTTAAGACAAGATTCCATAAACGCAGGTGGGTAGCACAGATCACTTCCAATACCGTTGATTTTTTCCAATTCGGCATCCATGTATTCCGGACTGGCGATCCTAAGGGCGCGGAGAAACCTTGAAGAAAAAATGGCCTTCTTAATTGGGGGTGTCATGACCAGAGTAAAAGTGTACGTAGGACAAATTGTTTTTTTTTTTCCGATAGATACAAAACTTAAAACCTGGGCTTTCTCTATGTACACGCACATCCAAAAACGGGATTGAATTGTCTTGTTCCATTTCTAAAGTAAACTTAATGGAGGGGACTTGATCATTTAACTGAAGGAGGAAGTCATCCAGGTCACGCTTCATGGGCCAGATACACAAAATATCGTCGACGTACCGCAAAGGGATGCCAACCCCCAGGATTCTCAGAATGTAAGTAATTTTGAAAAATTCCATGTAAATATTGGAGAGGAGGGGCGACAAGGGATTGCCCATGGCCATCCCAAAAACCTTATTGATAATATTCGCTACTGAAAGTGAATTTACAGTCTTTGATGCAAAGTTTAATGAGTTTCAAAACGGTGTGTGCAGGTAGTGGCAGGTCGTACTTATGTAATTCTCGGAGAGAAAGTCAAGCATATAAGCAATCGGCACTTTTGTAAACAATGAACAAACGTCAAAACTGATCAATCTATCGTTGGTTTCAGTGCGTACATTATTCAATTTGGGATTCACATTAAGGAAGAACTAGAGAAGGTTTTGGTAACACACCCGACCCTTTCGGGAGTATTTTTCTACAAGGTGAAGCGGGCGTTCTAGTGTATATATATATATATATATATATATATATATATATATATATATATTAGTGATGGACCGAATAACCGCAACCGCACTACAACCGCACAAAAATTCACAACCGCAACCGTAACCGCAACCGCCGTTCCATAAGTGCGGTTGCAAAAGCTTAGTTAATTTTAATTTTAGCTGGGGAAAGTGGTAGGTGGGATGAACAGTGCGATGGGTCCTCGTCCCTCATCCTGGTAACACACTTAGTGCAAAATATGGTTTTAATTAATTTGACCTATTCTTTCATAATAGCTATATAAGTTTAGAATATACTTCATTTAAATAGTATTTATTTAGTAAATACCTTATGTTGAACACAAGTTTTGCAACACACAAATAGTGGTAGCGGTGTATTGCAAAACTTGTGTTCAACATAAGGTATTTACTAAATAAATACTATTTAGTATATATTATGTACCAAGTGTGGCTAAATCGCACTATAGTGGCTAAATCCAGTTAATAATTACGCATTTTTCCTAGTATATGATAACCGCAACCGCAGTTGGAAAAAATTCGACAACCGCAAACACAACCGCAACCGCGGTTGTGAAAAACCGACCACTCGATCCATCACTAATATATATATATATATATATATATATATATATATATGGGATGAATTTCACAATAAAACACGTGAAATGAATGAGTGCTGGAAATCCACAAGGAAAAAGAAAAACGATTCCAAAGCCTTTCGTCATTCCCTGACGAGGTGTAGCTCTGAATACACGAAAGGCCTTGGAATCGTTTTTCTTTTTCCTTGTGGGTTTGCAGCATATATATATATATTTTTTTTTTTTCAAACATTAAATGTTTAATTAGATTTTAAGAAAGTGTAAAATTCTTTTTATAAAATTGGAATTTATTTCCATCTTTTCTAAAGAAAATAAAATTTATAATCTTTTAAAAATTAAATTACATAAAAATTACTGTTGAATTAATAGATAAATTTTATTATTTTAATTAAAATGACACGAAGTCAGAATAAGTCGATCTTAAAGAAGAAATCGGGTAATGGAGCTGTTTTTATAAGAAAAGGTTATCGTCCAATTTTCTGGAAATTAAATTTCATAACTGAGTAATTTCAAGAGACTTTTTATCTTAGCCCCAATTTGGGAAATTTCAAAAAGTAACTCCAAAATTTTTTTTTTTTTTCATATTTGTAAAAATAATTTCGGAACGTTTTTTTTTTTTGTTAGATCGGCAAATATTTCAAAGATGACACTTAATTTTTGGTAAAACCCTGTTCTATAAAAATATCTAAAATTATTTTATTCTAATAAAACAAACAATTTATACAGATTAAAATAGCTTGCTACCATAATTGTTATTAGGCTCTCAGAAAGACATTAATTCTATAAGTTATTATTACACTTCGCTTCACACAAGTCTTTTTTTCTAAACTTTTGGAATTAATTTTATTATTTTTATTCCTTATTTTTAGTTAAAAATTATTTTATAAGTTGATAAAAAACAAGGTATTAATTATATCGAACAAAATTTGGGTTAGAACTATTTCTGGATCATAAACTCTCTTGCAATTAGTTTCAGAAAGGCAATTAATTATGATATTAACTGCCGTTCTTTCTCACCATATATATATATATATGTATATGGAGATTTTTTTTATGTATGTTGAGAATGTATTGTGATAGATTAAAACAACATTTATGTTTGTGCAACCTACGGCAGGAAATACAACTCTGGAGTTTGTCTGACGACATTTGATCAACGTGGCATAAAATCGACGAGTTATTATGGGTTAGGTTTTTAGTGTCGATGTTATGGCTCGTCAACCAAATGAGAACAGGTTGTGTATAGTCCGATAAATCGTGCCATTACTATAGTATTTAGATAAATAGACGGGCAGATGGATAGATAGATAGACAGATTGACAGATATTGTAACTCGAGGCTGGAGCGTCTTTGCCTATATTTGTTTTGTTCGTTTCATTAAATTGTTTAACTTCCTTCGCAAGGTCATATGACAGGTCATATGACAGAAGGGTTCTACAGCTTTACGCGGGATCCAAACCACGGATCGCTACATAATTTGGACGCGGGGACTGTCTTATATCCGGACCCAATGCCGCTTAACTTCGCTGATCGCGAGAAGCGAGTGACAACATTGATCCCGATGTTGATCGTAAGAATCAACGCCCGTGTTACTCGCAAATAATTAAGAATGGATTCCAAATCATTATTTTTTTTACGATTGACTGAATATGTTTTTGTTTGTAATATGTTTTTGTTTGTAATATATTTTTGTGGTATATTACGCGTACGGGAGGTATGTTTATAAGGTAAATTTTGGCTTGTCTATTGATCTGATTTCAAATTAAATTGTCTACAGGAAAGCGAAAGGAATTATAGGATGAAATTTTTGAGGAAGAAAATTTTTCCCGTCATGGGTGAGTGAATTAGATTTTTTTTTCTTTTTAGAACTGTATGGACAATTTTTCTTTTTTGGAGACTTCCTGAATAATCCAAAGTGTCTTTGTATATGGCAATTATTTATAATTGTGACCTAACGTTTATTCTTTATTAGATATTAATTATAATGAATATTATATGGTATCACTTGCATTTAATTTTTGGTTATTCTAAAGAACAGTAGGATTTTGGACTCCCCTATATATATATTCTGTGAGGGGGTTATCCCCGATTGTCAGGCCCCATCGCCGGGTTGAAAAGAATCTGAAAACTGTTTCCATTTCTTCAAGTCTCAGTCGAAATTACCAAGACCTGTAAATTACTAGCCCTGTGGTTACCAGGGCCAGTTGGGTAACACCGTCTCCCCATTGGCGAAATGAAGACACTGAGATCGGGGGTTTGACTCTCGATGGTGTTGGTAATAATAATCCAGGAGTTGGCGCAATGGGCCGCATTCATTGGCCTGAGCGCTATGCCAATTTCCGACAATCCTCACTGATTATTCTCAGGAGATGGAAATTCCTTCCGAGATGTCTTATAGTTTCGCTAGAAATAACAAGAATTATGTCGGGACGACGTCAATGTTCCCACCTATACAGCATTTGTGATCTTGACCTTGATGCAAGACCTCATCTTGCTCGCGACGTAGTCTTGTGATGATCCATAAATGTGTAAATTTTTATCAATCTATGTTGAGTGGCTCGAAAGTTATGGCGTGGACCTCTGTTTGACCTTTGATGACAGAACCTGATTCTTGCTCAGAACATACAGTATCGTCCTATGATTATCTATATATATATATATATATATATGTTTCATCAGTTTAAGAGAGTGGTTTAAAAGTTATGGCGTAGACTTCCATTTGACCCTTGACCTCTATTTGTGACCTTGGACTTTGGTGTACGAACCTGATTCTTTTTCATGGCACATCATCATGTAATGACACATACGTGTATGAGGTTTCATCAATTTATGCAGAGAGGTCCAAAAGTTATAGAGGGGACACGAAAGTGTGACGGACGGACGGACACAGACAGACGACAGACAGACAGACAGACAGACAGACGGACGAGTGAAATCCAATATGACCCCCTCCATATTTATATGGTCGGGAACACAATTATAAAGTTTAAATTAACAAAGCATGGTTGCAGATCTACTTCCTTAACCCTACCCACATACCCATACAACGATACGAATACTTAAGTATTCTATAAAGAGAGACCCTTTCACAATATCCCGTAAAATAGATGTCTACCAACAAATCAACGTTGAAAAAATAATCATTAAAACAATGTATGTCAACATAAAAATTCCCAAAGTATCGATTCTTCCAGTGATGATGAGCAACGTGATGGAGTCATTTGAGTATACACTTACCTTATACAGGGTGATGCATAAATGTGTTTCATAAATCGCAGGGTGTATTCTTGAGACAAAACGTAAAGAAAAAAGACCATATAGACATAGGTCGAGAAACCCGTAAGTTTCGAGCTATAGCACGCGACAGAAAAATGAAACTCCAAAAGATTTTTTACATTTTATGCAGATACACAGTGTGATACATTTGCTTCATTAAAGTAAATGTTCGAAATTCGTTCCTACTTCTTGAATGCATGCCTCAGCACGTCGCAAAATAGGATAGAGGAGAGATAGTTAGAGGGAGAAAATGAGTGAGTATGAACAAATGATGGAATAATAGTTAGTTAGCATGAGACATGCATTAAAAAGTAAGAAAGAATTTCGAACATTTACTTTAATGAAGCAAATATATCAAACTGTGCATTTGCGCAAAATGTAAAAAAATCTTTAGGAGTTCCATTTTTCTGTCGCATGTTATAGCTCGAAACCTACGGGTTTCTCGATCTATGCTTATATGGTCCTTTTTTTTAACTTTTGTCTCAAGAATACACCCTGCTATTTATGAAACACATTTATGAATCACCTTATATACCTTACCTTATGAACCTTATGTTGTTTCGTGCGTTGGTCTCTCTTCACACGGAGGTCAAGCTGGTGGCCCCGCCTTCCATATATATATACACACATTGAAAAGTTATTATTACTACATACTAGAAATAATCTCTCTTTGGACATACTTTTAGAATAATATGTGTATAAACGATGTAATCATTTTCTGTCCATGACGCTTCATGTACCAAATTTATATTTACGATATAAATTAAAACCAATACGCGATTGGAATGATGTAACAGTCAAGCAAGTTCCTCATTCTTAATCCTAATTGAGGTTGGTGGAAAATCATTGGTTAGCACGTAACACTTCATAGTTGAACGAGTAAATAATTATTCATTTCGAAACCTCACAACACCGTACGGTAATCTACTAAGGTTTTAGTATTCGAATATTTGTACCTTATATACCCTCCATCTCTGAGGGTAAGCTTTTTTAGGGTATTTATATATATATATATATATATATATATATATATATATATATATATATATATATATATATATATATATATATATATATTATATATATATATATATATATTTAAACAACCCCAATAAAAAAAATATATATATTAGCTACGCCAAATTGTTAAATGCAAAATGTTTATTAAGAGTGAAGAATACACGTTAATTAGCGAATTAAACTTTGTAATTTATTAAAAAAAGTTAATTTACAATTTTGCACTAAAAATTCCTGAAAAGTAAAATAATTGAAAAAAAAAAAAAAGGACTTTTTGTAAATAAACTTAAATTCAGAAACCAATGATGTACCACGCCCAAACAACGCCCACCATTATTACGCCTACTCCCTCGATTATCCTAGTTATTCTTATTATTGTTAACAGAGACTCGAATCTGTCAAATGAGGCAAAGAAAATAAAGAAAATCGAGATTGACCGAAGAGAAACTAGAGAAACAGGTCGCAGGATTACTTATTTGTATTAGAGAGACAGACGAACAGAGACAAAATAAAAGAAAAGCAATGACAGAACTCAAGGAAACAGAAAATAAAATAAAATAACTAAGAAAGGCAAAACACACAGAGAGAGAGAGAGAGAGAGAGAGAGAGAGAGAGAGAGAGAGAGAGAGAGAGAGAGAGAGAGAGTTACAAGGAGTTACAAGGAAAAGAAGTACCTCAAAAGGCCTTGCGGCCCATACCGAGGAGGTACCAATGGCAACGGGTGCCAGGGAAAATTTTGTACACACTCAAATAGTGTGCAAGATTTGGTCTACCCTTTTCTTGAACTGATCCACAGAGGAACTGTTCACAACTTCCGAAGGTAACCTGTTCCATGTGTCACAGATCTTATACGTAAAGTAATTCCCACACACTAGTCCTAAACCGTTTCAAATCCAACTTCCAACCATTGTTGCGAGTTGGGTTATCATTTAAACTAAACATACTTCTAAAATCGACATCGTTGAACCCGCGAAAGAGCTTGAAAACCTCGATCAGTGACCGCGCAGCCTCCGAGTTTCAAGCGAAAACAAGTTCAGGGCGCGTAACCGTCGATTGTAGCCCATATGCCTAACGGAAGGGATTAACTTTGTGGCCCTCGCCTGCACTCGCTCCAGCCTCTCAATATCTTTCCTGAGGGTGGGCGACCAGAACTGCACAGCATACTCCAGGTGCGGCCGAACAAGGAAATTGTACAGTGAGAGCACAATCTCCTTGTTCCGAAACTGAAATTGCCTCCTGATATAACCCAATAGTTTCTGGGCTTTCTTTTCCACCTCTACGCACTGTTTCGTAAACTTAAGGTCGCTGCTAATTAGCACACCCAAGTCCTTTTCTAAATCAGTCACCTCGATATTACTACCCAACATCGAGTAGTCCGACTTGGGATTGGCGTAGCCAATGTGCATCACTTTGCATTTACCCAAGTTAACGGCATTTGCCATTTTTCGGACCACTCTCCTATAATAGAGAGAGAGAGAGAGAGAGAGAGAGAGAGGAGAGAGAGAGAGAGAGAGAGAGAGAGAGAGAGTAAATAAATAAACACCAAACGAAAAAAGAAATTAGAGAATAAAGAAAAGATTAACGTAAAGAAAGACAAAGGAAAGAATTAAAACCGAAATGATAAAAGAGGGGAAGAGAAAAAAGAAAAATGAGGGGAAAGAATAAGACAAAAGAGAGATAAAAACGTGTTTCCAAATAATCTTCCTGATTTGGACTGGAAATGATGTTAGCAAGAAGACCTTTGGTCAAGGAGACAAATGGGGTTTCCACCGTATTCACGAGGCTTGTTAAGAGGCAGCAAAGGAGAGTGAGAGAGAGGGGAAAGGAGAAGGTAGGGGTGAGTGGATGAGGGACAAAGGATTAAGAGGGGAATAAAAATAAAATAAAGGTCAAAGACAGAAATAACGCGGAACGAAATCTAGACCAAACTTTAAAAAAAGAATGTCCGAGTGTGTGAGTGTAAAGAGGAGAGAACGAGGTTGAAAATGTGGGCGTGGGAAAACTGAGAAATTACAGCCATGAGATAGTATGGGCGGAGGACAAAGAATCTAAAGGATCGGTCGGGGAACATTTCTAAGGGGGGGGGGGACCAAATGACCCTCGAGGAATTTTGATCTTTTGATGAAAGAAGAAAGGTGGGCAAAAGCTAACAACGATGAAAGGTACAAAATAAAATCTAAATTTAGAAATGGCGCTCAACAGTAATTCTCCGCTTCAAAATGAAAATTTCTTTAAATTACATTATATGGTATTAATGTGTAGTAAAATTTATATAAATGTGTTCATAATTTTGGACTTTGAAATAATAAGATTCTTCTTGATTCTTCCTTTTAAATTTTAAACAACTAAAAAATTATATAAATCAAATAAGTGCAAAGAAGTGAAACAGTAGGATAACAGTAACACACTGGTCTTGGTAAAGAAGTCCCAAAACTCTGTTCATGTAATTCCCGTTCCTTCAAAGAGGAAATTCAAATTCCTCTAAGTATTCACACGCACTTGTTTCGCCAAATCCAACTAAACGCTCGAGTCAGTCATTTATTTTGGAATTTTCAGAAAAATGTCGACTCCGTAGAATTGTAATTATTACTCTTGTAATAATAAATCGTTGACATTTGTACGTTTTATGACGTAGAGGGAAACACCTTCTACCAATATTCTTCTTGAAACTGTTCCGGAATTTGTTTTATGTACATTCGCGAAAAAAGTTCGCCAAAGGAAATATTTGAGAAAAAATTCAAAAAATTTCCAAACTTCCCCAAAATTATTATTGTTCAACGCTTTTCGGACTTTAACAAACTATTTGATCTGTTTACTATCCTGCTGTAAAGATATATAAAAAAACGTTTACCTGAATGACTGAGCTAAAATAGATTTACAATCCAGCAAATAAATTAATAAAAATGTTTTTTATATATATATATACACCTCGTTAACCTCGTTGCTGTTCCGTGCGTTGTTCTCTCTTCACACGAAGGTGAAGCTGGTGCCCCGCCTCTAGGTCTGGCTTGGTGGAGGAGCGAGTTGCTTTCTTGTGCTCTCCACTGTACATAGCCAGGTACACCCGGCTCATCTGGTACCGTCCTGAGACAGGCATCTAGTCTTCTTGAAGACTTCAACTTTCACCCCTGTAACGTTTCTGAGGTCCTTTGGAAGCTGGTTAAAAAGTCTTGGCCCCCTGACAACCAAGCTATTTTCTTTCAGTGTTGAGGAGGTCGCTTGTCGGACCTTTAATTTGGGAACACTACACATCCTGCCTTTCCTATTTTCCAGTGTTGTTTGAATGGTAATTGGGTTTAGTTTGAGGTTTGGTACCAGTTTTTCGATCATTTTCCATATGTAGATTATGGTGTACCGCTCTCTTCTTCTTTCCAGGGAGTACAGATTTAGTTTACGTAGTCTTTCCAGTAGTTGATTCTTTGCAGCCATCAATCTTGGCTGTGAAATGTCTCTGCAGTTCTTCTAGTGTATTAATTTCTTCCTTTTTATATGGGAACGTCAAAACTGAGCAGTATTCAAGTTTTGGTATCATCAGTGTTTTTAGCAGGGGAATCATTACTGTCCTGTCCCTTCCTTTGAACGTTCTTAGTACCTGTCCCTCGACTCTTTTTGCTTTATTTATCGCTATCTGTTTTGCTTCGAATTTCGCATCATCGATCATTATTACCTCAAATCGATCGCTTTCGTGCTTCTCTGAATTTCCTGTCTATCTGGAACATAATATGCAGTCTGTTTAAGTTCCTCTTTTCTACCATGTCTCAAGAGCTGAAATTTTTCGGTGTTAAATGTCATGTTGTTGTCTTCTGACCATTTGTATATTTTGTTCGTGTCCCTCTGCAAGGCCTCCACTTCATTTACATCGCTGATTTTTCTGCTGATCTTTGTATCGTCTGCATATATATATATATATATATATATATATATATATATATATATATATATATATATATATATATATATATAGTGTTATGGTTGGCACTGTAATTAATAAAGTTAAGTTAATGATTGGTTTGGCTCGAGGTCACCAAATCTTTTCAGATCAAATGATGTTATTAATCAGGAAATTAATAGAGCGAGTTTTCTTCCTTTATTAAACAAAACAATAAGATTTAAGTGGGACAAATAAACGTTACAGTTGCTTGAATGCAAGTTGAATGAATGAAACTCGAGTTGAAATGTCATAAATGTGCGCCTCAATATTATAATAAAGCGAGGAAATTAGTCTTTGTATAAAGTTAGGTGGATAACACCAGGCCAATGCGGCCTGTTACAACGTCGTTACATAATGAGATCTAACGTGTCACTAAGAACTTTCTTCAAGAAAGGAGGAGAGATGTGACGCTTACAGCAGAGAGAATGTTTTGAGTGTCTCGCGACGTGATGTCATCTTGGTCGCGACTGTGTCGATGGCCTCCATGTAACATATATATATATATATATATATATATATATACAGTATATATGAAAATGAAAACTCAACTAATTAATTTCGGCGGCCAACAACCACGACCTCTTCAGAGTCAGTAAAACTAAAGGTTCAAAGCAAAATTGAAACATCCGAACAGCGGAGGAAGTTTGAAAGAAATTATAAGAAAAGTACGATGAAGCCGGAACACTGACAGGTTTAACTTCGTACATCTGGCAGATGAATGCGTGTGTGTCCGCCTCTTGTAAATTTGTGAAGACGTAAGTCTTCTATTGAAATATATGTTTTCTCCCCCTCCATATTTCCGAGGGCAATTGGCCCATCCATGGGATGGCATGAATACGACCTGAATCATTATTTGCTTTGGTAATCGGGGATCGAACTAGGTTTTTTAAATTCCTCGAAACTAACGTGGCCAGCTTAACCTTTTCCGGCAGAAACTGAGTAAGATTACGGTCGACCGCAACAGAGACTCTAAGGAAAGCAAAATCTCTCATTGTAGTGTCTTTTTTATGGGAATAATAGGATCTTCTAGGTTAACCTAGGGGTCGTTCAATTAAAATTAAAGAATAGCCTAATGTTTTAAAGGTTTTCTTAATCCATTCAAGCCTGGATTTTTTCACAGCAATAGTTTGGAAGCGCACCTACATGCGCTCCCGGCCTGATTGAGTTAATACAGTTAATTTCCTTATCTAAAAATTGATGATCGCAAATGCGAAAAGCTCTTAGAAAGAGAACTATAATAACACTCTTCTTATTGTGGTGAGAGAAGGACCAGAGAAAGCATGCACATGTGCGTCCGAGTGTGTGGGTTTTATAAACCTTGAAGCAAGGTTTTTCATTCCGGTCTCTCAAAACACGTATATCCAAGAAAGGCAAGGCTCTATCTAGTTCACACTCGTACGTGAATTCAATGGAAGGAACCAGATTATTATAGTGGTGAGAGGACCAGAGAAAGCATGCACATATGCGTCTGAGTGTGTGGGTTTTATAAACTTTGAAGCAAGGTTTTTCATTCCGGTCTCTCAAAACACGTATATCCAAGAAAGGCAAGGCTCTATCTAGTTCACACTCGTACGTGAAGTCAATGGAAGGAACCAGATTATTAAGTACTATAACTAACACTTTCATATCAGTTGAATCATCCAAAATAACGAACGAATCATCCAATAACGAAGCCAATTTTGGCTAGGTATTAGAAAAGAAAGCAAAAAATTGATTTTAAAAGCTTAGCCATAGGGCAGTGGTTCTTAATCCCTGGGTCGCGACCCCCAAGCCATTTTGATTGGGTCATTAAATTGTCATTTATCATTTATTTATGTTATCCCTAATCATTTTACCATTAATTATTTATTTTATTATCTATTACGAATGAAATGTTTGAAGGCATGAGTCACCGAGCTAGCCCCGCGATCAGAATTTGGGTCGCAGCCTAAAAAGGTTAAGAATCACTGCCATAGGGAGACCATCATTCCGTCGAAAACAAGTCCCATTAAAACTAAAAAAGTTGTGTTTGGTACAAAGGTTAATCAATTTCAGAACCACATTATAATCCCAGGATATGGAATCTGGATGAGTAGGTGACCAATTCTCTTAAAAACTAAGGGCTCTGCCAACGGGACTCTCTTGAAAAGGGACACTACGTCAAAGTTCACTAAACGTTTTCCCTAAAGGTCAACGTTCCGAATCTTATCAACAAAATCTGTAGAATTTTTAATGTATGAAGGAGAAATTTGCCTACTAATTGGGACAGTAAATTAGACAGCCATTTTGAGAGGGGTTCCGTCAACTAATTGCCCACCTCATCGATGAGAAGATGGAAAGGGATACCCTTCTTATGGACTTTGAGTAAACCATAAATATAAGATAACAGAGACTTGCATACGTCTCACTTCTAATAGTGAGAAGCAGGACCGGATTAAGCATTCGTGAGGCCCTGGGCTGGAATTTCAATGGCCCCCTCGGGCCCTCATGTTTCAACGTTCCAAACCCCATATCATGAATAAAACTCAGTACAGTAATATACTATATGAAATTTATATTTTCAATTCACAATTAATTGAACAAATCAAACATTAACACTAACAATGAACAGTAATGAGGATAATTTCTACTATTCAGTAACTGTCGAGTGGCACTGGGGGCCCCTCTGAGCCTCGGGGCCCCTGGGCTCCAGCCCACTTTGCCCACGCGTTCATCCAGTAATGGTGAAAAGCATAATAATTCTAATAAATATGACTTATGCTGTGCTTTGAAGAGTATTTGTATATCTCTCCAATAAAAATTTTAGATATTAAATTCGTTGATTTGTCTTTAGATTTTTCGTTTCTGGAACAAAGTGTAGTTATATGTACAGGGTGGGTGGAAAGTAGCTCCCTATTTTGGATTGGTAAAAAAATACGTATATTATCCATTTATTTCAGAAGAAATAATATGAAAAGGTAGGCATACATGGTAGGTTTTCTCTAAAATTCAATATGGGCTCCAACTCTTTCCACCAGCTTCTGGAGCCGCCCAGGAATGGCGTCCACTGACTTTAGCAGGAACTCCGGCGGGATGGAGGACATGACTTCCCGAATTCGGTCCTCCAGTTCTTCCAATGTCCTCGGTTTGGTGCGGTAGACTTCTTCCTTTACCCACCCCTAAAGAAGAAGTCGCACGGTTACCGCTGAAAAACGGCAGAATCGTTCAGTGTAACGGTGTGGTGTGGTATGACCTCAGCTCAGGTTGTGGGCCCGTTCCTTCTGCGCAACACCATGAATGCTGAGCGGTACCTTGCTATGTTGCGAAACGAGGTCTGGCCGGTTGTCAGCACATGGAGACATCGACGATCTGATATTTATGCAAGATGGCGCCCCTCCGCACTTCGCTCTTGTTGTCCGTGAGTGGCTGGATGCCCACTTCCCTGGGCGTTGGATGGGTCGTCGTGGTCCACATTAATGGCCAGCCAGGAGCCCCGACTTGACACCGTGCGACTTCTTTCTTTGGGGGTGGTGGGTAAAGGAAGAAGTCTACCGCACCAAACCGAGGACATTGGAAGAACTGGAGGACCGAATTCGGGAAGTCATGTCCTCCATCCCGCCGGAGTTCCTGCTAAAGTCAGTGGACGCCATTCCTGGGCGGCTCCAGAAGCTGGTGGAAAGAGTTGGAGCCCACATTGAATTTTAGAGAAAACCTACCATGTATGCCTACCTTTTCATATTATTTTTTCTGAAATAAATGGAAAATATACGTATTTTTTTACCAATCCAAAATAGGGAGCTACTTTCCGCCCACCCGTACATGTATACTGTTCTTTATGAAGTAGGTTTGTTATTAAATTATGAAGAGGAAACGTGCAAGCAAAAGTATGTTTATTCAGGCTAAAGCATATTTACAGCTTTATTTCATTGATACAATAAATGAGAAATTTTAGATATAACTTATAACTTATAAATTATAACTCCTTGCCTTGCTGTGCATGAATAGAGGGAGAGGATAGGGATAACTGCTTATTATAATTTTCATTTTTATCTATTTACTTTTGGAGGATCTTGTCTACAGTCCAATTTCAGCGCTGGATTGTAGAGACCAACCGACCAGGGAAGTACTTCGGGAGGGGAGAGGGGGTGCGGGGAACGTTAGGCAGGAGACAGAGAGTGCTGGAACTTCCATTTCGTCTTTCACTGCCCTATTTAGCCGATTTTTTTTCGTGTCTCATTTACACTGTGAGCAGTCGAGCATGCTCTGAAACGCACGCTTCTTTCTCCCTTATGAGATAAGAGGCATTACGAGCTCGGAGACCTTGATTTCGACCAGAGGGTCGCATTTTTGCGGGTGCTCGGCGGCTCGCCCTTGGCCCCTCCTTCCTGCATAAAAAACAAAACTTATGTTCATACGTAACGGGGCATTTATCGAAAGTTGGGGATTCTGATACCCTGTCATAAAAAAAGAAAAGCGAGGGTGTGGTATAAGGGCATTTCGCAACGAATAGTCATTACTGATAATGAAGGATTCAAATGTTCTGTAACTCCCACGTTTCATTTCTCCCGCAAACTTATATTTTCCGCAAATGTCCGCAGTTTGTGCCTTCAAGCGAAAAGGGAACGCGGAATACCTCACAAAACACAAAGCTTACGTAATGAAAACTCCAAAAGCATTCCTACTGCCATTAGATTCGAGAAAAAGTTATTTTGGAAATGAAATTCCAGGGAAAACACCTACTTACATTTTCTTCATGTTACTCGTGTAGAAATTTATTCGGTCACAATTTCATAAGGTAAAAACAACTAACAGAAGCTACTTGACATCTTTCAAATGTTGTAAATATTTTAAAATTTTATGTAATCCATATTAAATTGTTATTAATATTATATATATATATATATATATATATATATATATATATATATATATATATATATGAGTTGTAATGACTGATGATGCGAAATTTAAAACACAAATAAAATAGCAGTAAACAGAGCAGAGAGAATAACTGGCAGATACTAAGAACCTTTAAACGAAGGGCTAGGAATATAATGACTCCTCTACTGAAAACACTGATCATACCCAAATTGGAATACTGCTCGGTCCTAACATCCCATATAAAAAAGAAGACATTAGACAGATAGAAGGAATTCAGAGAAGCTTCACAGCCAAGATCAATGGATGCAAAGAACTAAATTACTGGGAAAGGTTACGCGAATTAAACCTATATTCACTGGAAAGGAGGAGAGATATATACACCATTATTTACACTTCGAAACTAATGGAGAAACTAGCCCATAATCTTACCATAAACACTATAACTCCCCAAACAAGAGTGGAAAGTAGAAAAGGAAGAATGTGTCGTGTTCCCAAATTAAAGGCTAGACAGGGAACATCCTTAACCCTGAAAGAAAATAGTTTTGTTGTGAAAGGACTAAGCCTGTTTAATCAGCTGCTCAAAGAACTAAGGAACACGAGTGGTGTTGCGGTGGACATCTTCAAAAGAAGATTAGACGCCTGGCTCAGAACAATCCCCAATGAGCCGGGTGTACCTGGCTATGTGAGGTGGAGAGTACAAGAAACCAACTCTCTACTTCACCAGGCCAACTCGAGAGGAGGGACGACAAGCTTGACCTTCGTGAAATGAGGAATCATCGCACGGAACATTTGAAAGGGTGAAGGTGTGTATATATGTATATATATATATAACATACATATGTGTGTATATATATGTGTGTATATATATATATGTGTGTGTGTGTGTATATATATATTAAAATTATAATCTTTATTAACAAAATAGAAATACCCAAAAAACACAATACGTATGAAAGTAATATATACATGTTAACCCCTCCGTCTATGGCCTTGGTCGGTTCGAAGTTGACGGGGGTTCTGGTTAGGTGGCAGCAACAGATTTGTTACTCTGGAGTAGCTGATACCGTATAGGGAATCGCAGTAGTTTTCTTCTATACTACTCTCCGATTTCTTCTTATAACGTATCGGAAATTATTTTTCCCTATTTAAGACTAAGTTCTCTGAAGGTTCCCCGATTCTTCTTATAACGTATCGGAAATTATTTCTCTCTATTTAAGACTAAATTCTTTGAAGAGAGCAAGGCTCGAAGGAGAAGACAAAGATATTTCTTATCTGTATTTTACTGCTAAAATGTTACAGGTAACGCTCAGCCTCTAAGTCTGGTCAGAATGAACATGGAGAAATTTTATGGGCTTTTTATCCATTTTTTTTTCTTACCTCATTATTTATTTAATGCTGATCTGTTTATTCTTAATAGGCTGATTTACTTTGCAAAACATTTAAAGACAGACAAATATTTTTGCTGTATCAATGCCTAGAGTGCTAAGCAAGAGGAAGCCATATTTTTTTAAATTTTTAATTTTTTAAACCGCATATTGACAGATCTGATGTTATCATGATCTGCCCAGTTAACTAAAAATGGAAATTGAAATATCCTTCCCATCACGAATTACAAACACACATGCACATGGGCCAAATGAAAGGCTTAAGATTAAAAATTAAACGTTAAGCAGGACATGACTTCATCTATTTACAACGAAGAGAGAATGTTACAGAAATGAACAAGATTACATTATTAAGCTAAGTCTCGAAAATGATCATGTGTTTAAAACAGAAATAGTTAACCAATTATAAAATAGAAAACAAATCAAAACGTATCCAAACTTGTGTCAGCGTTATACGATTTGGGTTTTATACAAACTGATTACGTAGTTTACAAAGAAATATTTCACAATTATAAAATAGAAAGCAAATCAAAGTTTATCCAAACTCGTGTCAGCTTGATACGATTTTGGGCTTGATATGTAAAATGAATATATGAAATAAAATAAAGGCTTATATAAATATTACGAAGTATCATCAGAATTATATGAATGAAGGATTATTCATTGTTCATTTATATATATATATATAACGGGTGCGGCGGCAAAAATAACGCCCTTTTTAGTTTACTCTCTTTTATTGAAGGAAATAAATCAATTACAGCATTTTAAGAGAAATAATAAGGTTTTTAAGAAAATACAGCATTTTAAGAAATTTATTTATTCAGAATTTCTGTAAAAATAAAAAACAAAATGATACAATATAAAACTAAAAATTATACTGTATAAAACTATAAAGATACAATTATTAAAAGGGCGTTACTTTTGCCGCACCCGGTATATATGCCCAATTCCCAAAGTAGCACCCATTAACTCCCATTTTGTAAATTGTTCGAACTTCCTTGTAGGAAAGACTTTTTTGGGGTTAAACTAACTTAACCTAACCTAAATCTAATCACTGGGTGCGTAAAAGCCTGAGGTAACATGAAGTAGGAATTATTTGATTTCTAAATTTTGAATTAAAATGGTGACGCGATTAACATATATAACATAACCTTACTGAAACGTTCGTAATAGAAAATCAAGGAGGATACTTCCATTTGAATTGTGGGATTTGATGAATGAATGATTTAATAAGGAATTTATGTTAATTAATTAATTTAATTAATCCAATTAATTTAAGGAATGATTTAATAAGAGGAGCAACAAAAGTAACGGAAATCTCCAAGAAGGCACAGGAAAGGAGATTGAGATGGTATGGGCATGTCCAGAGGAGGGAGGAGGAGTATGTGGGACGACGGATGCTGAGGATGGAAATTCCAGGTACGAGGAGAAGAGGTAGACCTAAGATGAGGTGGCGGGATAGACTGAAGAAAGATATGAGTGAAAAGGGACTGGAGGAAGCGGTGGCTCAAGACAGAAGTGAATGGAGAAGAAGGCTCTGCAACAGCGACCCCACATCAGCGTACCTCATCTGATATAATAATGTAGTTAACGAGACAAATTTAATAGAATTGAGTGCAAACATACAGTAAATATTTGCATGTATAAAATTGATCACCATTATTATCTCGAGGGTCAACGTGGTTGTCAGAGTCTGGAGTACTCCAACTATACATTTATGCAATAAAATAATGATTTGT
This sequence comes from Bathynomus jamesi, assembly GCA_023014485.1. Lineage (NCBI taxonomy): Eukaryota > Metazoa > Arthropoda > Malacostraca > Isopoda > Cirolanidae > Bathynomus > Bathynomus jamesi. The sequence continues at coordinate 193,207 of JAJOZX010003860.1, forward strand.
TTAAGCATATTTTGAGGTGATTTATGCTTCATTTAAAATCTTTCAAAAAATTTAACCCTTTCATCACCGTTGGGTCCTATAGTCACACCGGAAATAATAACACAAGTCTGCATTTCAAACCAAAGTACGAGATGTTTTATTTCTATTACGTGATCAGTGATGTAGGTCTCGAGATCGGTCTCGGTCTCGAGACCGATCTCGAGACCCAATTTGTAGGTCTCGATCTCGGTCTCCGCTATTTAGATCTCGGTCTCGACAGACGCGGTCTCGGTTTTTCTCCCCGAGAGCTTTCGAGACCGTAATGAAAAATACATGTTATTGGCATACTCATGATGGTGGCTTGGTTGAACAGACACAATTCAGAATGTTTATGAAAGTTTGTGAAAGTAAGCGACTCTAGGTATTCACTAATCAGTCACATTGTTTTGAGTGGATGTTGAATTAATGTTATATATATATATTATTTAGACCTTATGCTAATTGCTATGCCTCTGTTTATAATACCGATATGTCAATTTATTTTTCATAGAAATGGTGTTGGAAAAATGCTATACAGGAAACTCAAGCACGGAGAATGAGCAGATACAGAGAGAGAGCGTTCATTCTCAAAGCAGCGATGACGAAATAAAACAGAGTCAAACCAAAGTTCCGAGACTAATGGCAAAATATCAAAGCTATCGGTCCAAGCAGAAGAACGTTAAAACTGGGAAGATTTTGAACCGCAGGGAACAGTTGCGACGGTACCTCTTAGAGATCGATGAATCTCATATTTTAGACAACTGCTCTCCAATAAAGTTTTGGCACCAGAAAGGGATAAATTCCCATCACTGGCCAAAATTGCCATGACTGTTTTAACAGTGCTTGCCTCTAGTGCTCCAATTGAGCGTGTATTTAGCCATGGAGGCATAATAATGAGGCCCCACAGAAGTCGAACTTCAGCAGAACTTCTGAGCATGCTGATGTTCCTTAAGTGTAATGAGCACCTATCATGCTTTAAATAAATGCAAAAGTCAAACTGGGTAGTGGGTACGTTCATTAAACCTTCTGTAACAGATATAAAAGAAGTAAATAAATAAAAAGTACGTATATATATATATATATATATATATATATATATATATATATATATTCATTTGTTAATTTATAGGCTACACTTTTTGCATTCAACACACTACATCTGAGAAAGTAGTTATTAGTTTATTAATATACTTAACATAATCAAATTTCCATAGTAGTGTGAAACAAATTGAAAGGGCATGAGCTTGGTCTCGATCTCGATCTCGGTCTCGGTCTCGAATTTTAAGGGTCTCGATCTCGGAAGGTAGATCTCGATCTCGAGCCTTTGATCTCGGTCTCGATCTTGGTCTCACAGGATCAGGTCTCGGTCTCGGTCTCGGACTTGGTGGTCTCGACTACATCACTGTACGTGATCTTATACAATTTTGCCATGCTGATTTCAAATTTCACAACCATTTTTACGTATCACGTCAGGGTTTTTCACAAAATATGAGTCAAATATATTCATAGTATGTATTAAATAACTAAATTTTCAAGAGTACAAATTATAAGAAATACAAAGTAAATTCATCTTTGATACTTACAGTAATTGATACATAATAGATCAGTCATGATTGATCAGTAGAAGAAAATCGTCGTTTTTTTGCTCGCTTCTTGCGCTGCATTTCTTCCGAGCCTTCCCGTTTCAGAGACCAGCAGTAGTCTGCCATCATGTTGACATCCCATCTTCCTTGGTATCTTTTTTCCATAGTCTTGATATCCTGGTGGAACCTTTCTCCTTGTTCCTCACTCACACTACCCAAGTTTTCAGGAAAATAGTCCAAAATACAAAATGGGTGATAGGTATTTGCCAGAAAACTGTACGTGATGAGAAAAAATGGATGGTTTTTTTGGGGGGATTCAACACATCATACCAGTAATAATCTAAATTATACTACAATCAGAGGCGGACTGGCGAGGTGGCCCACCGGCCATTTGGGCGGTGGGCCCTCCATGTGTGGGCCCCCAACACACGTGTGGATATTACATAAACAAAGAGAGGAAGTCTTAAAACGAAGAGAAGTTATTGCCAGAATAGTTGACATAGTAAAGATGTTAGGTAAACAAGCTCTGCCATTCCGTGGACATCGAAATGAAGCTGCCTATTTCCTGTACAACAAAGCAGAAAACCATGGAAATTTCTTAGCCATGGTACACTTGATGGCGAAATATGATCCTCTGATGGCTTCCCATGTGTTCATGGTTCAAGTACAGTCTCAAAAAGTCGGAAAAAATTGACAAAACAGGGAAGAGAGAAAAGCAAAGGACGTGGTGATCTGGTGACATTCTTGAATAGATCAACTATCTCTACAATCACCGACATCATAAAAACGATGCAAGAACAAATTACTGCTGAAGTCACGAAAGCCAAGATCTATTCATTGCAAGTTGATACTACTCAAGATGTCTCATCGGTCGACCAGTTCAGCATTGTTATTCGATACGTGTTAAACACCACTGTACATGAACGTCTACTTGCGCTTGTTCTAAGTAAGGATGGCACAGGTCAAGGATTATTTAATCTTCTGAATGCAACATTGCAGCGTCTTGGAATCCATTTGAAAGACTGCTTGTCTGATAGCACAGATAGTGCTGCTAGCTACCATGGACAATACAATAGTCTCCAGAGCAAGATTTCAGAAGCAAGTGATCAACATGTCCATAAAGGTTATGCTCATGTTCTCAATTTAGTAGTCACGGAAACAACAAAGTTCTGCATCCCTGCAATTCCATTTTTTGATCTTCAAAATGTCGAAACATTTGTGAAGGTTTCCTACAAGCGAATGGCAATGTAGATAGAAGTTGTTGAACATCTGGGAAATGAGAAAATAAAACGTTTAAAACTGATCGGTGAAACAAGATGGTCTGGAAAATCCACTGCTGCAAGAACAATATTTGGCAGCTTTGGTAAACCATATGCCAACACTTTGTAGACCTTTCGATTTGCTTCTCCATGATCACTGCATCTGATCGTTTCGGTGCGAAAACAAGACGAGAACCAAAGGTGTTGATGTCTTCTTTTCTTGAATTTGAAACAGTATTAACGATAAATGACGAAGATAGAGGTAAAATCCAGGAAGAACCTAATAAAATCGTAGATTGGTCGGTTACATGGCAAATGAGATTTAACGTCCATAAGTGCAAAATTTTACATATAGGTTCGTTAAGTATAGTATGTCAGGGAAGGAGTTGACAAGCGTAGATCAGGAAAAAGATTTAGGAGTTATAGTCACTGGTGATTTGAAAGTAGCGAAACGAAGTATAGCAGCGGTCAATAAGGCGAACAAAATGCTAGGTTTTATAGCTAGGAATTTTTAGTACAAATCGCGCGATATTATTGTTCCTCTTTATAAATCATTAGTTAAACCCTGTTTGGAGTACACGATCCAATTTTGGAATCCGTATATGCGCAAGGATATAGACAAAATCGAAAGAGTTCAAAGACGAGCAACTAAGATGATTCCGTCGCTTAGATCAAAGTCGGAAAAGGAGAGGCTTAAGGAGTTAAAACTGACTACACTCGAGACTAGGAGGCCAAGGGGTGATCTAATCCAGGTTAAAATTATGAATGGCTTAGATAATGTAAAGAGAGAGAGCTTTCTCGAAATAGCACAATATAGTAGAACTAGAAATAACGGGTGTAAGCTGACTATAGAAGGTTCGAGGCAGCAGTTGCCAAAAACGTTTTTACGCATAGAATAGTAAATATCTGGAATAGTTTGCCGAAAGAAGTAATTAGTAGCACGTCTATAAACATGTTTAAAAATCGATTAGCTGCATATGTTGATAGATTAGGTGTAGTTTAAGGTAGTAAAATTAAGGTTTTTGTGGTTCGGAACCCACGTAAAGTTGTAGGTCCCCTCCGCCACCACGGAGGGCATGCGCAATACACAATTACAAGCACGGTTAGGTAGACCAGCCATGAGTGGCTCCTACGGTGTTTGTTGATCTGAAACATCATAATATTATATTCGAAGTCACAACACCATTATCAAGCTATCTCCAGACAAGTGGCTTGAATATGTTCACGGCATGCAAAATGGTAGAAAAGGCTATTGTTGAACTAAAGAACCGATCAAGACAGTTCAATGCGGTTCATATTCGAGCTTTAAAGTTTTCGAAACAAGCCAACAAAGCCATTGAAACATCTGAAGCTGAAGTGGACATCGAAGCACTGAAAACTGAGTCAAGAGGAAACGAAACACACCGAGAGTGGCGGGTGAAGCTGCTGCTGATGAACGAGATATCTCAGATTCACTGGACGACTACCGAGCTCATGTATTCATGTTGTTATTCAGTCACTGGAATCCCGTTTCAGGTCTCATCAAGAGCTGTACAAGGATGGTCTGGAGAGCATCGTCACGTTTACACCAACAATCAGTAAAGATGATATAAAATTGGAATTGCTATCCTTTGCCAACAATTTCGAAGTTTTGAAGCTCTCTCTCAACGATTCCGACACAAACATTGCCATTGATTCAGATTCTTAATCAAGCTATGGAAGCTGCGGTACCTGTGCAGTGTGGGCACTTGCCATCCTTACCTCTCACAGGTTGAACGAAAAAGCATGACATTATGACAATCTCTATCAGGTCTACAAAGTCATATGCACTCTGTCAGTCACACAGGTCCAATGTGAACGCTCATTTTCCAAGCTGAAAATAATAAAACCAAGATTGCGCAATGGTATATCTGATGAAAATCTGGAATCGTACATGATGATGGCTGTGGAGAAAGCACTGGTAGATGAATTGGATATGGATTCCATAACTGATCGGTTGGCTCGTTCTTCTAACGAATTGAGCAGGCTACTCCAGTGACAGAATGAATGAATATATCATGAATAATGAATATTTGATTTATAGATTTTAACTTTACAACATGGAATAGTAATACATAAGTAGTTTAAATCTAAATATTAGCATTAAATTTATAATAAAATAATACATAAATTTGTGTTTTATCAAAAATCTTTTTTATAAAGTTTATAACTGATAATTTTAAAATTAAATAATGCCTAAAAATCTTAAAATTGTTCAAACAGTTTTATACAGATACTTTAATTTTTTATTTGCACCCTGTATTGTTTATTTGTAATATTATTATTTCTATATTCTAAAAATAGTTTTACCAAAATAAAAAGCATTTCGTGGGCCCCGATGACAATACCTGGCCGGTGATGTTTTATGAGCCAGTCCACCAGTGACTACAATGCAACATTTCTATAAATGCTCCTACTTGCTTATGTAGGCGTCGTTTAAGTGATGGAAAAGGAACCCCAAAATGTGTCATTTCAGTCACGTTACTAAAATATTTAGTTCTGAATAACAATAAATCTCAAACTTTTTGGTTTAAGGAAACATATACTGTATATACAGTATGTATATATACTGTATATAGGGGCCTGTTGCCAGTAGGCCGCTATAATAAAGTAATTGAGTTAATTTAAATATTTGAAGAGGGTCACCAGTTTGGTCTCGACCAAATAAATAATATCTTCAATAAAGGAGAAAAAAAAGGACTTTGTAGTTTTAGTTTAATTAGAAAAAATAAATGAATTATTTGTTTACAGTGAATAACTATTTATACAGAATTGTGTAGTATTATAAGTGATGCTTATTAACAATAAGGAGTGATTTCACACAGGTCAATGGTGTTGAGGACAATAACTTAGGTAACAAAATATACGATACTTAACACACAACAATAAGCCTACTTGCGGTCGTAAATACTTGAGTTAAATTTAACGGTATTGAAGACACTTCTTAAAGCCTAATTCAGTTAGGCAGAGTTTGTTGGAGTTATAACCGTTGTAATACGAATAGCCTATTGCGACGTAGTCACACACTGTAGGCGACGTGAGTTGGACCTATGCAAAAAGGTTTACAGATCTAGTGTGGTGATGAATATAGGCTGTGAGACGCGAGAGCCTATGAGCCGGATAAATGATGAAAGCTTGGAGCCGGGTTGAATTTTGCAGGAGTAAAGGTGATTACGACGGCGGATTGAAGTAACTGTAGGCCTGCAACGGTGATGCACTTCTTGTAGGACCAAGCTGAGATTCTAAAGTTGGAAAGACGCTTGCTTTGAGTGAAACAAAAGACCGTACGAATGCGATCGAGTGGTCTTCGGATCGCCGTCGAGAGAGAGAGAGAGAGAGAGAGAGAGAGAGAGACTTCAGTGTTGAAAGCCGGAGAACAAACGCAAGTGGAGTGAAGAATGAGGAATGCAGGCGAATTGAAGTGGACTCACGCTTTTATAACCGTGGTCTGGCTTTTATAGCCGACGTCTAGCTTCCGCCCACATTTTGGATTTCACCACCTTGTTTACTTCTTCAAGCCTTGTTTACTTCTTTAAAGTTCTTTGCAACCTCTCAACCTCTTTTCTCTGCTTTGCTTTAAAACTTTCACTCGTCTTTAATTTTATTACTTCTTTTAATTTTCTTTCTTAAACAGACAACCTCGTAGGGACCAGCCGGTCTGTTGCTCTTTGGTGTCCATTGTATTCCTTTGTAAGCCGTGAGAAAGGAGGCAAGAAAAAGAATTTCCAGAATGTCGCTACATACATCATGAAGGGGTGATGATATGATAAACTATTCCTTTGGCGTTCCCGGCTACAATGACGATGACGATGACGACGACGACGATGACGATGACGATGACGACGATGACGATGACGATGACGACGACGACACAGTTCAAATGACGTGTTGTGGCCATATCGACACACCGCTTCCCGTAAAATAAATATTAATAATATAATTTAAAGAGACAACAAAGTCAACGCTACTAGAGGTGGGGCCACCAGCTTGACCTCCGTGTGAAGAGAGACCAACGCACGAAACAACATAAGGTTCATAAGGTAAGGTACTAGATATGAACTACTGTATTGATTAACTTTATTCAAATTCATTATCTTCCAAACCTTCTAGGATAGAATGACTTAATTTCTTAAGAATTCCGCAATGAAATGATTTTAAATTTACTCTCAAGTTTAAACAATAAAAAAAGATAGACCGACTCTTAAACATAAAAAAATCTTTGTTTAAAATTTCGATATGCTTTCAATGAAAAGCTTCAACAAATTTTTTAGATCTCAAAGGACGCAATTCAGACTAGAATTCCAAAAGGTTTGAATGAAATATCAAACTTTAAAAGGTTTAAAGAGAAACTTTCATACTCTGAACGTAAATTAAGTACGTCCTAACCTGAACACAATAGTTTAAACAAGCGGTAGCTCGCTATCGCTCGCGACCGTTGTACAACTTGGCCCTCTGGGCGGGTAGCACTGTGACATATACTGCTATATACGCCATTACCCCGACACAAAAGTAAAAACCGCCATTACCCCCATCCCCTCCCCTACACACAAAAGTAAAAACCGCCATTACCCCCCCCCTCCCCATACTACCCCCACCCCCACTCCCCAAATTACCCATCCCCTCCCCCACTGCCCCCGGACGGGTAGCACTGTGACATATACTGCTACGGTAGCAGTATATGTCACAGTATATGTGAAGCTCAAGATTTTCACGGTTGCGTTCTTTTCTGTAGTTTTATCGCGGTGCTGGGGCCTTCGGACCCAGTAATTGTGACCTAGGACCGGAAACTTCGCAGAGTACATCGGAAGCTCATGGGCTATCAGTTGGTGGTGGTTGCAGAATTTTCCGATGTGCCGTTTAGGCTGTGCTCGGTTCCGAAGCGCGCGCGCGCGCGCGCGCGCACACACACACACACACACACACACACACATTTTCGGGTCCGGACAAAAGCCCCCTAGGACAAATTGCTGAGTAGGGCAAGTCAGGTGTCACATCTAATCTGAAAAGATCAGAAGATATTTAGGTGAAATAACCAATATTAACCTGTTATGTTAATTGAATGCCCAGTTAGGTCAACTGAATGCCCGGTTAGGTCAACTGAATGCCCGGTTAGGTCAACTGAATGCCCGGTTAGGTCAACTGTACGCCCTTGATGATTGGTTAGGTTGTTGTGATATTTTCGTTAGTTTAAACGAAAATGACGAGAGCCAAAATACATAAACTATAAACTATAAACATAAACTGTAAATAATAAAGGATAAAAATGATGATTAAAAAAATTCTTATTATTATTTTTCCTAGGGGGCCTTTGTCCTACACTCACACATTTTAGCTCAATAGTATATTAGATACATTCTTAGTAGGCTCATAATACCAGTATGATGTCGGAAATAATGTTTCGGCTAACAGGTTCTTAAGAGCCAATAAACCCTGTCAGAGTCTTCACGATCTTCGGCTTATGTCGTATACGAGGCTTTGGATGAGCAATTCATTTTCTGGCTTGGAGGATAAAGGCTTCTCGCTACATTTTTTCAGCTCAGTTCTCACCCGAGGCTTTTACTTTACTCATTTCGAATACTTTGGTTGGTTTTGACTTCGTTTTCATTGTACTAGTAATAAGTGCAATGGTGCTGTTTAAATTTCGTTTTTCTTACGTAAACATCATTATTTCTTTCTCACCGTTCTCGTAAAAGCTGTTCGAAGTACCATTCATTTGGAGTTTATCTTTGACTCCATTTGGAAACTTTATTCTCGCATTTCAGCTTAAATAGTGAAGTCTGGTGGGAATTGAGAGAAAGAACCATAAGTTATTATGGTTATTATGACGACAAAACTTTAGTTTAAGAAACCAATTGCTTTGATTAAAAACAATAATACATGATCGCATCTCTATGCAAATATTTCGCCATATCGTAAACTGGGGTAATTCGGGTCAAGTAGGGGTAATTTGGTTCAAGTTCGGGGTAATTCTGGAAGCAAGAAAAACGTGAAAAGTAAAAAAAAAAAAAAAAACACCTGAAAATGTGAAAAAATTAAAACATAAAATGTGAATAATCTTGGTGCCAATTTCGGTTTAAGAGAAAATATTATCTGACCCCAATTACCCTTCGAGACCCGAATTACCCCGTTCTGCGGTACATCATCATCATAGTTTTAACCCTTTCGTTCACAAATATTTTTCCTTTAAACCAAAAACTTATATAAGATTTTATTGTTATTCAAAACTCAACAGCTGTAACTAGTCACTGAAAGGACACATTTTGAGACACTTTCCTTTACCAATAACTAAATTAAACCCGTATCAACATGTAGAAACATTTGTAGAAAAGCTGCATTTTAGTACAATACACACACACCACACACACACATATATATATATATATATATATATATATATATATATATATATATATATAATATTTCCGATGGAACAGTACAGTCCACTGGTACTGAAAGGGTTAAAAATAGAAGAAAGGAAAACGTGAATGTATGATAGTATGACGTCACACTACTTATAAAAGAGTGGTTGGTTGCTATCGAATCAAATATATATATATTACTCTTAATATTCTTTACATTCTTAGCAAAGGGCCAAGATGAAGATATGGAATAGAAATTTTTACTTCAAATTATTCGGAGAAAATATTAAATGATAAGAAAATTATATTAATTCCCATATACTGCAATTTAATTATTAAATTTAATTTCAAAGAAATTAGTTGTAATTATTCAAAGAAAGAATTCTTGAAATTATTGAAAATTCATTCGCGTCATTCAGCTCTAAAGTTTAAAGTTACATTAACAAGCTCAATACTTGTTCCTAACTTCACTAACGACAGGCAAGAGAAAGCGAGCGAAAACTGCTATCTAATTTTGTCTTTCTTAAGGGAAGGATTTCGATAATTTAATTGCAGTTTTAGTGGTTCTTGAAAAAGAAGCACATCTTTTTGGTAAGACTGTACACCGAATTTAATTCAGTCATTTTATGCGTTCATTTAAGTGTAGTTTTATGTTTTTTCGCGCTACATTTGTTCAGAATTAAGTTTTAATTAAAACTTTATTTTTTTATTTATTTACAAATATAATAGTTTTCATAGCTGAGTATAATAACTTCATTATTAAATACAGATGATGTATACAGTTGTAAACTGCCTTTAGCAAGTATGCACGCTTTACAGGCCCAAATCTACTAATTAGATACCATACTTACGCTTCCGCCCAAATTGTTCATTCTGACAAAGGTCAAGTTTGTCACTCCACCTTAGACCTACAGTTTAACGTGGAATCCGAACCACTCCCCACCAGCAGACCAACGTCTTAACCACTGGGTTACCAAGGGTACCCATTTATCTACCAACCAATTTTTTATTGTGAAAGAATGAATAGCTGGGTTTTGCCGCGCGCCGCCTGCCGTCACCGGGTCTCGATCCCGGGACCGATGGATTCGTAGTCAGGGACGCTAACCACTACACCACCGAGGCGCTTATATAATTATAATTACATAAGAGATATGATTACAAGATTTTGATAGATTTTTATAATAGACTTAAATACTAAAGTGAACTTACAGACGAGGACATTTACTTTTATTAGACGCTTAGTACGAGACTAATAAAATGCGAGGTGTGGTAAAAAGTAATAGGAGAGATTTTTAGAAGAAGGATAATGAAAATTTTAGCAAGTTGAAAGAAAGGAGTGCTTTCAGTAACTTTGGAATTTGTTAAGTTTAAGCGTTTTATAAAAGATGAGAGAGCATTGACCGATTTTGATTCATTTGATAGATTGTTCCATAAGTCCACTGCTAAATAAGTGTAAGAATTTCTACTGCATTGAAGAGTATACAGGATGTCCCAAAAAAACTATATACTCTTTATAGCATTATATATTTTATAATTTAAAAAAAACCAAATAATATATTGTTATAGCAATTGCCAATGAAAGGTAAATTAGTAATCTAAGTGATCAAAATGTTATAGCGAGTTTTTGCATATAAAATTTAATTAACTACGCCAAGTGCTCAAAATGTTCTCCGGCGGCATGAATGCACTTTTGAATACGTCGACTAACTGATTCGCAGACATGGACTAATGTGGATGCTGTGATGGTCCCGCACTTTTCCCTAATTGCATCCTTAAGGTGTTCGAGTGTTGCGGGTCTTGTACCATAAACTGCATCCTTCAGGTCGCCCCACAAGTAAAAATCAAGTGGAGTCAAGTCCGGTGAACGTGGAGGATACTCAACGCTTCCTCTTCGTCCTATCCAACGGTTAGGCAACGTTTCATCGAGGTACCTTCTGACATCACAATGATAATGAGGGGGGGGGGGGCTCCATCTTGTTGAAAGTAAAAGTCGTCGTTTCCAAACAACTTCCGAACTGCAGGTATAATTTCTGTCCGCAGCATGTCGAGATATGCGGCACCGGTAACTGTCCCATAAAGAAAAATGGTCCAACCAAACCCCTGGATGATAAACCACACCATGCTGTTAATCTGGTAAATTAACATGTTTATCCACATAAACGTGTGGATTATCAAGTGACCAGTACCTGCAGTTGTGTCGATTTACTGTGCCATTCAGCTTGAAGGTAGCTTCATCAGACCACACGATTTTGTTGTATTGAAAGTGCATTCATGCCGCCGGAGAACATTTTGAGCACTTGGCGTAGTTAATTGAATTTTATATGCAAACAACTCGCTATAACATTTTGATCACTTAGATTACTAATTTACCTTTCATTGGCAATTGCTATAACAATATACTGTTTGGGTTTTTTTTAAATTATAAAATATATGATGCTATAAAGAGTATATAGTTTTTTTTGGGACACCCTATAGTTTTCCTCTAGTTTCACTCTCCAAAATACCTGATTTGGTGTTCGTGTCGTATCTAATTGTTCATTATATTCTCGATTGATATGGTCGGAGCAGATTGTTTTGTACCTAACCATTAGGGAGTACATCTGTGTTTCAAATATGCCTTTAAATTTTAATATACGCAGCTGCTTGAAGACTGCTGATGTATGAGCACTCTTGTTTATTTTTCTAATTATTTTCTTCTGGTTTACGATTAAAGGGTTGATGATATAATCACACGCACTCCCATATAAGGTAATATTGTACGCGAGATGTGCGTAAACTGTTATTTAAGTGTATTTTTCGAAAGGAAATGTAATTTTGTTAATATAAACGAGAATTTCGAGACTTTTTTATTTATATTTTCAATATGTTAACGAAAAGATAGTTTGTCATCAAACACAACGTTTTATAGTTCGTATCCATCGATTCATGAAAGTATAACACACCTGCGTATATATAAATTTATGACGTTTCACGCCTGTTGAAAAATATGTCAAAATTCATTCTTTCCCGTCATAACATCTCCCACACAACTTCCCTCTGTGTTTAATAGACAGGTTCCAAAACTCCATTTGTTCCTCAGTACGCCAGTAATGGCGCTTCGTCTTCCTTTATTTTTGCATCGCTTGAATTTCATGAAGCATAATTTCAAGCCTTTCTTTCCCCTATTCACTTGTCTTAAGGTCACTGCCAGGTACCCAGTCACAGGCGATATCGTGTGCAAGTCAACAATAAGAGTGAAGTCTGGTATTAATTTCTTTGTGATTAGCAGGAAACTTGTTTTATTTTCATTTAAGGATAACTTATTGGCTTTCAGCTCGGCCATTTAGTTGGCTTTTCATTAATTACTCCCCCAAGGTCACTGGTTTTGCTTCTGACCGAATTGTCCATTCTGACGAAAATCAAGCTTGTTGTTCCACCTTCAACCTAACCTACAGTTTAACGTGGAATCCGAACCACGGCTGACCACTCGAACTCGCGCCCTCCCGATCAGCAGCCCAGCATATTTACCACTAGGCTACCCAGTTTCCCCATTTACCCACCAACCAATTTTAGTGTATATGTATACATATATAGTAACATTCCTTGTCGGTTTGCATAAAATATATATATAGATATATAGATATATATATATACTGTAAATGACGTGAGGCTTTCATAACGTCACAATTTGAAAGCGTCAGTGTCTGATTTGTTCAATATTAGGAATGGGAGAGGGCGTCTGGCGTCATAATTCTAACGTCATGCTGACGTTAGATTATGTATTTTCACTATCATATATATATATATATATATATATATATACAGGGTGGGCCGTAAGTTTCCATACATAGGAAAATTTAAATACGTGCGTCGGTATTTGGATCAGCAGTTTCCGGATGCTTGGATTGGTCGGCGTGGTCCTGTGGAGTGGCCTCCCAGATCCCCAGATCTCACCCCCCTTGATTTCTATCTTTGGGGGCACTTGAAGGCCATGGTGTATCAGGAAAAGATACGAGACATAAATCATCTAAAGGAACGTATCACCAACGCCATTACAAGCATAACGTCAACTGTGCTAATGCGTGTTCATCAACAGTGGGGAACACGTATTGAAATGTGTTTTCAAAACAATGGCAACCATGTAGAGCATATTATATAAATAAAAATGGTTGTCCATAACAAAATGTTTATTTTTCCTATGTATGGAAACTTACGGCCCACCCTGTATATATATATATATATATATATATATATATATATATATATATATATATATATATATATATATATATATGCACTAAAATCACAAAATAACACGTGATCTTATTAATAAGCAAACAACCACAGGGAAAAGGAAACACAAAGTCCGAGCGCTTTCGATATATATTCACATTATCAAGGAGGAACAGAAAATAGACAGATTACAAAGTAAAGGAGTTAAATAGACAAGCAAAAAATTCACAATCGGCACCTCAAATTAAAGGCCTTAAAGCCCTCTAAAGATTTTTTCAATTGATAACATAATCTGTAGGCTGCTAAATTACTAAATATGTATATAAAGGGTGATCCAGATAAATGGGACCCATAAAAAAAAGCCAAATATTCTTAATATTTAATTCCTTTCATAAAAACTATATATCATTCGAAAGAGTAGAGTTACAAGTTTATTATGAAATATTTATTTTTTAAAAATGACTCCTTTCAAATGTGCTCCATTAGTTGCCAAGCATTCCAGTGTTCTCGCTTGTAAGTTCTGCATCACTTTTGCAAGAGTGTGCGGTGGTATGGCCTGTATCTCATTTGTGATGGCGGCCTTCAATTCTTGCAATGTCGTTGGGTTATTTCTGAAGACCCTACTCTTTAAATATCCCCAGAGATAATAATCTAAGGGAGAAAAATCCGGAGACCTTGCGGGCCATTCAACGTCTCCAAATCTTGATTAACTCGCCTGGAAACGTTTGACGCAAAACTGCCATGCAGTTCCTCGTGGTATGGCAGGTAGCTCCGTCTTGTTGGAACCAGTGGTTTTCTAAACAAAGATCTCTTAATTTAGGAATAAGGAAATAGGTCAACATTTTTTCGTAGCGATCACCATTTACAGTGACCGTGTTTCCGGTGGAATCCTCGAAAAAGTACGGCCCTATGATCTGAGATGCAGTAAGACCACACCAAACAGTTACACGCTGACTATGCAACGGGACTTCGGTAATATTCAATGGATTTTCTGTTGCCCAGAAACGACAATTTTGTTTGTTTACAGTTCCATTCAAGTGAAAATGGGCTTCGTCTGACATAATCAAAGTTGCTAGAAAATTGGTGGTGTCATTTACCTTCTGTTGGATCCATTGACAGAATTGTCGTCTTCGTGCGAAATCTCCATCGTTTAGTTGTTGCACTGTTTGAATTTTATATGGAAAGAGCATTAAATTTTGCTTGAATATACGGTGTGTTGTTCCATATCCAACTCCTAACAGCTGAGAAGCACGTCTGATGCTTATGTTAGGATTATCCTGTACAATTTCATGAGTTCTGTAATGATCTCGTCTATCCTTGCTGTGCGCACTCTTCCAGTTGGTTTTCTTTTTCCAATGCTGCCAGTTAGGGAAAAATTTCTGACACACCGACGGATTACTTTCTTAGAAGGTGATTTTGACATCTGAAAATTTGTCTTGAAAGATCTTTGAGCTGAAACTACACTTCTTCCATGCTCATAATATTGCTCAGTTATGAAACGCAGCTGTTCCACAGTCCATGCAGTCATCTTGTAGGGTTAGTTTAACTAACACTTTTATTTTGTTTTGTATCTTATCTTGTCTTGTATTGTATTGTCAAAACCTATACAATCCTGTACAAACTTGTAACTATCCTCTTTCGAATGATGCGTATGAGTTTAAAAGGACTTATACTTTAAGAGTTACAGGGGTTTCTTTTGGGTCCCATTTCTCTGGATCACCCTTTAGATGAAATTAGACAAAAAAAAAAAAAAAATTCTCGCCAATTAATTGCCTGCTTTAATTAAATATTAGTGTTAATAACCATTATAATAATTTTTGTTCTGTATTGGTTTTTTTTTTTTTTTTTTTTTTTTTGTCTAATTTCATCTATATACATATTTAGTAATTTAGCAGCCTACAGATTATGTTATCAATTGAAAAAATCTTTAGAGGGCTTTAAGGCCTTTAATTAGAGGTGCCGATTGTGAATTTTTTGCTTGTCTATTTAACTCATTTACTTTGTAATCTGTCTATTTTCTGTTCCTCCTTGATAATGTGAATATATCACGAAAGCGCTCGGACTTTGTGTTTCCTTTTCCCTGTGGTTGTTTGCTTATATATATATATATATATATTATATATCGGGTCCCAAAAAAAAAAGGAGCATGACGAAAATCGCTCTCACGCCCGCACTTTTTGCCGGACCCTTAAATGTTATATATCTAGCTAAAGATAAAAGAGCCCAGAGTTGTATAAAAACAAATTTCATCAAAATCGGTCATAAATAAAGATTTTATGGCCACAAACGTGCAATGACTAAAAAAAGTGAATTTCCGCGTAAAAATTTAATGGTTTTCTCATTTTAAATTATTTTTTTCAGATGCCTAATAATTTTAATCAATAAAAATGATATATGCTCTTTTCTAAAGAAGATAAAATATTAAAAAACATTATAGACTTGATAAAAATTATGGCGCAATAAAATTATTACAAGAGTAATTATTGCATATTATTACAAATTATTACATATCGAACAATTTTTTAGTCTTATAATTTCTTTTTCTTTGGAAATTGTAAAATTATATGACATGTTGTAGTAAAACTTTTATATTTTCTTTAATTTTTGACGTATGACATGAGATTTGGTACTAACTTAGTTTATTTGTTGCTTATTTGCCTAAAATAAGTTATTTGTCATTATGTGTAAAAATAAATGTACAGTAAACATTTTCGTCATGCTCCTTTTTTTTTTGCGAACCCTTGTAATAATTTTATTGCGCCATAATTTTTATCAAGTCTATAATGTTTTATTAATATTTTATCTTCTTAGAAAAGGGCATATTATCATTTTTATTGATTAAAATTATTTAGGCATCTGAAAAAAATAATTTAAAATGAGAAAAAACCATTAAATTTTTACGCGGAAATTCACTTTTTTAGTCATTGCACGTTTGTGGCCATAAAATCTTTATTTTATGACCGATTTTGATGAAATTTGTTTTATACAACTCTGGGCTCTTTTATCTTTAGCTAGATATATAACATTTAAGGGTCCGGCAAAAAATGCGGGCGTGAGAGCAATTTTCGTCCTGCTTTTTTTTTTTTTGCGGACCCGATATATATATATATATATATATATATATATATATATATATATATATATAAATAATGCAAACCCAGAAGAAAAAAAGATAAAATTATTCCAAGGACTTTGGTGTATTCAAAAGTACATGGTGCTCGAAAAGTCCCGTCACCCCTACAAAATGTACATATTGTAATACCAATTTTTTTTTGTGCGTGATTAATTGTATTTATATATGGTAGGTGTAATTTAAGACAAGTCACTAGCAACAATTACTTTAATTACAGTTAATACAGTTACTAATTACACTGACTAATGACTTAATTCATTAACAAATGACGGGCATCTTTTGTCATGTGATCTCTCATTGTGGACATGGGGACTGTAAGCTCTTGTGATCGTTTCCGAAGTGATTTTTTTCAGTGAACGAGCCACCGATGCAATCACACCTTCACATTGTGCTGCTCGCGTTGTTGGTCTTCCCGACAGTGGTCTGTCCTTGATGGAGCCAGTTTCAAACAGCTTTTTCTCCCAGCGTAATACCGTCTTGTTTGGTGGTGCATCCTTATTGAATCTTGTGTTGAAATCATTCTGGATATCATGCGTCGTTTTGCCATTGAATCTGTAACTGAACTTATCCGCATCCAGGAAGATAAATCATAATAGCAGTAATAATAAATATAATATAAAGTTTACAAAATATTAAATGATGTATTGTATATTTAGTAGAAAATATTACAGAAAATAGTGAAAGTGGCAAGTAATAGTAATAGTGACAACAAAAATAGTAATAGTAATAATAATAGTAAATACAATATACATAAAATGTGTAGAAGTCGGGGTCGGTATAAGGCGGCCATAAGGCGATGTAAACAGGAAGAAGAGTCTGTTCGAGCATCAAAAGCCTGTGAAGCTCGCATAAATAACGATAACAACAAATTTTGGAAATTTGTTAAGAATCAAACGGGTGTCAAAAATGTCCTCCCTCCGACAATCGATGGGGTGTCGGGGGAGGATGAAATTGCAAAGCTGTGGAAAAACCACTACTCTAACATTCTTAATAGTGTGAGTAGGGATAATCTTAAGATAGATTGCAGCGAAACGATTGTGGGAGGGACAAGGGAAAATATTTTGATATCATTTTCTGAAGAGGTTAATTAAAGAGTTAAAAACTGGTTCTGCGTCAGGGGTAGATGACTTATCGAATGAGCACTTAAAATATGCAAATGACGTAGTATGTCTGCATATATCATTGCTCCTATCAGCCATGCTTGCAGAGTTTATGAGGGTATATATCTTGCCCCTGGTCAAAAATAAGTACGGAGACATTCTGTCCAGCAATAATTACAGGCCTATTGCTGTCGCTTCCTGCTTCTCGAAACTACTAGAAAAACTCTTGTTACGCCGATTAAATGATTTCCTATGGACATCTAATCAGTTTGGCTTTAAAAGGTCCCACTCAACTGACCTGTGTATCTATGTACATAAAGAAACAATACCTAAATACATTGACAGTAATTCAACCATTTATAGCTGTTTCGTTGATATAAGTAAGGCATATGATAGGGTGAACCACACTATTTTATTTGCAAAACTAGAAGACAGGAAGGGTCCCATGTACATATTAAATTTATTGAAATTTTGGTATTCCCACCAATCTTTCACTGTTAGGTGGGGCAATGTACTATCCGAGTGTTTTGGCTCCTCTTGCGGGGTGAGACAAGGCTCCTTGCTCTCACCTATGCTGTTTAATATGTATATTGATGGATTAATTGCTTCACTTAATGAGGCAACAGTGGGATGTTGTATAGATAACACAAGGATAAATAACTTAGTTTATGCCGATGATATGGTGTTAATAAGTCCATCTGTTAAAGGTCTGGATCGGCTACTAAATGTCTGCGAAGTGTATTCGTAGAAACATGATATTCTTTTTAATGTTACAAAAACTAAGGTTATGCAATTTCATCCTAAAAGCTGTAATCAGCCAGCTGATATAAGGTTTAAAATGAATGGTGAAGTAATTGAGGAAGTACAAGAGTTTAAGTATTTGGATCAAACTATTATCAGCTCCTTGAGTGATGACTCGGATATAAGAAAACAATCTCGAAGCCTGTGTGCTAAAGCGAATATGACCATAAGGAACTTTCGTTTCTGTACAAGTGAAGCTAAAGACACACTCTTCGTACTTTCTGCAGTAATATATACGGTCAGCAACTCTGGGTCAATTATAAAAAAGGTTCTGGCAGAACTCTAAATTTGCTGTACAACAGGTCTTTTAGACTCTTACATAAATTCCCCCCGAGATGCTCAGCTTCGCAAATGTTTGCTACCCGCAATGTCCCGAGTTTCCAGGAGGTAACAAGACGTGCTCAACACAGTCTAATGCAAAGAATTAAAAAATCGACCAACCCGATCATCCAAGCTATCCATGAGTCCTGCCATTTATCCTCTAAGGCTGAGTCTAAGCTATGGACTTCCTGGTACGAAAACGTCCGTCTGTAGCTCCACCTAACTTCGACAGTGCAGTATTATTTCTAATCAATTGTATATATTTCTCTCCTTAGTATATGAACTGTCATTGTATTAATAACACTGGTCAACACTCATTTTATTGCCAATCATATTAGAGTGATTTTGGGGTAACTTTGTGGTGCTGATTCCGAATATGACATCGGTTTTGCTAGATTGGCTCTAATTTATGAGATAATTGGTACCCCATTGAAACACGTAAAAATGCAAAAAATTTAATGTTCAGGCGGAGCCTACTTACTGGTTGGGTGGCCGATGACTTATATACGGAGGGGGAATATTCTAGAATGATCGCGGAGTAAACACTAAGAATATTCGCGTGTCTCACCATCTAGAATGTTCCGGTAGTTTCCCATATGCACGCGTTATGGTTACGTTTCCTATTAATTGAGGGTATTCATTATCTCAAGAACTAGAGCCAAATCGGAAAAACTACTTTCATTTTGGAATTCAGCAACCCCAAAATACCCTAAATTCGTACGAATTTCCTTGGCAACGAAACAAAAAAAAATTTTTGTTGAGCTGTGTAATATTTGTCATATGGACTATAGTCTGCCAATAAACCTTTTCATTTTCATTTTCATTTCATAAAGTTTACAAAATGTTACATAATGTAATGTAATCGAAAGTTCGCAGATATTTTTCATGAATTACTTCCAAAGGATGTTCTATATATTTCTTTGAGCTTCCCCATGCTATAATGCAATATAATAAATGTGGATGAAGGAATAATATAGGGTAGAGTGTACATTTTGAGGAAGGGTCATTTTAGTTGAAATAATATGAAGAGAAATCTTGATATTTTGGATTTAATATGCTGTACATGACTTTAAAATTAGTTTTCCGTCTAAATTAATGCCAAGTACTTTAACCTCGTTCACCCTCGCAAGAGTAGTATTCCCATTTTTTATTTGACAGTTTGTATCAATATGTTTTGTGGTAATAACCATGTAAGATGACTTTGTCAGATTCATTAAAAGTTTATTAGCACACATTCATTTATACACGTTTTCTAATTGCCTGTTCGTTTCATTAATCAGAAAATTTGCGTTATAATGGGAAGAAGTAAGTATGGTATTCTGCGTATTGTACGCAATTTAATGTGGTAGAGAGATGACAATCGTTGGCGTGAATTAGAAATAGTAATGGGCCAAGAACAGAGCCTTGTGGGACTCCACTAGTTAGCATCGTCTTGTAAGATAAATTGTCTTTTCATCTGATGGAGTGATGGCAATTTGACAGATATGATTAAAACCACTCGAGGATATTTCCTCTTATTCTATATATGTGAAGTTTATTCAATAAGATTTCATACCAAAGTGTATCAAATGCTTTTGAAAGGGACCGTATTGATGTCGGAATCTTTATTTTTTAGATTTTTTTATTGCTAAAGAAATATCGTATAGGGATAATCTTAAGATAGATTGCAGCGAAATGATTGTGGGAGGGACAAGGGAAAATACTTTGCTATCATTTTCTGAAGTAAAGAGGTTAATTAAAGAGTTAAAGACTGGTTCTGCGTCAGGGGTAGATGACTTATCGAATGAGCACTTAAAATATGCAAATGACGTAGTATGTCTGCATATATCATTGCTCCTATCAGCCATGCTTGCTCACAGCTATATCCCTGCAGTCAAAAATAAGTACGGAGACATTCTGTCCAGCAATAATTACAGGCCTATTGCTGTCGCTTCCTGCTTCTCGAAACTACTAGAAAAACTCTTGTTACTCCAATCAAATTGATATTACAGAACAGACGTACAAAAATTGCTGTAACAGACTTAATGCAGTCATTAAAAAGCAGAAGTAGATCATTATTGTTAAAAAATCGATGAACAAAAATCCAATCCAAAACGGCTATGGAACACTGAAAGAGTTAATTAACACAAAGAAGGTTAAAACAAATCCCTTATCCGCCCTCACGCAAGGCGGAAATTCTTAGTGAACCCATAGACATAGCCAATTTATTAAGCAATTCTTTGGAAATATAGGATCCAGTACTGCAACCTCGATCCCAATTACAAACACCCACTACAGACAATACATGCCACAACCAAATCCAAACTCATTTTTCTTTGATCCAATCCTACCGTTAAGAACGTTAGAATAGTGGTTTTTCCACAGCTTTGCAATTTCATCCTCCCCCGACACCCCATCGATTGTCGGAGGACATTTTTGACACCCGTTTGATTCTTAACAAATTTGCCAAATTTTTTATTATCGTTATTTATGCGAGCTTCACAGGCTTTTGATACTCGAATAGACTTCTTCCTGTTTACATCGCCTTATGGCCGCTTTACATTGACCCCGACTTCTACACACATTCATGTATACTGGTCCTAATCTGGGTCTACCATGAAAGCACCACAAATCATAGGCGTCTTTCGATTCCCTCTTCAGGAGGGCAATAAAATCATTCCATCCAAGAATAATCTTAGTATGATAGTTGTAAGATTTAATCAGGGGTCTTCCTGCTTCTCTTAAAAGGGATATTACCTTACTATAATACCTATCTATGAGTTTACAGTGGGAATCATTTGAACAAGGATTATTACAAGCAAGGTGCAAAATTTCTAAATTATTGAAAAGGTGACTTGTTCGGTCTTTGTATTCTATTTTCTGCTGCATATTAACATTGGACCAATCGACGCGATTATTCTTACCTATTGAGTTCTTGTTAAGTCGTGTTGCTCATAAATTGGTAACGTTAATTAATATTTCTAATGGTCTATGATCAGAAAGAAGGAAATCATGCAGAATATGAACTCTAACAATTCGATCCTTTAGATTATTACTAGTGAGACAATGATCAATCCACCTGGTGGTACCGCTCATATCACTAACGTATGTAAAATTACCACTGGCTACCCCTAATACATCTACATCACTTATACTTAAATTGGCCGACTCGCACATGTTACCCAATTCTACAAAGAATTCCGAGTTCACATGTGCGTTAAAATCCCCCATTATTATACAGAGAGATATTTGGGGTATTTCAGATTTGAATACTAAATACTTCCATAATTCGTACGCAATGTATGGTAGTTACCCCGAATACTGCAGAGAGTTTATACTTTACATGTATCGTTTTTTGTGAACCGTATATCCTAGTAAAACATTTACTAATTCAGATTATTCATTTGTCTACCAGTGCCCTATCTACCTATGTCTACTTATGTCTGTCTGATCACAAGTACTGGAATTCGTCGATACGTTTCTTCAAGACATTCGTCTCAGCTTCCGAATCCCTTCAACTTTAGCAAATTTTGTTCTCCTCGTTTCTAAAAGTGTCAATATAATTACAATTTAATTAATTAATAATGATCAATAGTTTAGGTGCACTTAACTAAAAAGATGTACGGGAAACCAAGGTTAATTGGTTCCCGCTTCGAAGGCGCCATTTATTTTTACTCAAAAAATCAAGTGATTAAAAATATTTCATCGGGCAGTTAAAAAAAAACCAGTCTATTCCCTGAAAATTATTAACTATTTAATTTTTTTTAATTGTAATGAGTGAAAATTTACGTTATTCCTGGCTGGCCATTAGCGGCGATAACAGAGGCCAGCCAGGAATAACGTAAATTTTCACTCATTAGTCATTACAAAGAATTAAATAGTTAATAATTTTCAGGGAATAGACTGGGGCGTTTTTAATTGCCCGATGAAATATTTTTAATCATTTGATTTTTTGAGTAAAAATAAATGGCGCCTTCGAGGCGGGAACCAATTGACCTTGGTTTCTAGTACATCTTTTTAGTACTAGAACCTCCTCCTGTACCATTTCTGAATAAAGTTTAATTAAAGGAGTGAAACAAGACTCGAATTACGTTACTCTTGCATTGTCAAGTAGTCCGCTCCTATCTCTCGAATGTCTCACAGCCAACCAAGGCTTTGTCGTAATTAGGGATCCATCAGTTACGTTGAGTCAGAAGTGCGAACCTGCGTTACCCCCGCCAGACGTATGCTTGGAATCAGTGAATCAGTGTGCGTCTGATATATAATTTAATTTCAGGACCATCAAATTTCAGTGATCCACTATTTCATAATTCGGGCCAATCTGAGGTCCAAGATACTGATGTCCCCAAATTTAATATATATACACACACCTATGGTTACAGATTAAGCCTTAGAAAGTAACTGTTCATTGTTTCACAAAGTGCCGTTCCCCAATACATTCATTCAGGGTACGAGCCGGTCGCAACATCATTGTAAAATACATGGAGGGTCAACGTACTGACAAAATTTACTTACGTACATGATTTATCACCAATGAAAGCAACAATGACTTCATTTATTACAATGCAACATTTCTCAAACATTTATATCCGACGTCCCCCTTCAAACTGAAGTCAATCCTTCAAGTCTCTCTTATTTCTGCAAATAATATTCATAAAAATGATCAATAACTAAAGCTTATCATTATCATCATTATCATAAAGTGTAATTTATTGGCACTATAATCAGTCTGATGTACTACTAAGAAGGAAATTTCATTTATGAATATGCTTTCGTACATGCCACTTTTCTTGAAGAGTTTTAACATATCAAACAGGGTGTGCTGATTGTGGATAAAACTATTGAAAATATCAAGATTTTTGTTTTTTTTCTTTTTCAAATCTCCTCCCGCCCCTTCTTTAGCAGGTCTTTCTGCGTTTGTGTCGCTAGTTTGTACGGAATACGCTGGCTTCATAGGTCCGGGTGCGTAATTCTTCAGGAGCATCATGGACTGCGAGTTTGCGTTTCTTCTGAGAGGCACCACAAGTACATTCATATCACTCAAGACACGCAGTACGCATACTTGACCAATAACTCGTAATCGCTGCAGTTTCATTTCATGCATTTTAGTTTATTTGTACGTAATATTCAAATATAAAGTTAGGAGTAACTATATTTTTATACAAACATTCCAAATTTAAACTAATTAGAAGCAAATTTCTAACCTAACAAACCTAATCAAAATCAGTCCATCTCATTGCAACCTAAAACCTGAACCTATTTAATCTATAATTACACCAAATTTCAATATGGAACCCAATACATGGGATTTTGTTAGTTAATAAAATTGCCCCCACCGGGACTCGAACCCACAACCTCTTGAGTATAAGGTGAAGGCGCTCGTTCATGCGTGATATTTCATTTATGAGACCCCAGCGTTGCACCAGATAGTTCGATTGAAATTCTGGTCATTACCACGAGTGCAGGAGGGTTAACACGTAAAATATCTCCGGACGCGTAAACATTATGCGTTTATTCGGTTGTTTAAATATAGGATAGGTTAAGCTAACTTTCATGCCGTCGTAGTGTAGTGGCTAGCATCCTCCCTTCCCTTATATTCAAGAGGTGTGGGTTTGAACCCTTGTGGAGGGGAATTTTCATGCATATACACAGGCGGTTCACAAAAGTAGACGCCTTTGTTTTTCCAAACCTTTTTGATTTGATTATGAAAGTAAAAAATAAATTTATTAACTCAGTAAATACAAAATGAAAACGAGTACGATTTCAGTCTGTTGATTCATTTAATTTATTATTTATCGACTTCTATAATAAAAATTTTGTTTGGAAAAAACAAAGGTGTCTGTTTACTTTTGAACTATATATATATACACATAAATTTACAGTCTGTTGAACACCTCTCTCCCTCTAAACCTCACCTCTTCCTCAGTGAAATTCTGGTGTTTGGGACAACTGACAGTAACCCCTTTTCTGTACGCTCTTACTTTCTCTATATACTCAGTTTCATTCTAAAGGTGGAGGTTGCGTATATGTACGCAACGACCTAACTTGCTCTCGTATTCCTGAACTTGAATATTTCGAAGTCTACACCCTCTGGCTACGGCTTTTTTTTGTTTCCGAAGCTCAAACAAACCCTGAAAAGACACCGTTTCGATGATGTTGAGACCATTAAAAGAAATTCGACGGAGCAGCTTTTGGCCATTCCGAAAAGTGCTTTCGAAAAATGTCTTCAACAGTGGCAAGATCGTTCGGCAAATTGTGTAGCTTCAGAAGGAGCGTACTTTGAGGGAGATTAAGCCCTAAACTCTGTAAGTACCAGATTCCGTCTCCAAGCGCATCAGTCCGGATACATTTTGAACAAACCTCGTATTAACGTCGTATCAAATATCTAAATTGTACAGAAAACATTGAAAAATACTGTAAAACTTTATGTAAATTGTATTATTTTTCCGAATAAACGTTTTTGTTTCGTTTATTTGAAAATAAGAGATGAATTTAATAAATTTAAATACAAATCCCGGTAGTATGATCTACAAAATGCTGTTGAAGACGATTAATAGCAAGTTAATAACACATTACAAACTTTTTTATACTGCAAAAATAGTTTTTAAATTCAGTCTTTAACACATTACAAATTAATAAAATATCTTTAAAAATCTTTATGAGAAATTACATTAAAGAACATTAAAAACTATTTTAAAATCCGCAGCAATTTCAATGTTTTTTATTGCTATTTCACAATTGCATAAAATTGAAAATTTCTCTTTATATATATACAGCGTGTCCCAAAGAAATGTATACCCACTTTGTTCGATAATACCAGCTATGAGGATAATAAATATATTACTTTTTATATGTTTTTTAATAAAGAATTTTCTCCTGAATCTAAATATGTACTTATTTTTATTAAAAATTGAAAAACAAAAACGTTACAGATGTTTAAATTATAATTATTATTTTCGAGACTTCATGTGCGATATTTTCTAATATTTTAACCGACTGTTTTGAGATACTTATGTTTAGTGTTGATATTGAAGCATAAATGTTGTAATTATTAGTTAATTCAAAAAATTTACAAATTCCATGGTTAAATGACACTTTATCTAAGATGTTCAAATTGTCGTTAGAAAAGAACAAACGTCGCAGAGTTATAAGATGTTAGATAAGGTTAGAGCAAAACTGTAGTCTTGCCTAATTAGAACTCAACGAAATGGCTAGGCTAAGCTAGGCACTAAACATAAATATCTCAAAAGAGTCGGTTAAAAGGCAGGCCAGGCCATAAAAAAAAATATTAGAAAATATCGCACATGAAGTCTCGAAAATAATAATTCTAATTTAAACATCTGTAACTTTTTTGTTCTTCAATTTTTAATAAAAATAAGTACATATTTAGATTCAGGAGAAAATTCTTTATTAAAAAACATATAAAAAGTAATATATTTATTATCCTCATAGCTGGTATTATCGAACAAAGTGGGTATACATTTCTTTGGGACACGCTATATATATATATATATATATAACTTATATAGGCTATATATATAATTTCAATAAAGGTATACACTCGTAATTTAACTATATATGTATATAAGGATACCGCAGTTGAGATTCCAATGCATTGCAATTTTTCATTACTTAGAGTGTAGCTTTATTTTTCTAGCTTTTTTAGCAAAATGTTCAATTGTGATTTGTATATTTGCACAACCCCCACCCCCCCCCCCCCCAAAAAAATCCCCTTGTGACGTCATACACCATTCGCCTTTCAATCTTCTTCCTTTAACCCAACCCCCAAATTGTAGTTTCTCATATTTCTTCATAAGGGATGGCTTGAGAATGAGCGTAAGCGTGCAAAATGTATCGTTTAGTAGGAACGTCCGCGCGCTGACTATATGTACATTTACTCCATGTTAAAAATGGCATATATTAAATCCGCCACACTAGTTGAATTTACATTATACATTCAAGGTAGGCAGGGCGTTTTAGGTTGTAATAGCTAATATGTAAAAAAGAAATCATATGATATTGGCTTAAGAGGGCGCGATCGACAGATTTTGTCTAATTGCGCTAATTTATATTGATATATTTATGCTTCTAAAGTTTGACAAAATTAATGGTCAGGCAAAGCCTACCCTGCCTACCCTATAAAAACGCCTCTGATATATATATATATATATAATATATATATATATATATATATATATTATATATATGAGGGCCACTCAATATATTTTGTCCCAACTTTTTTTTTTCTTTCCAAGTTTCCTTGTAAGTTCCAGAAATTGGAGCTATTGAAGAATAGGGACCCCAGCCTTATTTAGTTAGCTTTATAAGGCTAACTAACGAAAATATCATGATCTAACTTAAACAATCGTCAAGGGCGCACAGTTAACCTAACGATTGGTTAGGTTAGGTCGTGATATTTTCGTTAGTTAGCCTTACAAGCCTAATTAAAGAAGGCTGGGGTCCCTATTCTTCAATAGCTCCCAGAAATTTTGTACACAAGTAGTTACATACCTTTTTACAAGTTTTTATTTTTCCACATACTGTCCACCCTTTTCTACGGCTTTCTTCCACCTCGAAACAAAGGCTCTTTATTCCTTGCTGGTAAAAGTCCGCTGGGTTCCGCTGGAGCCACCTCTTAATCTCCTCAACAACCTCATCGTCACTCTGAAACTTTCTCCCACGAATAGCATCCTTAATTAGCTCAAACAAATGGAAATCTGAAGGTGCCACATCCGGGCTGTATGGAGGGTGGGGTAACACACTGACACAGTCAAGCGCATTTTTGTGATGGCCTCTCTTGTTTGCAAAATGTTGTGTGGTCTTGCGTTATCGTGCAAAAGAAGGACGTCTTCCAGTTTTCTCTCCGGTTGAACTCGCTTTATACGTCTCTGGAGTCTCTGTAGGGTAGCAATATATGCCTCCGAGTTGATTGTTTGTCCTTTCTTCATAATGTCCACCAGAATCACCCCTTTCATGTCCCAGAAGATGGTAGCCATAACCTTTCCTGCAGAGGGAGCCATTTTGAACTTTTTCTTGCGTGGGGAGTCTGCGTGATGCTACTGCATGGATTGGCGTTTTGTTTCAGTCTCAAAGTGGTGTACCCAAGTCTCATCCCCAGTCACAATTCGTGAAAGGAAGTCATCCCCTTCTGTCTCGTATCGAACCAATGACTCAGAAGCAATCTCTTTTCTTTGGGCTTTGTGATCTT
Organism: Bathynomus jamesi; assembly: GCA_023014485.1. Taxonomy (NCBI): domain Eukaryota; kingdom Metazoa; phylum Arthropoda; class Malacostraca; order Isopoda; family Cirolanidae; genus Bathynomus; species Bathynomus jamesi. The sequence continues at coordinate 221,198 of JAJOZX010003860.1, forward strand.
CTCAGTTCGCGAGGAACAAACCGTGAACACACTTTTGAGTGTCCCAGGTGCTGAATTATCATATTCACACTTCCTTCACTAATTCCTAGCTCCAGTGATAGCTCCTTGGACGCGCCGATTTGATCGAATGATGCTGTTAGCACGTTGCACAGCTTGAGATGTCACAGCCGATGCCGGGCGACCGCTGCGTGGCTCATCAACGAGGCTGGCTCGCCCTCTCTCCGATGATCTCACACGTTTAGACCAGCGTCCAACTGTGCTTCAATCAACAACAGCATCTGCGTAAACGTTTTGTAGACGTTTGTGAATATTTCCAACTGTTTTCTTCTCTACGATTAAGAACTCGATAACAGCTCTCTGTTTACGACGCACATCACTGTCAGACGCCATTTTCGAAACTGAGTTAACCATGGGTTTTATGCAAGGGCGTTTAAAAGCAGTTTTATACAGGAAGGGGAGGTTCAAACTGGAAAAATCCGGTTATGCGAAGCACAGAAAGTTCAAACTTACGGCCCAAAAGACATTTCAGCCCCATGGCCTATTATTTAGCTAAGAAAAAAAGGTGGGGCAAGATATATTGAGTACCCGTAGTATATATACACACACACACACACACACACACACACACACACATATATATATATATATATATATATATATATATATATATATATATCAGGTGGCCCAAAAAAAACGCCTTGAGATTTGAACATCAATAACTTCAAAAATATGCAGTTCACACTTCCAAAATTTACAAAACTTTTACTTCACTCTATTGATAAGCCATCATAAAAATTTCAGACCTCTACATAAAGTACTTTTTCCACAACTTTGAGAACAATAAGGTCTGGTGCAAAAAACGATTATTATAAACTGAAAAAATTTTATTATTCACATCTTATCAACAAATATGATCAATGTGTCCGCCGTCCTGCTTACAAACTAATTTTGACCTTTTTTTCCACGACATGATACATTTTCTGATTTCTGCTAATGTTATTTTGTCCCAACATTCGAGTATTTTTTGCTTTAATTGCATTTCTGCAAACTTTTCTGTTTGGCCTTTATAAATCTTCTCTGCTAGAGTGTTCCATATGCAATAATCCATGGGATTGCAATCAGGTGATTGCGGGGACCAGTCTTTTTTTTCCAATGAAGTTGACTACATTCTGTTGTAGATAATCCTGTGTGAACTTGCTAGTATGAGCTGTAGCACCATCTTTTTGGAGTATGAAATCGTTTCCATAATACAGACGCCGACAATCAGGCAAAAGATTCTCCTTTAAGAGATTTACAAAGGTTTCTGAATTAAGTTTTTTATTTTCTAAAATGAAATGAATTTTTGTCTTTCCATTCCACGATACATCTTTAGTAATACCATGATTTTTTTGGAAAACCGACTTGTCTGGTGGTAAAGTCTTGATGGAAGAATGTTTTTCTTACGCCGACCATAAACAACATCGTTCCGGGAGTTTCGAGCAATCTCGATGGTGAAATCTTTTTCATCTGTAAAAACTTTTTTTTAACATCATTGGACGAAAATCTATCAAGCAATTTTCTACAACGAATTTTTCTTTTAGCTTTTACATTGCTGTCACGTCTTGAAACACAGATCCTTTTAAATGCTTTAAGTCCTACCTTTCTCTGCATTCTTTGTATGGAACTTCGACTAATACCTAAATTTCTCGCAATTTTCCTCTGAGAGCAGTGTGACCCAGGTCGATCCTTTTGAGATAGGCTCATCATTTCGATCATTGCTATATTGTCTTGAGTATAAACTGTTTTAGGCCGACCACTTCCACGCTTCCGTGCCGTCGAACCGGCTGCTTTAAGTTTTTTAATTATTATATTCACAGACGTAACATCACAAGTTATTCCTGGAAATTCCATCAAAATTCTTGTCCCAGTCATCTGACGTTTTTCAGAGACTAACAGATTATCCATAGGCTAAGGAAACTACTACAAGTCTTAGCATTGTTGCCAGGTACAGCTATACACATTTAAGATTTATGATATTCGGTTTTTACACCATACCTCATTGTTCCCTCAGTTGTGGAAAAAGTATTTTATGTGGAGGTCTGAAATTTTTATGATGGCTTATCAATAGATTGAGGTAAAAGTTATGTAAATTATGGAAGTATGAACTGCATATTTTTGAAGTTATTGACGTTCAAATCTCAAGGCATTTTTTTGGGGCCACCCGATATATATACTGAAATAATCTGCTAAAAAATGTGAAGCATCCACTCCGAGCACTTTTGAATTTATTTCAACGATTTTTCAGAGAAAATGAAAATGCAAACGATTTCGTCCAGCTTAATACTTTCCTTATCAGAAACCTCTCACCAAAGATCTAATCCTTTGGATTAACTATTGAAGGGTGGTGTGAAACTGTTTAAAAATATAATTGGAAATACAGTCATCAGGTTTGTATGTACAGGAACTAACATTAAAATTACTGATATGCTTAATACACGCTGCTTCCTTGTATGGACTTGCAAAATCACGCAAACCGAACGATCCCATGTGGCCAGTCATTAGTACGATTAATGCTGCTTGGAATTGTCATCAAGATGTGGGGAATTCTTTTATCGAACAGGTCCCCTCGGGTAATGATAGTATTTTCATCAAACTTCGATGTTTGATGAAATACTTTGGGGAAACTTATTCCTTGAAAATAATTTAATCGAAATCGGGGCGCCATCAAGTGGAGGAAATGTCAGTTAAATACCATTTCAGTTTATTTTTATAAACCAAGTGTAACTAACATGTATATCAATTTTATGTTAATGAGGAACAATATACGAACAGCAATTTAAATTTCAAGATTAAATACATCTATACCTGTAATAATAATAATAATAAAAGGACGTGTGTGTGTGTGTGTGTGTGTGTGTGTGTGTGTGTGTGTGTGTGTGTGTTCCAGCCATAACCCCAAAATGGAAGCATTTACAAACATGAAACTTCACACGCATATTGATTAGGTCCCCAGGTTGTGCACTTGGGTGTTAATAAATTAAATAATTAAAATTACTGGGCCCTAGGGCCCCAGCACCGCGATTAAACTACAGAAAAGAAAGCAGCCGTGAAAATCTTGAGCTTCACATATATTAAAATTACTGGGCCCAAGGGCCCCAGCACCGTGATTAAACTACAGAAAAGAACACACTCATGAAAATCTTGAGCTTCACATATAATTAAAACTAGCGGAGCGACCCGGCGTTGCCGGGGTGGATGTTGAACGCTTCCACAATGTATATATATATAGTGTATATATATATATGCCCTGTTAGGTAAACTGAATGCCCGGTTAGATTAATTGAATGCCCGGTTAGGTCAACTGAATGCCCGGTTAGGTCAACTGAATGCCCGATTAGGTCAACTGAATGCCCGATTAGGTCAACTGAATGCCCGATTAGGTCAACTGAATGCCTGGGTAGGTTAATTGAATGTCCGGTTAAGTTAATTGTACGCCCTTGACGATTGGTTAGGTTAAGTCGTGATATTTTCGTTAAAGCTAAGGAAAATATCACGACTTAACCAAACCAATCGTCAAGGGCGTACAGATGACCTAACTTGCCATTCAATGAACCTAACCGGGCATTCAATAACTTTAACAATCATCAAGGGCGTACAATTAACCTAACCGGGCATTCAATTAACCTACTCGGGTATTCAACTAATCTAACCGGGCATTCAGTTGGCCTAATCGGACATTCAATTAACCTAACCGGGTGTGTATATATATATATATATAATATATAATATTTATATATATATATATATAGCGTTCAACATCCACCCTGCAACGCTGGGTCGCTCCGCTACAGTAGTTACAAATAAACTTATCTCACCTCAGTGAGATTCGAACCAATGCGCTAATGATTCGAATTTTGTTAGCCGCCACGTTACCCTCTCGACCATGAGACATTAAAATAATCTGAGTGTGTTTTGAAAATACTATAATCTTTCGCATTGGTCTCAGTATGCATATTTTAATATGTATGCTGTTTCTGTTGTTGTTGTTGTTTAGCCGATCAGCCCACCCTGATCGAGCAAGCCGGCGGCGGCACGCAGGTAACCGATCGCCCTCGCCGGAGTGGACCAGAGGTTCAGCGCACTAGTGATGTTGTGTTGTGTTGTGCTAGAGTTTCTGTCTATATACAGTACAGTATATATAGTATATTCTTTCTAAGAGCTGCCGCTAAATATTTTTTGTTTTTTAACTTTGAATTTTTAACGCCAAGTTTATTTTTGTGGGTTGTTGTGTGTGTAGTCCTGTTCTTTTTATTTTATTAGTATCCAAACAAAAGAGATTTGTCTTTTTGCATTGCGCACTTTTCAGACTAATCCATGATTTTTGTAGGCAACGCCTTTTTGTTTTAAGCACAAATTTTGTACAAAATTAGTGCTCATCCTACCTTTCGAAAATAAGTTTTTAAGCCAGTGAGAACTTAACATTTAATTTAAGTTCACGAACCACTTACATTTTGAGGCAGCTTCACAGCTTTCATTCATCTGGTTTTGGATGTGAAGCTCAAAATTTTAATGGCTGGGTTATTTTTGTAAATTTATGGACTGACTTGTTTTTCCTTGATTTCACAAGAGTACAAAATTTTGTACAAGTGTAATATTATTTATTATATTTTATCACAAAAAACACAAATTGTATGATAAAATAGCTCTGTTGGGCGAACTTTTGAACTCTCGACAAATAAGTTCCGCCCAGCGTCACGCGGACAAACGCCTTACTCAGTTGAGCAACATTTTGGCCACATAAACTTTGCTCTAAATTTTTTTGTAGTTTTTTTATGCAGGAAGGAGGGGCCAAGGGCGAATACCCGCAAAAGCACCCCCCCCACCACCACTATAGAAGAAGAAGAGAGCCAAAATCAAGGGCTGGGGTTTTAGAGATGCCTAGACACTGTGCTTGAAAGATGGGAGTAAAGAAAGATAGGAGAAGAGATGGATTGAGGAAGATTGTTCCAGAGTTCACCGGTTGAGTAGATGAAAGACTGAAAATACCGATTAACCCTTGCGTTAGAGAGTTGGACAGGAAAAGAATGAGAAAGTGTTGAAAGTCTGGTGCTGCGTGCTCTCCTTAAAGGAGGAGGCATGCAGTTAGAGAGTTCAGAAGAACAATGTCCGTTATAATAACGATAGTAAAGAGCGAGTGAAGCAACATTGCGGCGAAGAGAGAGGGATTGAAGACAGTCAGTAAGAGGTAGGGAATTGATGAGACGAAAAGCCTTTGATTCCATCCGGTCAAGTACGGCTGTGTGGGTTGAGCCGCTCCACACAATGAGAAGCATACTCCATACAGGGGCGAGCAAGACCCCTGTACAGAGACAGCAACTGAGTGGGGGTGAAGAAACTGCGGAGGCGGTACAGCACACCTAACCTCTTAGAAGCTGTTTTAGAAAGAGAGTATATATGATCTTTCCAGGAAAGATCATGAGAAAAGGAAACACCAAGAATGTTAAGAGAAGTGGAAGGATTGAGTTGTGTGTTGTTGAAGATAAAGGGATAGTCGTGTGGAAGATTGTGACAAGTAGACACATGGAGGAACTGAGTTTTTGAGGCATTGAAAGCCACAAGGTTTTCTCTGCCCCAATCGGAGATATCAGAAAGATCAGAAGTCAGGTGTCCCATAGCCGTCCTACGCGAATCATGGAGTGACTGCTGTGAGGGACGCTTTGGGAAGCGGGTGGAGAAGTGAAGAGTGGAATCATCGGCATAGGAGTGAATGGGATAGGAAGTGCGGATTAAAAGATCATTAAATAAAAGGAAAAGAGTGAGTGACAGAATAGAGCTGAGGAACACTACTGTTAACAGCTTTCGGAAAAGAACAGTGGCCATCTACAACCTGCAGTTATTGCTCGTCCAGAAACGAAATTAGAGATGAAGGCACAGATAGAATGATAGAAACCGAAGGAGGGCAGTTTCGAAATTAAAGATTTGTGCCAGACTCTATCAAGAGCTTTTGATATGTCTAGCGCAATAGCAAAAGTTTCACCAAAATCCCGAAGAGAGGATAACCAAGAGTCAGAGAATTATGCAAACTGATCGCCAGTAAAGCATCCCTTGCGGAACTCATACTAACGATCTGACATAAGATTGTGAGAAGAGAAGTTTTTAAGAATCTTCCTATTAAAGATAGATTCAAAAACTTTAGAAATGCAAGAAATCAAAGGAACTGAACGATAGTTGGAGGGTTGAATGCGGTTACCCTTCTTTGGGACATGCTGAATGAAAGCGAACTTCCAGCAGGAAGGAAAAGTACCAGGTGACAGACAAAGACAAAAGAGGTTGCCTAGGAAGTGTCAGCACAGAAGCACAGTTGTTAAGAACAACAGAAGGAACACCATCACGGCCGTACGCCTTCCTAGAGTTGAGCCCAGATTGGGCACAAAAAATATCTTTGGAAGAGATTCTAATTTGACATAATAAAGTCAGTCGGAGGAGGAGATGTAGGAACAGCACCGGAATCGTCCAGGTTTGAATTGTAAGCGAAAGTTTGAGCGAAGAGTTCAGCTTTGTCAAGAGAAGAGACGGCAACTGAGCCGTCGGAATGGAAAAAAGGAGGGAAAGAAGAGGAAGTAAAGTTGTTGAAGAGGTTCTTAGCTAGATGCCAGAAAGAGCGAGAAGAATTAGAATTGGATAGATTTTCAAATTGTGAAAAGCATGTTTATGTAATGAGGACTAGGGAGAGAAGTGTGTGTTTGAGAGCCTACTGGACTGCTCACAGGGTAGATGAGACACAGAAGAAGATCAGCTAAGGAGGACAGTGACAATAGAAACGGGAGTTCCAGCACTCCCTATCTTCTGTCTAACGTTTTCCCCAGAGTACTTCCCTGGTCGACTGGTGTCTACAATCTTCTCCTCCTCTCCGTAGTGAAACAAATCTGTTCAATATTTACATATTAATTATTCGCGACAACGTCTTCTATCTTTTGATGTAAAGTGCGTGTAGTGTAGTTTCTTCTGAAAAAAGTTATAACCTTCAGAAGAGCCGAACGCAACGCACTAATTGGGATCAAAAAAGATTTGTCTACGAACTACCGTGTGTGGTCGATAAAGCTAAGAAATCTTTTGCATAACACTAACAAAGAGAAGGAAGCATTTAAAAACATATTGTGTTCGTCATATCATAAAAACTTCATTCACCTCACTCACGTGCTTAGAAGCGAAGGAACTAACATTAATTCTAATTAATTCGTAATACCCTTGTGAATGTTCCTGAATATATCTATTCTATTAAATGTAAAGAGTATTCAGTATATATCAGTATATGTACAGTGTGTCCGTAAAGTCATGGTGGGATTTTAAATAGCTATATTATTGCAACGAAACATGATAATGAGATGAAAAAAAGGCAAATTGAAGAACAACTCTAAAAGAATAACTTTATTTAACGTAGTTCGATATGGGCTCCTCTGGTAGCCCTGCAGACATCTAGGCGGTGATTCAATTCCAGCCACACAGCCCAAGAACATCAGGAGTGACGGATGCGATAGCTTCCGTGATTCGCTCGTGCAAGTGATGAATATCCCTAATGGGTACACTGTACATGCTTTGCTTGACGTAACCCCACAAATAAAAGTCCAAAGGTGTCAGGTCCGGAGAGCGTGGAGGCCATGGCTTCCATCCTTCTCTTCCTATCCATCTCTGTGGAAATTTTTCATTAAGGAATTCTCGAACAACGTTGGCATAGTGCGGAGGAGCACCATCTTGCTGAAAGATGACATTATTGTCAATAAATTGGGGTACTGCAAAATGTTCCAACATAGCGAGGTAGTTGTGTGACGTCACAGTGGGTTCCGCGAAGAAAAATGGGCCAATCACTCGATCTCGTGCTAGAGCACACCACACATTAACTTTCGGGCTATTACGCTCATGTTCAACATAGGCATGTGGACAGCCTAGACTAACTACGAGATAAAGGTTAAGCTTAGCCTAGACTAACTACAAGATACAACTTTGAGAGTTGTTCTTAAATTTGGCATTGTTCATCTCATTATCATGTTTCGTTGCAATAATATAGCTATTTAAAATCCCACCATGACTTTACGGACACACATCACCGCCTAGATGTCTGCAGGGCTACCAGAGGAGCCCATATCGAACTATGTTAAATAAAGTTATTCTTTTAGAGTTGTTCTTCAATTTGCCTTTTTTTCATCTCATTATCATGTTTCGTTGCAATAATATAGCTATTTAAAATCCCACCATGACTTTACGGACACACTGTATATAAGATTATTCAGTATATATCAGTATATAAGATTATTCAGTATATATCAGTATATAAGAGTATTCAGTATATATCATTCAAACAGGCAAAACTCTGGCCACTAGAATCAAACAGCATAAATACTTTATTCGCCCAGTTAATAAATCTAGCGCCATATTTGTTCATGTACGTAACAATAATCATGCAACTGATTGGAATAATTCAGATGTCTTGGCCCATCCTTCCTGCATAAAAATTAAATAATACTCGTAATAACAGTTCCGAAAGAAATATAATTGAAGCGGCGTGTATTGAGCATATTAGTAATGTTAATGTTAGTTCCGGTACATATAAACCTGATTGTATTTCCAATCTCATTTTTAATCGTTTAATCATTTTTAAACAGTTTCCCACCATCCTTCAATAACACTGCCCAACACCAATTTTGATGATTTAATTGTAGCACCTGTTTTTAGGTAACTTTGGTGTGCTGATTTCAAAAATCATCTTAGTTTTTGCCTATCACGTCAGGTTTTCGAGCAATCAAATACGGATATTTTGGAGATATCGCATTTTGGCAGGGTTATGCCCAATGTTTTTCTTTTCAAAAAATAAGTTTTTACATACTCAGAATCAGCATGGAAAAGTAAACAATTGTGCAGGGAGTGAACTTTAATATACGATGGTAATATTGACACACAGTGATTAAAAGTGTTTAAATAAGCAAAAAATGAATCCATGATCATGACGTCACGCTCACACCTGGGGAAATCACAGATACCCAAGATTTTAATATGTTGTACATGACCTTTAGATTTAATGCACAGATTTGCGTATTCCACAGATAAAATTTTAACAGCAAAACAGCCGTTAACGGGTCTCAAAAATCATCAATTTTGATAAGCGCCCTTCATGGATCACCCAAAATAGACATATTGCATTGCACGAAAACCTGATGTGATGGACAAAATCTAAGGTGATTTTTTGAAATCAGCACATCAATATTATCCAGAAACAGGTCTTAGAATTAAATCAACAGCAAAAAAAATTTTTTTTGTTGGGCAGTGTAATCCGAAGCATTATCCTTGGTGAGAGGTTTCTGTTAAGGAAGGTATATAAGCTAGACGAAATTGTCTGTACTTTTAGTTTCCCTAAAGAGCAGTTGAAATAAAATCAAAAGTACTCGGTGTAGATGTTTCACTTTTCCTTGCGGACTACTTCAAAATAAAGAAGTTCACGCGTTTAATGTGAATATCAGCTATATATACTGTATATATAATATATATATATATATATATATATATATATATATATATATATATATATATATATATATATATAATGTGTGTGTGTGTGTGTGTGTTTTACGCGTAATCGGTGAAATTGCATATTTCATGAAATTGGCAGTCTATTTCCCAAATTCATGAAATAAGCAAAGTTATTGCTTATTTCATGAAATAGCATTTTCATCCCCTGCCAATTTCATGAAATAGGCAGGGAAAAACTGAGAGTTCAACTGTCAGTTGCAAACTATATTTAAGGCAACACACACAAAAACTGTCAGTTGCAAACTATATTGAAAGCAAAATATACAGGCAAGTAAGCTTACCTAACCCATTTTGATGCGTTTTTGCACGTATGGCGTGGGTGGCACGAACTGTTACAAAGGTTTCCAGCTTTTAGACAGGAGCATCTTTTGGTCTGGTCAGACAGCTGGTTCCGCGGTTAGGTTAGGTTAGGTGTGGGTAAGTTAGGTTAGGGTATGAAATACTTGATATTTTGCGATGATATTTTAGTTTAAATTTAATTAAATGGCAGAAACTCCATTCTGAGACTTCTCAAGGACATGACAACATCTAAACAATAAATATTTTTGCGTGACTAATAAAAATTAACAAACTTTTTAGGGCTACACGCACCGTTGTAAATCTTTAATAGAAAGGAGTAGCTATATGCGCACGGCTTCTTAAATATTTCATAACCTAACCTAACCACACCTAATCCAACCTAACTGCCGAACCAGCTGTCTGACTAAAAGATGCTCCTGTCTAAAAGCTGGAAACCATTGTAACAGCTCGTGCCACCCACGCCATACGTGCAAAAACGCATCAAAATAGGTTAGGTACTTGCCTGTATATTTTGCTTTAAGTATATTTTGCTTTAAATATAGTTTGCAACTGACAGTTGAACTCTCATTTTTTCCTCTGCCTATTTCATGAAATTGGCTGAGCGAAATTGCAGTATTTCATGAAATAAGCAATAACTTTGCTTATTTCATGAATTTGGCAAATGGACTGCCAATTTCATGAAATAAGCAATATTTTACTTATTTCATGAAATACACAATTTCACCGATTACGTGTAACATATATAATGTGTGTGTGTGTGTGTGTGTGTGTGTGTGTGTGTGTGAGGGAGGGTGGGAAGAAACTTTATTCACAGACAAATTTATGCCTGAAGCTGATTGAAGTTATCTTCAGATCGCTCTTAAGTCAATTAGATTCAAATAAATGATGAAGAATAAATCAATAAATAATGAGAAATAATGATAAACGAATTAATCTAAATTTACGATAAAAGACATCAGCCTAATTTAATCCATTATCGCCCAGAGGTCTTTTCCGAGACTGACTAAAATCGTCTGGCGTTACCCAGAACAAAATCAGTTAAGTGACGCTAGGCACTGATGGATCAACGTATATTTGAATTCGAAGTCGTGCAAATAATACTAACTTCAAACCTTTAATTTTAATTGGTCGATTATTTCGCACTTAACGTCATTCCCACTTCCATTCGAGTTCCAAAAACGGGGAGGCTCGAAGTGGGAATTCTAGATTTGAAGAAGAGTTTTCTGATCTGGGATAAGGTGAAAAAAAAGCGGTGTGCCAATTTTCCAGGTCTGAAGGGTATTTTCTATGAGAAATCGAACTTAAAGTGATAAATCCTACAGTGGGAATGATATTTCTGAAATTGATCCACTGCACTGCATCGATTTTAGAATTACTTCCTTTGGGACTCCCACTTTCAAATTTCTCATTCTTCACGAATAACTATCACCTTCGTCAGGAGTATTATACTTTAAACGGCAAAACAAATATTAGAATAGAATTATTCTTAAGATGGTCTCGAGAAATGTTTTTTTATTTTTTTTAACGGTCTAGGAACTTCATAATAAATAAGTATAAATGTAGGTTAAGTAAAGTTAAGTTAAATTAGGGTGAATTAGGTCAAATCTGCAAATATGTTAGATTAGATAATTTTACGTCTCATCGTCTTTGAAAAGAAAAAAATGCTTGACAATTCATGACGAATTATCTAATTACAATTTGACTCGTGTGTACCTTAATTTATACTGTCAAGGTCTTAGAAATTACTGTACTAAGAATATATCTTATATTTGAAAATTTTACAGTTTTGTCCTCAACTTCAATTTAGTAGAGTAAAAATAATGCTGTTACTGTCGTAAGGAATTCACCGTCGCTTCAAATCCAGCGAGCCATATCGTAAAGGGTAAAAATAATGACGTGGAACATAACTGCAACTGCAAAGTATGGAAGTGGGAAGAAGTGGGGATGGGAGGGATGGTGGGCAGTTGAGTACGGGCAGAACTACTGTAGATAGATCATTGTTCCTGGCCAAAGTTTAAGAGTACCTCAATTCCCCAAAAAGATGAACATTCCTGGCCTACATTCTCGATCGCCCTAATTTGAGAAGAGTTTAAAAAAGCTTTTAAAATAGGCTTCCAACGTCTCGGAATAATTGGAAAACCGGAGATCAAAAGCCTTGATAAGTGGTTCCCAAAGAATGGAAACAGGGGGGAAGAGAAACGAGAAAGTAGAAGGAAAGCAGAGAAGAAAAAGTGCGAATAAGAAACGGGAGCGGAGAAGGAGAGAAAAGATACCCGGGCTTACCCAGGCGCTCTCAATTGTGAGAGCAAACTCTCGATGCAGGTTTGGTGATCCGAACTCTGAGGCCTTCTAACTCCACAAGGAGACCAGCAAGTCCCTTAATATTAAGCGATAACAGATGCTAACGACAAAATAACAACTAGTAGGAAGAAGGAAAAAAATTCTCTACCACTCACCTCTAACTCTTCGATGGGGAGATTCCATAAGAATCAAGAAAAGAGAAGAAAAATGAGAAAGCGAAGAAAATCTGCCCGGGCTCATTGAGGCGGGTTCGGCAAGGTTACTCTAGAGAAGAGAAAGTTCTCTGGAGGTTTAGGGATCCGAACCTCTGGGTTTACTAATTCCAGAAGGAAGCTAGCCGACTCCCTTAAAAACTCACCCCTTAACCACCCTTTACTCATCAAAAATTCATCCCTTAAAAATTCACCCTCTCCCCTACAAGGTCATGTCAGAAAAAATTGAAGAAATCGGGAAGGGAGAGTAAAAACAGGGTTCCCAGATTGTCAGGACTTTTAAATTATCGTACGACATGAAAAAAATGAGCGTCCTTTCGTCGGAACTGTCGTACATCCTATTTCTGAATTAGTAAATTATATATTATTTACTAGTTCCTTTCATATAAATACTATATATACTGCCTTTTATTTGAAATGGTTTCAGATACGTTGGTGTATTTTCACTATTTATGTAACTGATTAATAGTGATGACGAAAACCAACAAAATACAGCAAGCGTTATGCATCTGACAACTTCCCGGGAATCGAGAATCCAGTGGAACGCAGGATTGGTAAAAACCCAACCCGCCTGGGTTTTTTCGGGTTTTATCGGGCTTTTTCATATTTTCAATGCCCAAAAGAGTATAAGATTAGAGCTAAATAACTAAGAGCTCATTACGTACAAAAATAACTATATACCACGAGCTGTATTTTCAGTGGACAGTTAGGTATGCGTTTTGCTTGGAAATAAAATGCTCAAATAACACTGGTATGCATATGAAATTTTTTTGTCTGCTGTGAGGGTTTTTTCAACTCATATTATATAATTCGACCATGCTGAATTCGAAAATGACATTGGTTTTCCTCAATCAGGTCAGGTTTTTTCTCTATTGGCCATTTATTATAAGTCCAATTTTATCCCCAAATTTATTGATTTTTTTAGCTTAAACACTGTAGATACGAGTAATATTATAAGAACACTCGTGAAAAATGAAAACATTGTGTGAATAAATACTTTTATTCATACAATGAATATGGAAAAAAGTTTATTCAGGAAGGAATGAAGTTTTTTTGGCTTTCCGTCTGTGTTTTTCTTCGGGCACGTCTCGCTTCAAACACCAGCAATAGTCCGCCAGCATATTGATATCTCAGTTTCCCTGGTACCTCTCTTCCATTATTTTGATATCTTGGTGAAATCGTTCACCCTGTTCCTCACTATAATCCCCGCAATTTTCAAGAAAATAGTCCAAGTGGGACCACAAAAAGTGCATTTTTATGGACATGCGCGACCATGAGCTTTGAAAGCTTCCATCAAGTTTTCGACAACGGACTCGTATTCTGGACTTCTACGCTTGCCAAGAAAATCAGTGACAACTGATATGAATGCCTGCCAGGCATTCTTCTCAGTTGGAGTCATTGCGTTTTCGAACTGAGTATCCTTGATCAAAGTTCGAATTTGAGGACCATCAAAAACCCCAGCATTTAGTTTAGCATCAGATATATGAGGAAATTTACTCTCGAGATATCGGAATGCTGAACTCTCCTTATTCATTGATTTGATGAAATTTTTCATCAAGCCCAGCTTAATATGAAGTGGTGGGAGCAAAATTTTTGTTGGTGGTACAAGGGGCACTGAAACGACATTATGCGACCCAGGTTCAAAATTCTCTCTGGATGCCCATTCACGCTGTGCATAGTGCTTCTCATCCGTCGGCTATCCCATTTGCAGAGGAAACATGGGTATTTCGTGTATCCCCCTTGCATTCCCAATACAAATGCCACAATCTGAAAAAAAATGAAAATATTTAAAGAATTTAGAGAATTTGTTCTATCAGATAAAAAAATCTATGCATTGGACTGTATCACTTCTGTGGGGAAGTTAAGTGTTCTTATACGCTCTCAAATAACCTTTGGAAAAACAACATAGTCAATAGCAATAGTTTACTTATGATATTAGTATTACCTTCAAATCTCCACAGATCCTCCAGTTATGTTGGTCGTATACGAGAGCATCCAGTAAAATTTTCATGTTATCGTAGCTCTCAGTAAGTTGTACGGAATGTGCTACAGGGACTGATGCAACCCTATTCCCAATGTTGAGAAGTACTGCTTTCAAACTTCGTATAGACGAGTCTATAAATGGCCTCCATTCTGATGCGTTATATGGCAGGCCCAAGGATTCGATTAGCCCCTCAACATTGCAGCAGTACACTAAGGAAGAGGTATTTTCGTGCACTGCAAAAAACTTGCGGAATTCTTCCTCTCGTTTCCTATACCAGGAGAATGTTGTTCCCGGAGCCAGCAAGTTGTCCTCTCGAAGTCGTGAGCCCAAGATCTCGGCAGCTAATTTGGAAAGTCCTAAATCAATCCCTGGTAAGATCATTAAGTTTGGCCTGGTTGAGAGGCCTCGGCTCATTTGAAGCGGTATTTTGAGGTATATACGACTGGGACTGGTCATTGGCATTGGTCATTGATTCATCATCAGAATCATCGAAGTCCAGGGTTTGAGGTGGGTCGGGTATTGGAATTCCAGGACCATGGGGTACAGGTCTCATAGCAGAAGGAATGTCAGGGTATACAACAATGTGTTTATTCTTCTTGTTAACTCCTGAAAATAGAAACACAGAAACATGGATATAAAATTTGCATATGAAATAGAAGAAGCATTCAGACAGTGGCGGTCGTGAGGGAAGGCTGCGGTCTGTAAGATATGAAATAGGTCGATGGAGTCTGTATATTTTCTTTCTTTTTCATTCATATTGTCCCTTCGGGGACAATATGAATGAAA
Organism: Bathynomus jamesi; assembly: GCA_023014485.1. Lineage (NCBI taxonomy): Eukaryota > Metazoa > Arthropoda > Malacostraca > Isopoda > Cirolanidae > Bathynomus > Bathynomus jamesi. The sequence continues at coordinate 236,342 of JAJOZX010003860.1, forward strand.
AAGAAAGAAAATATACAATCATTGTATATGTAAATGTAACTTGTATAACAATATGTATGTGTAAATGTATTTTCTATAACAATATGTATATGTAAATGTATGATTACCATTATGGTGAATATTATGCTATATATGGTGAATATTACATTATGGTGAATATTATGTCGTTTCATACGAGGATTTCAAAATATTTAAGAAAAATAAATTTATAAGCCCACCTTGGAGGTTTGTCATGCAGAAATAGCAATCTGTCACGTGATCCTTTCCTTCTCTCCAAATCATGGGAATTCCAAAAGGCAAAGATTTCGCTCTGCCTTTGCTCCATCTTCTCAAATTTTCAATGCACGTCTTGCAGCACATATGAGGGGCGAAATTTTTGTCCTGTTCCCCTAGCTTAATTCCAAAGTATTCTCTATACATTGTCTTCACAAATTTAGTGATTTGGGACTGGTTATTTGGCATGGTAACCGTCCCACATATGTAGCAGAATCTATTGGGATCATTTTTACACGCTCTATTCATTATGAAATATTTTATCTATATGCCTGAAAAGTAAAAAAAGATATTATACAAGTGAAACAAGTGATGATAGATGTTACTGTTCCAATTCCGCTTTGACAAAATCACGAAAAATTCTATTTTACTTATGAGGCCATAGCCGGATAACCTGAGCTGATTGAGAAAAACGGATTGCAGATTCGAAATCAGCAGGAAAAACTCTATAAGAATCACTTACAAAACCCTTGACAGCAAAATTGATGCATACCAGTGTAATTAATGTTTCTAATATCTCAGTCAAGTTGTGTGAATGGGCAATCTTTTATTGATCCATATTTCATACTCATTAATTTATTTTGAAAAACCTGAAAAAAACCAAGTTGCGTGTGTTTTATGTGGAAGGGGGGGGGGGGTTCAGATGTTTTTTTGTTTCTGACAAAACCCACTGGGGACATCTGGCTCGGGTCACATTTTTAAAACATATTCAGATACGATTTTGGTTTCTTCAATTTCGTTTCTTCACTAATATCATATACAGGGTGATTCAAAAGTCAGGTTACATAGGCCATAGGGATATACTGTATTATGTAATGATACAGGGGAATAGTCACATCACATGTTCGATATGGCCACCGTTAACGGCAATGCACTTGTGCAGCCAGCTAGGAATATCACATCAATGCGCTCCTCCTTCGATAACATCTCATAACTCATTTACCTGCAAAGAAACAGAAGAGCCCTATGTAACCTGACTTTTGAATCACCCTGTAGTTTCAGATTTTATAATAAAATTGACGAAGTTGTTTCTCAAAATTATCATATAAAGGCTTGAAATATCTTATACTCGTACGTACAATAACTACTGTATATCTGGGAACTTTGAGCAAAAGGCAAAAACACCAATTGGTCTTCTCAAACTCCCTGTTTCATTATTTCCTCTTACTCTAAAATAATTGAAACCCCAAAACCTTGTAGATAATGTTACTATTTTTATAACCTACTCTTAAATTAATAAAATAATTTTTAAAATATACAATACGTATCAAAAACATATTTCAACGATAATTAGTATATTATAAATTTTATTTTTTATAATAAGTTATTTCTTAAGGGTAACTAAATTATTTGCTTATAATATATTTAAAGGTAACTTTCCTTTAAAAAATCTAATTTTATACAATTCATAATTTCCATTCCAAAGAAAGTTTGTAGTTAATTTCTAGATGAACGGAGTCCCAAATATAAGAATCTTTTCTTTAAGTATTAACTTTAATTTATTATGAATATGTATTTAGTACATAACCAAAGCTTTTTTTTAATAAAATATCTTAGTTATTATTATTTTTATAAATATTTTAAATACACACTAATTTATCATACTTCGCTAAAGACGTAATGAGGCTGGATGTAAACAAAAGATTTGCTTTCCTTTAAAATTTCCACTTATCTTCAAATTTTCTTCCATTTTTAACCTCTTTTCTTCCTTTTTGTCCTTTATATTCCTTCGTAATTACTTTTAACTTTGTAATTACTTTTAAAAGGCAATTTATCGACAACCCTTGTCGTTAATGAATGCTCGTATTTCTCCGTGTCAAAACTGTGATTCAAGTTAAGTTATGATTTTAAAATATTCAAAAGAAGATTTAATTATATTTTTTATTAAACATAAGTTTATTTTTTATAAAATAATATGCCTCAAGCGCAATAATATAAAAATCAACTTAAAAAGTTAAAAAAATTTCAACGCAATAAGAAAAATAAATTTAAAAAAATTGTTAAATTAATATTTGGAAATTTAAGCTAAGTATTTTTAAGAAAATATTTTTCGAAATAAGGAATCTTTTCGATTTGTAGGTAGAAAATGTATATATTTTGTTAAGAAAAGTACATTCTTCATTGGAGAAATCTATTATTTGGACGTAATATTTGCTATAAATTGTATTTTACCTGGAATACAACCTAACCTAACCTAACTTTCTTACGTGTGCCATGTTTGTACCGAACCAATTCGAGAACACTTGGGATGTGTTAAAAGACGGAATAAGCGGCAAAGTGGGACCAAACATGAAATGATTGACTTCTATCTTTGCGAATTCGTTTTGGCATCGAAAGAACACAAATAAAGACCCATTTGAGAAAATTTTACGAGACATTTCCCAATTTTCAATCTATTCTAGTTAAATTATTATACATTTTTCCACCATAAACTGTACTTTTCTTAACAAATATATATATATTTTCTACCGACAAATATTATTTTCTTGTTTTGTTCACAATGTTTCAAGCCGAAAAGACCCGAAATAAGTCATCCAACACCTTACAAAATTTTTGTTTTTTTAAAATATTTCCTTTGTACTGAATTTAAATTGAATATTGTCGAGCATAACTAAAATATACAGGGTGGCCGCAAAGTCCCTTTGCATGAAAAACAAAGGCAACATACAGATATGCTGTAATGTCACTGCAAAGTGACTTTGTGGCCACACAGTAGGTTGTCAAATATTTTACGAAATGGGCAGTTTTTTCTGAGAAGTTTGTATAAGTTATGCATTTGATAACTCAAAGAAGGTAAGATGGTAAACGTATGATTTAAAATTGATGAGGGAAAATTTGGAAAAAGAAAGTACAACGTAGGTCGCTGTTTACAGGGTCAGGGGGTATTTTGGGGATTTGAAAGAAATTCTGAAGACTTTTTTATTTAGTGCCAGAACCATCAATGGACACGGAAACTTTAATAGCAGTGACTAGAGCGGATTCTGCCTGGGAAGACTACAGTAATACGCGGCTGCTGGAAAGCATACAGTAAATTGAATGCCGAAGGGTTCCAACATCTTACTCAATTTCGTTGACCCAAACACGCACGCGCACAACATCGAAATGACCTGGAAGGATGTGAAAACTAGTATCCCCAAAAGACGAGCAACGAAAACTTGTATTTTAATTTTAGGGCATTTCGCCCGGTACCTTTTCTTCAAGACATTTCCCAATGACGGAAAGCAGGTTCATGACTTTAATTTCTCTGCGGCGAACGTTTATAATCCATCACGATAGCTAAGTAAAATTTGTGTTTGGTTGTGAGGTTAGGTTATACGTTACGGTAGGTTAGGTTAGGTTTAGTTAGATTTACGTGAACGCAAAAATACGCCTTAATTCTACGACCTATCTTTTGTTTACATTTGTACGATAAATATTTTAGATTCATAATTAAAAAATTCATTATAATTTCCCGATATGTTTTTATGACTTAATAAAAAAATGGCGCTTCTTCGTATCCATTCTAGAATATTCATCCGCGCGAATGTAAACAAAAAATAATTTTTTTGGGCGTCATAAATTGACTCCCCTAAACTAGGAATTTAACAATTTATATAATATATCATTATAATAATAAGCGTAATAATAATTTATGAACTGTCGAAGTATGAAATGGGCGGACTACTGAAATCGGGTCGGCCCGAAACTGCATATTATCCCAAATAAATATATATATATTTATCTTGTGTGTTTGCTGAGCATGTAAATTTTCTTTGGTTACAAAAATATTTTTAGAACTAACACATTTATTTCTCAACACAAGGCCATATATATATATATATATTATATATATATATCTTACTCGGGCCTTATGTCTTCGCGCGACGGTTCAAGATCGACCTGCGGTCGACCTCTCCGCACTATCTCACCTCATTTGCGCGATTTGGTAGAAGAGAGAGTTGGTTTCTATTCACCTCCTGCAGACGTAGCCAGCTACGCATGGTTTTTCAGGGACTTTGCACAAGAACCTATCCCGCTGGTTCTTCAAATTATTCAGGTTGATGTGCTAAAGATTCCTCGGTTCTTTTGGTATCACATTAAAGAGTTTTGGGCACGTATTGTGAGAGTATTTTCCATGTGTGTGTTATTGCGTATCACACACACACACACATATATATGTATATATATACACAATGCGCCTCAGTGGTGTAGTGGTTAGCATTGCTGACTACGAATCCATCGGCCCCGGGATCAAGACCCGGTGACGGCAGGCGGCGCGTAGCAAAATCCAGCTGTCCATCATTGTACACAATAAAAAAAAATTGGTTGGTAGATAAATGGATACCCTGGGTAACCTCGTGATTAAGACGCTGGGCTGCTGGTGGGGCGTGGTTCGGATTCCACGTTAAACTGTAGGTCTAAGGTGGACTGACAAGCTTGATTTTCGTCAGAATGAACAATTCGGGCGGAAGCAAGACCAAGGTTGACCAAGGTTAACCAAGATCGTATATATACAGGGTGTACATAAAGTCAGGATCTATTTTTGTGAAGCACTTGGAAATTATATGGAATTCAATCATAAAATGATAAAGTGGTAACATTTATTAAATAATTAAGAGTAGGATTCGACGTGACGCCCATCAGTATCCCTGCACAGCTCAAATCGTTCCGCAGCATTTCTAAACACATTCTGGAGCATTTGCGGGGTTATGTTATCTGCAGCAGTTCGTATACGTGTACGTAAGTTTTCAAGACTCGTAATCTTCGTCTGATAGACGTGCGATTTGATAAAGCCCCATGCAAAGAAATCTAAAGGGGTTAAATCTGGTGATCTCGCTGGCCAAGGTCTTTTGTTGCTTCCGCGTCCGATCCAGCGATTTGGAAAACGTCCATTTAGATAATCCTGAACAATTTTGGCATAGTGACAAGGAGCACCATCATGTTGATAGACGACGGTACTAACAATCCTATCCCCGTCGTCTATCAACATGATGGTGCTCCTTGTCACTATGCCAAAATTGTTCAGGATTATCTAAATGGACGTTTTCCAAATCGCTGGAACGGACGCGGAAGCAACAAAAGACCTTGGCCAGCGAGATCACCAGATTTAACCCCTTTAGATTTCTTTGCATGGGGCTTTATCAAATCGCACGTCTATCAGACGAAGATTACGAGTCTTGAAAACTTACGTACACGTATACGAACTGCTGCAGATAACATAACCCCGCAAATGCTCCAGAATGTGTTTAGAAATGCTGCGGAACGATTTGAGCTGTGCAGGGATACTGATGGGCGTCACGTCGAATCCTACTCTTAATTATTTAATAAATGTTACCACTTTATCATTTTATGATTGAATTCCATATAATTTCCAAGTGCTTCACAAAAATAGATCCTGACTTTATGTACACCATATATATATATATATATATATATAATATATATATATATATATATATATATATATATATATATATATATATATATGCCATTGCTCTTCCATTAATTTTCCAACAAGTTTGATATACGGCATCGTTCAAGCCTTCGTTCGTCGAAATCAAAGAAACGATACTAATTTAAGATAATTAACATAAATTAACACTTGTACTTCTACAACTGTTAAATTAACAACACAAAATGAGGAAAACTTTCAATTAACTTTTTAATTAGAATTGTTGAAGTAAAAATGATGATTATAAGTTTTTAGTGAATAATTTTACAGAATTCATTCATTTGGAATTTAGACTGATTTATGCTTACAATGAATTTGGTCTGGGACCCTTTAATTAAAAAGTTTAATTTGGGAATTCTTTGAAAATTCATACTTAACAAATAATTTTTAAAAAGTTAACACACGAGTACGAGCGCGCGCGCGCGCGCACACATATATATATATATATATATAAATTATTTCACAAAAGTAACACATGAATAATATTTACGATGAAAATAACCACGAAGGGAAAAAGAAACAGAATGGTGCTCAAGCGCTTTCGTCTAATGACATCCTCAGGAACACTGAAATAAATAACAAGTTCGAGACTATATATACGTCACACAAAAAATAAAAATAAAAAATAAAAATAAAATAGAAAAATAAAATAGAAAAATGAAAATTGTAGGAGGAGCATACAAATTTATAAGGAAAAACTACCAGAATTTTAGCACTTTGCCCCTCTTGTCTAAATCCGTTCTGAACGAATTCAAAACAACAGGATCAAGCGAAAAAAGGCCCTGGTTAATGTTAAAATTATTTGTAAGTTGAATAATGGCAGACTCAAGAATATTTCTATTAACAATGTTGCTTGAGTGAAACAAAATTGAAGCATTATTCCAATCAATACAGTGGGATAACTCTGACAAATGGACGAAAAGGGCACTGGACAACTGTCACTTTCTAACGGAATATTGATGCTGTTTTACACGTGTACGCAAATCCTTTCCTGTCTGTCCAATGTAAAAGGAATCACATTGTTCACAACCAATTTTATAGATAAAGCCTGAATTATTGGTAGGGCTATTTTTTACTATGATATTTTTCACAATATTGTCATATGAAAATACTACATTAATATACAAAAGTTTAAGTACATTAGCAATGCCTAAAAAGCCTGGGAGAAATGGAAGTACTAAAATATTCTTCGACAAAGTGTGAGGGTTATTATTCACACGATAGAAAGTGCGTTTTGCCTTGTTAAAACAAGATTCCAAAAAAGCAGGTGGTTAACACAAATCACTTCCAATACTGTTGATTTTTTCTAATTCGGCATCCATGTATTCCGGACTGGCGATCCAGGCTTTTTAGGCATTGCTAATGTACTTAAACTTTTGTATATTAATGTAGTATTTTCATATGACAATATTGTGAAAAATATCATAGTAAAAAATAGTCCTACCAATAATTCAGGCATTATCTATAAAATTGGTTGTAAACAATGTGATTCCTTTTACATTGGACAGACGGGAAAGGATTTGCACACACGTGTAAAACAGCATCAATATTCCGTTAGAACGGGACAGTCGTCCAATGCCCTTTTCGTCCATTTGTCTGAGTTATCCCACTGTATTGATTGGAATAATGCTTCAATTTTGTTTCACTCAAGCAACATTGTTAATAGAAATATTCTTGAGTCTGCCATTATTTAACTTACAAATAATTTTAACATTAGCCAGGGCCTTTTTCCGCTTGATCCTGTTGTTTTGAATTTTTTCAGAACAGATTTAGACAAGAGGGGCAAAGTGCTAAAACTCTGGTAGTTTTTCTTTACAAATTTGTATGCTCCTACAATTTTTATTTTTCTATTTTATTTTTCTATTTTTATTTTTTTGTGACCTATATACAGTTTCGAACTTTTTGTTTATTTCAGTGTTCCTGAGGATGTCATTAGACGAAAGCGCTTGAGCACCATTCTGTTTCCTTTTTCAGATCACCTGAAGATCCGTCACCCCAGCCTTTTTTAGTTAGCTTTATAAGGCTAACTAACGAAAATATCACGAATTAACCTAACCACTCGTTAGGTCAACTGTACGCTCTTGGCGATTGGTTAGGTTAGGTTAGGTCGTGATATTTTCGTTAGTTAGTCTTATAAAGCTAACTAAAAAGGGCTGGGGGGGTGACGGATCTTCGGGTGATATATATATATAAAACGCGCCTCGGTGGTGTTGTGGTTAGCATCGCTGAGTACGATTGCCGGCGAGGGCAGGCGGCGATCAGTTCATCCAGCTGTTCATCGTTCATATAGGAAAATAAGTGGTTGGTAGATAGATGGGTACTGTGGGTAACCTAGTGGTTAAGACGCTGATTTGCTGATCGGGAGGTCGTAAAATCCAGTCCAGGCGAAGCCTTCGTAATTTCCGAGTTCTCTGGTGGTTCCGATTTCACGTACATTAAGCTGTAGGCCTGAGATGGGGGCAACAAACTTCAGAAACCTTCAAAATGAACAATTCGGGAAAAAGCAAAACTTAGGTTTTGTTTATATATATATATATAAATTTATTTTATATGATGCAAAATATTTTATTGCCTTTTCATGAATGACACATGGGAAAATATTCTTTAAGACTGGAGAGCAGAAGGATGTTAATTGCAAATTTCTTTTAGCGATTAGTTTCTAAATTGGTCGTCAACCTTCAGATAACTTTCGTACGTGTTATCAAATAGATTCGCTCAGCATCCAAAAGGGGTTTTGGGGATCGCTAAATGATTGTATGTTAATAGTGCTTCGCTAACGTTTCTATCTCGAAATAGTTTATTAACATTACTATTTATCTAGAAATGTCACTTAATATGTCAGTGAAAGTAAATACATAGCATAGCTTAGCTTAACATATATATATATATATATATATATATATATATATATATATATATAAAATAGATTAAAATTCTACGCAATTATTTATATTATTTATAATACTTTATCATTCTTAACAAAGATTTTCTGTATTTCAGTAAACAAAATTGAAATTTATTCGTTCGTTTTTGTTTCATAAATAATAGTTCGTTCTAAATATTATTTAAAAGGCAAGATTTGACAATAAAATTGCCATGTTCGTTTAAAACAATAATTTGGAGTTCAAAATTTGTAAGTTATTTGCTTTATTTCAAACATAAATAAAATATAACGAGACTCCTTTCCCATTTTCTAAATATTAATATTTCTTGCTACTCTTCTATAACACACACACACACACACACACACACACACACACCACACACACACGTGTGTGCGTAAGTGTAGTGGGTTAATTTTGTTGGGTAACAACTTTGATACCTTAAAAAATTAAAAAAGAAATTATATAAAAATTTAGAAATATTTTTATTGTCTGAAAAAGATACGGTGGTTCTCATTAAGTTACGTTACGCTCTGTTTGAGTAGATTAGCTACTACCTCACTATTTACTCATTTAACAGAAAACAACTTTTTACTTTTCAGTTACAATCAAAACAGTTATCACGCCCGAGTTATTTAAATATCTAATTTAAAAAGTCGGTGCTCGCTCATGCGGAGATGTGTGGTTGTGTGGTGCGTGTGTGGCGCGCGCGCGCGCGCGCGAAGACACAAATTCGGATTAACAATGTGGTTAAGTGCATGACTAGTTCACAGTTCTAAAAAGGTATAATTACTATAATTACTATAATTATTATTATTTACCGAACGTAGTTAATGGTCTTTCTTGTCTTTTAATTTATATTATTTTCTTTCGCATTGACAATCTGTCTGTCTGTCTGTCTGTCTGTTTCTGTCGAACCGACCGACATGAAATTTGAAAGGAATTTTGGGATCGTTGGTAAGAATCTTTATGAAACGCAGAGGTAATTAAAAAACTTCTTTATTTTCAGGTCAATTTACACCAAAATTCTACGGTATCTAGATTTTGGGGACTAAGTTAAGCAGATGTTAAAATGTCCGACATACAATTTTTTTCCTGACGGAGGGGTAACTATGTTACTTTAACATATTTACAAATTTCTTAAAGTTATACGCTTCGTTTCCGACCGATTTGAAGCAAATTTAGAGAATTGTTAGATATTGAGGTGTAGTATAAGAAAACACGATTGATTTCTCCTTTTTAAGTGTTGGTAATTATAGAGTCAAAAATGTAACGACATTGCAGAGTTCTGCTATCTACAAACTTGCCCCCATAGTTTCGGAAGTACGTATTAGAATGAAATGCCAAAAGCTTTCTTGAATCCAAGTGTTTCCGACGGAAAAGTAACTACAGGGTCATTCTATTTATTTTATTTATTGTTCGGGGTACAGGGTTCACCTCTAAGCCTATCAACACTAAGTTTGTTGGGCATAAAGCCTTATTACTCTCGATAGGGACTAACTACGAGTAATATGTTGGAAATTTTTTTAAATGAAATCCAAACCTACATTCGCCAAGAATACCGAGTAAACTGTATAAATAATTTGAAATAAAATAAATACTTTCACTGCCAATCTCGGATCACTTTAACATATTGCTTCCCAGGAACCTCTCTTTAACATATTGCTTTCCAGGAGGGATCACTTTAACATATTGCTTCCCGAATGCTTTGGGAAGCAATATGTGAAAGTGATCCCCAATCTCTCGCGCTTATAATATCCTTCATATAAGTTCATATCAGTTCCTTAACATTAAGAGACTTCGATGTTGTAACCAAACCTGAAGATACCTCGTCAAACCGAACTACATCGCAACACCATTTCCCGTCAGATCAACGAAGTCGAGCGACGCTGGGTCTGGTTCAGTAGATGGATGGGTGATAGCCGTCTGGGTTTAGATGATGCGGCAGCTCACGGTTCGAACCCCACGTAAAGTGCCGTAGGTACACTCCGTTACATAACCTTTGCTGTTACGAAGGTGGTTAAACAACCCAAAACACGAGTGTTACCTCACATTTGGAGCAGTAAAGTCCACTAAAGCTTAAAGTTTAAGCTCCAAATTAAACAAAATAAATAATCCACTTCCCAATTATTTATTTTATATTAAAATTATTGTAACAAAAAAAAATTATTAAATTTTACTTATTTTATAAATAAATAATTATTCCTTCATTTATCATTCAATCATATACAATACAATTCACTTCTATTTAATATAAAACAAATATCTCCTACAAAAAGGAGCAGCAGCTCATTCATACAAAAGATAACACAGATAAGAGATAACGCACCATTTAGTAATAAATATATATTATATATATGTTTTAAGGATTACATTCTGTTCTTCACTAAATTGCTTTCATGGTTTAATATTGAGTTAGATTAAGTCATGGTTAAATTAATCTAAATAGGATTGGGTTGGACGCGCTTCATATACATATTTCTCGCCTGGACGCGCTTCATATATTTCTCGCCTGATTTAAACAAGGTTCATAAGGTATACAGTATATATACACACTTTCCAAGTTTGTGTGTGTGTGTGTGTGTGTGTGTGTGTGTGTGTACGAGTGAGCGCGCGCGCGCGCTAGAAATGAATGGGTGACAAATTTATATTTTGAAAACTATAAAAATATAAGGAAAAATATATAGTTCCTAGTAAAAGAGACATTAAATCCTTTCAAATTTATTATGAGCCACATAATTATATATATATATATATATATATATATATTATACACACACGAAACATTTTCCTTAAAGAAATCATAAAACGTCAGAATTTTACCCGCTTGTTAACCCTCTAAAATAAACCGTGAGGTATTATAACTTGCGGAGATTTGTGATATATCAAAACGGTTGTTTAAACTACCTAAGTATCAATAAAATAGTCCGTCCAGTCCTTGAATCTGAAGGCGGGTCCTTTAATCGAAGACAGAAACGACCACAAACCATGCCACACGCGTGCCCTGGAAGTTTTGTAGGTATACCCACCACACTGTTAGTGTTTTATGTTTTATTTCAGTCAACTTTATATGTAATTATTTATCCGAACTACGTCAGGTATCATCCGCTACTCGTAAAGCTTTAAGTTCTTAAGACGCACTTTTACGTACAACTACAGACTGGCCACAAAGTCCCTTTGCAATGAAATTACAGCATATCTGTATGTTGCCCTTGTTTTTCATACAAAGGGACTTTGTGGGCACCCTGTATATTTGTATAAAGGTCGGATTTCATTCGGGTCTTAAATACTGTATGATAATTGTCTACCATCTTATAAATATTTTGGCTAAATCAAATTGTTTTTATGTGAGATTCATAATACAAACTACTTTTTGCCTTTCTATCAAACGAAAAATAACAAGGAACAAGGTTGTCCTAAAATTCTTTTATGCTTAAAAAACAGCTCCCCCCCCCGACCCCCGAAAAAAGATAGGAAAAGCGTTGTCGATAAAATGTATTTATTTATAATGCTTGTAAGTGTTTATTGATTTTTTAGGTTCATATTATAATGAACGTCATAAACCATCATTGTAATGTAAATAAGAAGAGACTGTAGACACCAACAGACCAGGGAAGTACTTTGGGGGGGGGGGACGTTAGAGAGAAGATAGGGAGTGTTGGAACTTCCGTTGCTCCTGTCACTGTCCTCCGTAGCTGATCTTTTTCCGTGTCTCATCTACCCTGTCAGCAGTCCAGCATGCTCCACCCGCTTCACAAAGCTTTCCCTGTCAGCAGTCAAGCATTCTCCATCCACTTCACAAAGCTTCCCTCTCAACAGTCACTCCATGATTCGCGTAGGACGGCTATGGAACACCTGACCTCTGATCTTTCTGCTCTCTCTGATTGGTGCAGAGAAAACCTTGTGGCTTTCAATGCCTCAAGAACTCAGTTCCTCCATATGTTTACTCGTCAAAATCTTCCACACGACTATCCCCTTACCTTCAACAACACACAACTGAATCCTTCCTCTTCTCTTAACATTCTTGGCGTTTCCTTTTCTCATGATCTTTCCTGGAAAGATCACGTATACTCTCTTTCCAAAAGAGCTTCTAAGAGGTTAGGTGTGTTGTTCCGACTCCGCAGTTTCTTCACCCCTACTCACTTGCTGCCTCTGTACATGGGTCTTGTTCGCCCCTGTATGGAGTATACTTCTCATGTGTGGTTCAATCCACACAGCCGTACTTGACCGGGTGGAATCAAAGGCTTTTCGTCTCGTCACTTACCCGCCTCTTACTGACTGTCTTCAATCCCTCTCTCTTCGCCGCAATGTTGCCTCACTCTCTCTTTACTATCGCTATCATAACGGACACTGCTCCTCTGAACTCTCCAACTGCATGCCTCCTCCTTTAAGGAGAGCACGCAGCACCAAACTTTCAACACTTTCTCATCCATTTTCTGTCCAACTCTCTAACGCAAGGGTTAATCGGTATTTTCAATCTTTCATCTACTCAACCGGTGAACTCTGGAATAATCTTCCTCAATCCATCTTTCCCCCTTTCTATGACCTCCAATCTTTCAAACAGAGTATCTAAGCATCTATGAGTATAAATAGTATAAAGTTATTGGTAAGTGAATAATAATCATCGGTGTTTGTGCATAATATAATGAAATAATTAATTAGTGCTTGAAAATTAAATTAATATCAATTGCAAATAAATTAATTATTATTTATAAAATACTACACCTGTATCTTATACCATTAATGTCTGTTTAAATTTTGTCTAATTAATTGAAGGTTATACTACAAAACTTCAAAAGAACCACTTTTATTTAAAAAAGCTACCCTTTCGTTTGGTAGGAGAGCAGTACAAACACCATTACGACCCAGTCTGAGAAACTGTGAAGGGTGTAGTCATGAGTCTGCTGTTCGTAATGAATTTGGCTTGGGGCAATTCCCGTCGAAAGTGGACTTAATTTTTGCGGTTAGTTATATTACCACTAATTTCAGTAACTAGTTCCCTCTGTTGAGTGGAGGACAAATAAGAGGTGAGCGGTTGACAAACTGGATTTCTGTTTTTCTCTCCAGTTCTTGGATTGGTTTCGTAGGAGATGGAAAATTCTCTCTCCGGTCTTCTAAGAAATTGCCAGCCTTCCGTCAATGGCATTTGTTGTCACTTTTCCAAGGGGGCTTGCTGGCCTCCCTTCGGGGTTAGTAGGATCCGGAGTTCGGAGCTACAAACTACAACGAGAGCTTACTCTCACAACTGAAGACATTTGGTTAAAGCGCGGCTTTTCAACCAACCGCGTCTCATCAAACCGTTCTCCTCCTCCTCCTCCTCCTCCTCATTTCTTTTCTCACTTTTTCTGACCTATCCTTTTTCTTTCACTTCTTAAGTTTCTCTTCTTCCTGCGGTGGGTCGTTGGATGCCATAAGAATGCGAAAGAGAGATATAGGAGCGGGAACAGAGAAGAGGAAGCGGAAAAAAAGAAACGGAGGCATAGAAAGTGATAAAAGATGCCCGAGCTCAAATAGCAGTAATGAGCCGGGTTTCTCTAGAGAACAAGCCCTTCTTGTAGTTACGAGGTTTCAAACTGCGAGACCTACTAACTCCAGAAGAAGATTAGTAGGCCTCCTAAACCATGGCAACAGATCTACAGATGTCAGTGCCGGAAACTCGTCCAATTCTACGAGGTAACCTGTCAAAGAAATCGAGACAGCCCAGTAGGGTGGACAAAAGGCAAAAATCCAAAAAAAATGAGAAAAATGAGAAAAAATCAACAGTATTGGAAGTGATTTGTGTTAACCACTTGCTTTTGAGGAATCTTGTTTTAACAAGGCAAAACGAACTTTCTACCGTGTGAATAATAACCCTCGCACTTTGTCGAAGAATATTTTAGTACTTCCATTTTTCCCAGGCTTTTTAGGCATTGCTAATGTACTTAAACTTTTGTATATTAATGTAGTATTTTCATATGACAATATTGTGAAAAATATCAGTAAAAATAGCCCTACCAATAATTCAGGCATTATCTATAAAATTGGTTGTAAACAATGTGATTCCTTTTACATTGGACAGACGGGAAAGGATTTGCACAAGCGTGTAAAACAGCATCAATATTCCGTTAGAAAGTGACAGTCGTCCAGTGCCCTGTTCGTCCATTTGTCAGAGTTATCCCACTATTGATTGGAATAATGCTTTAATTTTGTTTCACTCAAGCAACATTGTTTATGGAAATATTCTTGAATCTGCCATTATTCAACTTACAAATAATTTTAACATTAGCCAGGGCCTTTTTTCGCTTGATCCTGTTGTTTTGAATTCGTTCAGAACGGATTTAGACAAGAGGGGCAAAGTGCTAAAACTCTGGTAGATTTTCCTTATAAATTTGTATGCTCCTCCTGTAATTTTTATTTTTCTATTTAATTTTTTTGTGTGACCCATAGTCTCGCACTTGTTATTTACTTCAGTGTTCCTGAGGATGTCATTAGACGAAAGCGCTTGAGCACCACTCTGTGTTTCCATTTCCCTTCCTGGTTATTTTCATCATATATATATATTTGGCTAAACTACAGAACGGCAACGTTTTTACATTTACAATTGTGGATGGCGACATTTAACCTAATTAAATTAACCTAACCAAACCTAACTTACCTAGCGTTAAACCAATTTCTCGTTAATAATTTGTATCAATCACATTTGTAATTTATATTAATCATATATATATATATCAGTGTACGCGTAGATAAGCTTCACTCATCGAGTCTACCGTAGATGTAGATACAAAACGAGCAAATAAAAATAATTTTTTTTGTGGGCTACTCTGTTAAAAATGTTACTCCTTAAAAGAGGGGAATGTTACCCATGCAGAACCTGCTTCTCTTCATCACTCTATTAAGATATTTAAAGATTAAATAAGGCAATTAATATCAACAGAATATATTGAAATTAAAATTCTTTACGGATACAGGAATACCTCAAAATTCGTTGTTTCGCAGATTCGTCGTCAATCTTTTGCTATCTTTGTTTCGCAATACGTCGTCCATATTCGCAGATTCGTCGTTTTTTGAAAAAATGTGAAAAAACGATCGAAATTGACGAAATTGAACTGTTTACCAACGCAATATATTACATATTTTGCCGAAAAACGAGTATAATTTGATAAATTAATCTGTTTAATAACATAATAGAGTTAAATGTTTTCTCATTGAAACATGTTATAATCTACCTCGAATTTCATCGTTCCGTATTTCGTCGTGTTATTCCGGAACGAATTAACGACGAATTTCGAGGTATTCCTGTATACTGATGCCAGTATATCCGTTTCAAGCTTTAAAAATAAAACTATGTACAGCGGAATATGCTAATAACGCGGGGTTACGTTCTGAAAGACTCCTCTGATATCATGGTCCGCGTTATCTATTGTTTAAAGATCTTATGAAAAAATTAGGTCAGGTTTCGAAGACCCAAAACATATTTAACTTTAACTTAAAATACTAGACCTTTAATAAAGCAATATAGTAATATTATACTGTAGTGTATTGACATGTATATGAAATGTAATAATAAACAAATAATAGACACGCAAATGCAAATACAATAATAAAATATAACAGCGCGACGTCATACGACATTTTGTTCATTTAACGAAAAAAAATACCGCGTTATTCACGTCTTGGCTCGCGTAATCAAAATAATCGTCCCGTATTTTTAGCCCTGCTATTCACGTACCACATTATCAAAACACCGCGTTATCAGCCTATTCTACTATATACTGAATTAGGTGGTAATCTTAAACTGCATTGGAAGAACATATTTAGCATGAAATTTCATTTTCAAAGTTTGTTTGCGAAGAGAAAAACTTTGGATTCCAAATTTTTGTGATGAATGAAATGACTTTTATTACAAAATTTGGTTATCCCATAAAGAGTTTGAAACGGGCGAGATTCACGCTAATTTTGTGATTATGTTGTGATTTGGTTATTTTGTATATTTTAAAGTTTTAAATCATTATATTAATGTGTATGTTAATGATTGTAGCAGTGAAAGCATTGGGAATCGTCTAAATTATTTTTTTGAGAGAAAAGCGGGACTAGTATATTTTTATGCCCAACCAAACAAAACTTTATACATATATAAACAGGTCACCGTTTCCGTGTCTCATCTACCCTGTGAGCAGTCCAGCATGCTCCACCCGCTTCACAAAGCTTCCCTCTCAACAGTCACTCCATGATTCGCGTAGGACGGCTATGGAACACCTGACCTCTGATCTTTCTGCTATCTCTGATTGGGGCAGAGAAAACCTTGTGGCTTTCAATGCCTCAAGAACTCAGTTCCTCCATTTGTCTACTCGTCACAATCTTCCACACGACTATCCCCTTACCTTCAATTTTCAAAATAGAGGGCATTACAAAAATTCGAAAGCAGAGACAGACACTGGTGTAAATCGTGAGAAAGAAGGGACGCCTCATAGTCGTTCAACGTATTGTTAAATGAAGCAATACTTAACACTTTTTATATTCGCATCGTGTGGCAGAAACTACGTGGGTGGGAATTACATGCATCTTCAACTATAATTCATTATTACTTGTTCCGTGCGTGTATATATATATATATATATATATATATATATATATATATATATATATATATAACTGCAATGACCGCGCAGTATATAAATGAATAGAAACGACATAAGTATTAAGGAACGTTTCTGCACACGAGGAGGAGAGATAACGAATAAATGAAAAATGAGGCGAACCGCCCGGGAATCGAACCCAGGGCCTTCCAATTGCCGGTTGGACGCGCTACCACAGGGCATTGGTTTCTGCCCTATGTGGGAGAATTTCGATTTGTGATTAATTGAGGACCGTATCATAATGGTAGCGCGTCCAACCGGCAATTGGAAGGTCCTGGGTTCGATTCCCGGCGGTTCGCCTCATTTTTCATTTATTCGTTATCTCTCCTCCTCGTGTGCAGAAACGTTCCTTAATACTTATGTCGTTTCTATATATATATATATATATATATATATATATATATATATATATGGAATAAGAATTGTGATTTTTGAAGGTGTCGACGGTTCCGCGTCAGCATCTGTTGTCACTTTATCAGTGGGTCGGATAGTAGTTGGATGGGAGACTGTCCTCTGCATCCGGACTATGTATCAATCCCTCGTGGTTCGAATCCCATGAAAAGCTGTAGGTCCTCTCGTCATATGACCTTAGATGTTGCGAAGGAGGTTAAACAAACCCCATCATTACATTCTGAACTCGCGCTCTCTTTTCACTCCCTCCCTTTTCCTCTTGCTTATCACCTCTTTTTTCCAGTTATTTCTGCTCTCGTGTATCACGATGATTGATCATCATCACGGGATTTTATTTCGCACTGGACGTTGGTGGCAGCGCCAGATTATTTCTCTTTTACAAAATACTGTTACAATAGCTGTAAATCTGATTTTAGGTATAAACTTAAAGAATAGAATGACTCGTTACGATGATAGTGATAAGTGCGTTTTAGAATCCCTCTTTATCTATAAGATCACACCATTTTAAAACGATAAAATAAGGAATTCCTTAATATTGTATGTTAAAATAAATGTTTAATTACAACATACATTAAATTGAAATTTCTATATGAATTTTTATTTTGCTCTATAATTAATAATTGCATTTGTGTATTTTACTTCTATACTGATCGTGGGTTATGTATCTCGAAACGTCTGAAATTATAAAGGTAATTTGACTATAACTACCAAAACTACAAAAAAGTAGGAACAAAATACCCAGTCACTCAACTCAGTCCTTCATATAGTAGAAAAATTTTCCATCTGGTAGCGACCCCTAAATATAATCCAAAAAAGACAAAACTTTACCCGAAGACACTTTTTTATGAAATGGAGCAAAATTATGGGGTGCACCCCATAATCTTGCTCCATTTCATAAAAGTGTCTTCGGGTAAAGTTTTGTCTTTTTTGGATTATATTTAGGGGTCGCTACCAGATGGAAAATTTTCTACTATATGAAGGACTGAGTTGAGTGACGGTATTTTGTTCCTACTTTTTTGTAGTTTTGGTAGTTATAGTCAAATTACCTTTTATAATTTCAATTAGATACCAACTAGATTTAAGAAGCATGTGGTGAACAAGGGTGGAACCATGTCCAGAGAATGGGAAAAGGTAAAGAAAAACGAGAACAAAGACGAGCGTTCAGAGATATTAAGACAGAAAAAGGAAATTTGGAAGGCAGACTTAGAAGGTTTGTGTGACATTGCTGATGCTGATGCTTTGAGGATGAGCAAAAATGATGATCGAGAGTTCCTTGCTGCTCAACGTGAGAAAGGAAGACGAGGTAAGATGGGAGGTGTAGACCGAGCACTAGCCAAGAGAGAGGAAGAGTTAACAAAAAGATAGCAGACATTTAAGAAAAGATTTGCTTAAGAAAAGGAAAAATAAGAGAGAGCGTGAAGAAAAGGTTAGCTTTGTGTTCTCCTCCTCAAAGTCCTCATCTGAGACTGAAATAGAAAGCAAAACAGCTGATAAAAAAGAGGCAGCACTTGGTGTCATTGGTGATGAGCCCGAGCCATCTACTTCAGCTGCAAAGCCATTGAAAAGAAAAAGTTATTAGATAAGTTGTCCGCTTGCCTAGCTGTAACCAAGTTCAGTGATCGAAAGACAGCGCTTGTGCTGACCCACAATTCCAAGTTTTAGCCATAATCCAGCAGAATACAGCGTCAGCTATTCATCTATTCGCCGAGAAAGACTGAAGCGTCGACAAAAGACTGCTGAGAATTTGAAGGAGTTTAAGCCGCAAGTTTCCCTAACTATACACTTTGATGGAAAACTATTGGAAGATATAACGGGGAAGACAACTGTTGACCATTTTCCCATATTAGTTTCTGGCGGAGGAGTTGGTCAGCTGCTTGGTGTTCCCAAACTTTCTTCAGGAACTGGTGATTCAGCAGCCTCGGCTGTTTATGAAGCATTTGTGGCTTGGGGAATCTGCAGTCATGTTAAGTGCATGACACAACAGCTGCCAATACTGGCTTAAGAAATGGAGCCCGCATTCTCTTTGTGGCTGGCATGTCGTCATCACATGCTGGAGATAATGCTTGAAGCGGTTGTGTCTACCTCTCTAGTGTCTTCAGAAGGTCCTGAAATCATAATTTTCAAGCGGTTCCAAAGTAAGTGGACATCAGTGAATCACACTGACTACCAGACAGCATTATCTGATATATTTATTACGCATGAAGTTGCTTTCATCAGGGATGAAATGACAACATTTGCATCAAGTCAACCAGAACAGTTCCAAATTCGGGACAATTATCGTGAACTCCTGGAACTTACAATCATATTCCTGGGAGGAACACCAACCAAAGAAATCTTTTTTAAGTCTCCAGCAGGTCTTCATCGTGCCAGATGGATGGCCAAAGCTATTATTCCCTGAAGATCTGGATGTTCAGGAGACAATTCAAGTTGATCGCAAGAAAGGAGAAAGGATTGAGAGATATCTGCATTTTTGTTGTTTGGCTGTATTTGAAGGCTTGGTTCACAGCAACAGCAGCATCTTCTGCTCCTCGACAAGATCTTCGGCTGCTAAAAAATATTGACACGTACAAAGATCAAAACAAAACCATTTCAGTTGTCAATCTAAAGAAATTTTTGGGGCACCCTTGGTATTTGTCTGAGGAACTGGTTGCACTCTCTCTGATGACGAAGTATTTACTGACTCAAAATACAAGATGGCCCAGACCTTGCAAACCCAAGGAGACGAGCACTCAATGAATCTGGACTCTGCACTGACTCGGCATAGGAAAATGGAAGACTTTGTTATTTCTAATACTCATAGAGTCTTTGAAATTACAGGGATGTCTTTGGACTTCCTAGACAAAGATGTCAAAGAGTGGAATAACGACAGCAAATGCAATTCTGTTAAAGCTACTGTCCAGTGCATGAGGGTTGTCAATGACGTTGCAGAACGAGGAGTAGCATTAATAGATGAATATAATAAACTTTTGACAAACGACGAAGAACAGAAACAATTTCTTCTGTTGGTAGTCAAAGAATACCGGCAAAGATATCCTGATCGAAAGAAAGTGTCACTCATGAAGTGATCTGCTATCTGGTAAGTGATGAACTAAAACATGTAAGATTGATTTTGTTGGATTTCCACTTTATTTTTGTAAATATTTGATTAAATCATGTATTGCATCATGGAAGTTGCTTTATTTCAAAACATTGAATGTTTTCATAGATTTCAGACTTCATGGACACACTTTTTTGCTACTTTGAAAAATATATTACAATTTGTCTTGTTTATTTTAGTTTCCTTTTCTTAACATCTACAATGAATAATGAATCCCCAATGTTAGAACAAAATTTTTCTCGCTTTAAGACAAGTAATGGAGAAAAAATTATTAAAATTAGTTAAATCTACGATTAGCTGTATGCCAATAAAAATTTAACTTGTAGGTTTTGTTCAAGTAGCAAGATGGCCAAAGGGTGTAAATTTCAGTGGCTATTAATGACCTCTTAAATTCGTTTAAATGCTACGATACTTTCACTTATGACTTTTCTCAAAAGAATGAACAAAATACAGGGGTGACCTACATAAAAATTAAAAAAAAAGATTGCAATACTGATATGAATCACCCTAAAATAAATAAAAAAAAAAAATAAATAAATAAATATATATATATATATATATATATAGTTTCCTAATTGTTTTCATTATTTCAGCAGCTGCCTGAACAGAGAAGCTAAACAAGAGCGGGAGAGAGAGAAATAAAATTAAAATTTCTAACCAAAACGAAGAAAATATGTGTAAGAATAGTTTAAAAATGGAAAATTAAATAAATACAGTGTTTGCCCTAAAATGTGCGCGATCATTAACAGAATCTAGGTGCCAAAATGAGGCCAACTCCTCCTCCACCGGTATACGAAATGTCTTTTCTGTTAAACATTCTGACATAACGAGTGCATTAACCTCGACAACGAAAGGAATAAAAGAACAGTAAACAGAAGGAAGAAAAAGTTAATTGGACTTTTTTGTAGTGCAGATGTTTATGTCATTGTTTGGAAGAAAATAAAGACGTAAGACAGACTGAATTCGCCGATGAGGACACGCGCGCGCGTTCTATCTAAATTGAAGTACAATAGATACGGAAGCGAACAATTTTTGGAGCTTTAAAAATGGATGAAAACTACGAAGAACTTTGAATTCAAATTTGCAGTAAAGAAAAGCGATAATAGGCCTACGCCATATAAAATAATGATAAAAATGAGAAAAGAATTGAGAAGTAAAGGAAGGCAGGCTAAAAAGTAGGTCATATAATGAAAGATTTATGCCAGTATGATTGACACTCTCTGTACTGATGAAAAAAGGAACGCGTATATTGATACGAGATTAACCGTATCATCATTGTATGTTTTATAAGAACTGCTACAAAAGAAAAATGCCCAAATATGCCACTCCCCAACACTTCCGCGTTGAAGGGAAACAAAGCAGATATGACGGAGACGTAGCTATACAGTATACAGCTGCCGAAGAAATGGAGCATGAAACGATAAGGATAAGAGTGCTTTAAATTAAAATAATCGAAAAAATAGTTAGATTTGTTTGCCAAAATCAATCGGAACACTTTTCCCAACCCGCAGTCAATTCACGCCTCTCTCTCTCCAACAAAATTATCAACGAACCAATATGTATGCAACAAATGCAAAAAACTTCACTTTTCTACGTGAAGGTCAAATTATGATAATAAAAATCCACTCTAATAAACAGAGTTTATTTCCACAACAGTTTCGATGCCCACTGGCATCCTTAACCTCTTCTGTATCCACCCGAAGAGGATGCCAGTGGCATCGAAACTGTTGTGGAAATAAACTCTGTCTATTAGAGTGGGTTTTTATTATCATAATGTACGCAACACCCGCAAAAGCAACTACGATACAAGACCCATTAATAAACACAACAGCAGCAAAATAGGCATCACTAACAATGGTATTTGATACCACAATCTCATCATTTTTACATACCAAACACAGTGCCAATTCGGTAACAGCAAATTACAGTTCGTTTGGAGTCAGGAACTACAGAATGTAATTATTACATATACTGTATAATAGGCTGAGTGTATATACGTTACGCTCAATTTGTGAAATAGACCATTTCATGAACTGATTAAGACTAGTATCATTTCATAAAATGAGCAGGAAAGTTGCCCATTTCATGAAATGGGTACTCAGTGTGTCCATTTCATGAAACGAGCATTGGTTGGTATAAGTTTTAAATTTGTGTACATAATATTTACACAAATATTTACAAGACGAGACTGAAATTTCAAGTCTCATTTCTAAAATTCAAATTTAAACTTAAAAATAAATTTGGAGAGAATTTTACAAACAAATTAAATGTTTTTGTTCAAACATTTTCCTATTTCAAACTATAAAAACAAAAAAAAAAGTATATAATTAAAAAATATTTTTAAATTTTTTACCTTCAGTACAAACATGAAGTGTTACATCATACAGGGACGTAGACAGTGGAGGGAAGGGTTGATATTTCTATGCATTTTTTTAAATTATAAGAAAATTATAAGTACGTACGTCATGCCAACTACTTTCGGCACATGTTTAATTATTGTAATACGTTTATGAATGTGTTTTTACTCATTTACACACTTTATATACGAGTATATATATATATGTATATATATATATATATATATATATATATACAGGGTGGGCCGTAAGTTTCCATACATAGGAAAATTTAAATTATGGTCTTCACGTGCGTCGGTATTTGGATCAGCAGTTTCCGGATGCTTGGATTGGTCGGCGTGGTCCTGTGGAGTGGCCTCCCAGATCCCCAGATCTCACCCCCCTTGATTTCTATCTTTGGGGCACTTGAAGGCCATGGTGTATCAGGAAAAGATACGAGACATAAATCATCTAAAGGAACGTATCACCAACGCCATTACAAGCATAACGTCAACTGTGCTAATGCGTGTTCATCAACAGTGGGGAACACGTATTGAAATGTGTTTTCAAAACAATGGCAACCATGTAGAGCATATTATATAAATAAAAATGGTTGTCCATAAAAAAATGTTTATTTTTCCTATGTATGGAAACTTACGGCCCACCCTGTTATATATATATATATATATATATATATGATACACAGACCGTGCATGGAACAGGGAACTTTTCTGGGAAAATTAAATCCACTATCGTCCGATTAAATAATGGTAAATGACAAACACTATAGTTTTTTTTCTTTTTCATGATGTTAGCCCTACGTGAGCAACGGGGTCACTCGCAAAGAGGCCCCAGAAATAGAGTGGACTATAGTGGATTTAATTTTCCCAGAAGAGTTCCTTATTCCATGTACGGTCTGTGTGTATCATGAAAAAACCTCAGGGGACCATTCTGAGTTCAATCCCATGTGTGTGTGTGTGTGTGTGTGTGTGTGTGTGTGTGTGTGTGTGTGTGTGTGTGTGTGTTTTATTTATATATATATATATTAGGGTGATTCAAAAAAATCAAAGTTTTTTTTTTTAATTGTTCAACCTGTATTTTTGTTCCCTATGACAAAAAAGTAGTGTATGCCAAATTTGGTGAATTTTAAATAAAATTTACTATGTGCTACCAGGCGTCAAAGTTTCCCTCTTTTTCAATTTGTTTGTTTTTACAACTTATGATTTTATGTTTAATTGTTTATATTTCAGAATTTTTAATTAATGGTTTATATACTAGCTTGCTTTTAATTGTTGCTTGGAACTCGTAATTTTGATACCAATTAATCGATTATGGAAGCTAGGCCTAACTCACCATCACCCAGTTGCTCATTTGGGAGAAGTTCTACAAGAAAAGAAACTGAAGTATGGCTAATTGGGCAGCCCTCTGCAGTACTAAAAACATCCGTATTACCATCAGAGAAGGAAATGATGGCCCTCTTCATGCACTACAGAAATATTAAAAAGCAAGACATTAGAGAATCATGCTGCTCTACTGCGGATGATGTGCTAGCAGTTTGGAAAAAAGCAGGAATACCAGCAAAACAAAGAATACATGTAGTAGATAAAATTCAAGGAATACTGAAGGAATGACAGCTGCTTAAGAAAAACAAAGCAAACAAATTGAAAAGATCACAAAATTTAAATAATAAAGAAGAAAAATGGAAAACTTATTTGACATTGCTCATGAGAATGCTATGCAGCTTATAAAAATAGAAGATAAGAAATTCTTGAAAATGCAACGTGAGAAAGGACGTCATGGAAAAATGGGTACCATTGATAAGGCTGTTGCTAAAAAAGAGCAAAGAGCAGCAGAAAAGCAACAACGTTATGAAAAGAGGAAAGCAGAAGAGATCAAAAGAAAGAAGAATGAAGAGGCTGTCATACTCACCAGTACATCATCAGAATCAGAATCAGAGGAGAGTAAAAGTGATGAATCTGGTTTCTGTGCTGCACAACCTTCAACATGGAAAAGTAAGGTGGCAAACGTAGAAAATTGTTTGATGAAATTAATAGGAAGTCTTGATGTTGCAAAATTGAGTGACAGAAATGCGTCTCTTTTAATGCAAACAATCAGACATCGCTTGAATGGGACATCTGCGAACAAATAAAATGCATGTGTTTCAATACAACGGCAGCCAATACTGGTCCTAGAAATGGAGCAGCTATTCTTCTAGAACAAAAATTCGACAACGATTTATTGTGGCTGGCATGTCGACACCATATATTTGAAATTATGCTGGAAGCTGTTGTTTCAAAGTCTTTATCACCATCTTCTGGCCCAGATATAGTCCTTTTTAAGAAGTTCAGAGGAAAATGGTCAAGCATTAATAAGGAGGACTACGAAACAGCATTATCAGATCCAGATATCAATGAAAATATTCATGACATGAAAGATGACATAATTATATTTGCAACAAATCAACTAGATACATTCCAACCAAGAGACGATTACCTAGAACTATTACAGTTAATAATTATTTTTTTGGAAGGTGAACCAAAAGGTGGAATCAAATTTAAACATCCAGCGGGACTTCATCGGGCTAGGTGGATGGCCAAAATTACATATTCATTAAAAATTTGTATGTTCAAATCTCAGTTCAAAATTTCAGTAAAAGACAAAAAAGGACTAAAAGACATCTGTCTATTTGCTACTCGGTTATATGTAAAGGCATGGTTTACAGCTCCTGTGCCATCTTGCGCTCCTCGTCTTGCTCTGGAATTATTACAGAATCTTGTAGTCTACAAACAAATAAATGACACAATTGCATTTGTTGCTATTAAAAAACTGTTAGGTCACCTCTGGTACCTATCAAAAGAACTGGTAGCCTTGGCCTTTTATGATGAAGTGCCTACTGAAACGAAAAACAAAATTGTAAAGGCCTTGCAAAATACAACAGAAACTCTTCCTGCAAAATGGGCTTTTCTAGATCCTGCACTTATTCCAACGAAGTTAGAAGATTTTGTCATCAAATACTCAAAGATTCTTTACAATAACAGAATTTAGTTCAAAATTTTTACTCAAAGATGCTAAAGAATGGCATAATGATGAAGAGTATAACTCCGCTAATATATCTATCAAACAGTGGAAAGTCGTGAATGATATAGCGGAAAGAGGAGTAAAATTAATGGATGAATATAATAAAATACTAACATATGACGAAGATCAAAAACAATTCTTGCTACAAGTAGTGAAAAACTATAGGGCTGTTTACCCTGATAGAAAGAAAGAAACATTGATGAAGTAAGGACAGCTAATGTCTCAAATATCATGCTAGTTTAATTATGCATGCTTGTGGTTATGGTAGGACCTACGGGGGAGCTTTCCACATTAAAAAAAGCAATGCGCCTTGTACTGTACCCCCTGGGTGGTGTGGAAACATTTGACAATTTGAGTCGTTCTGTCAATTTTTAATTGCTGGTAGCAACCCGTAAAAATTAAAAATTTGCTAAAATATTTTAGGATAGTTGTTTTTATGCTGAAATGAACCATTTAAAGGGTTGAACACATTAAAATATAAAAAAAATTTTTTTACCCCCATATTTGAATCACAAATTATATATACAGGCCGTCCCAAAAAAATGTATACACACTTTAAATAATTATAAAGGCAGTGTTTATTAAAATACATTTCATTTTCAAAATGTAATAGAATCTACAGACATTATTTAATTGTTTTGTCAACGCCTGTTTTCAAACTGACGTCCGTTCTGGTCCAGGCACTGCTGATAACGCGAAGCAATGGAATCGCAAACATCACGAAACATTTCGTTTGGTATTTGTGTGCATTCTCGTTCAATGGCTGCTCTCAATTCAGCGACTGTTGCAGGTTTTATAGCGTAGACTTTGTCTTTTAAGTATCCCCATAAAAAAAGTCTAGTGGTGTGAGGTCTGGTGAACGCGGAGGGTATTCTACGAAACCCCTTCGTCCAATCCACATCCACATCGTGCCAAGTACCACTCGCAATACTCCACTCTTCGGTCCGGACCATCTTCATTAATAGCATGGACTAATCTTGGAATGTAACTTTTCCATTGACAGCGCTTCAAAATGCGTTGGACAGACGATTCTGAAATTCCTACCTCACGACTCGCTTGCCGCACAGATTTTCTTGGACTTTGGTGATACGTTTCCAGTACTCTTTCTTGCTTTGTGGGGCTTGTCGATGTCCGTGGTCTTCCGGAACGCTTCTTGTGGACATTCTGAACAGTTCCATCGGCTTCAAACTTATCTCTAATTCGAGTGATGGTAAGTCGCGTTGGTGGATCTGTTTGAAACTCCCTCCTAAACTGTCTTTGCACTTCAACTGCGTTTTCACACTTCCAGTAGCATTTTAGAATGAATTTCCTTTGTTCAAAGCTTAGTCTGACTGCCATTATTAATTCTAATGGGTTTAACTTGGAAAGAAAGAAACATCAATTGAGCTATCAGCTGTTAAAGTGTGTATACATTTTTTTGGGACGCCCTGTATATATTAGCCCCTGCCGAAAAGAATAAGTTTTTAGTCTTCATTAAGAACGGTTTCACAAACACGGAAACAGAATAAGAAATTAAAAAATTTTTGAAAATGAAAATGGAGACAAATACAGAGGAATGCAATCAGACAAGAAAAGAGGAGACGCCTAACAGCGCTGTTCATAAAATTGTTTACCAAAACCAAATGTCGCCTGCATATAAAACTGACGAAGGAGTAATAAGGAAAATAGTAAAGGAAAACGTCAGATGTAGAAATCAGAATAAAATATCGCTTGTCATCTACTACCGAAATATTAAGACTAAAAACTTATTCATGAAAAATAACATCACTCAAAAAACCGAAAATCTACAAAAATCCCACGTAATTTACGAATTTCAATGCCCGAACGAAGATCGCAAACTTCGAGGACACGTGAGATGCGTGGCCTCAACCATAACAACACATTCAAGAAGGCTAACAATGCACTTACAAGAAGGAAGTCCGAAAGATCACACGTGGAACATACACAAAATAAACCTGACCAGACAACAGATAGTGGAAGCGACAAAGGTGGTAACACAAATAAGGGACGAGAAAAGACCATATCATCGAAGCATTAATAATAAGAGAGACTTCCCCAAAAATAAACAATCAGCGAACCGGGCAAGAACGAATCCTCAAGTTACACGTACAAAACTGACAATCCCATCAGTACACGTACGCGAAACTGCGGGAAAACCTCCGAAATGAGCTATAAATGCTGTATATGGGAATGCTGTATATGCATGCCCACTGGTATTTCTCAATTTCCGAAACAAGGTTTGGTTAGGTTAGTTTTTGTGTGTATTGCAGTTTGACACATTGCCTTAATTTCAGTCAATTTATAAATTTTATTATTCATATATAATCCTTCGTGTAAATTTTACTTTTCATTCATAATAAAATATATAATAATTCACTCCTAATTCTTAACCATTTCATAAACCGACCAAGCTTTTTATTGCTCGTTTCATGAAATGGGTAGTCTGAGTAACCATTTCATGAAAAGGCAACTTTCCTGCTCATTTCATGAAATGGGCAATCTCTTGATCAGTTTGTGAAATGGGCTATTTCACAAATTGGGCGTAATATATATATAATCCCCCAAAATGGATATGCCAAAAACAAATGTTAATTATATATTTGAGGGGTCGCGCGTCTTAAGGTACCTAAGCGCCACCACAGGCGAAAACGTGTTTTTGATGGATATCACTATTTTCATCCTTCCTCTATCGCGTGGTTTGGGTTATAATGACCTTACGACACTGGAAGTGTGGTTGAAAACCTTATGAAGCGAACTACTTTTTTCATCTCTATCGCCAGCCAAACGTTCACCCAAAGTTCGGCATAATAAGAAAATAAAAAAATTACAAAAAATATATATAAAATATAAAATATGAAAATCTATTCCAAAAACTCATCAACATCTTCATTAGCATACTTAGAACTTTAATTTAGCCAAAAATGAACGTTCTAGCCCAATTAATAACAGAGATACTATTGCGAGAATATTGCTGAACTTTGGAGGCGATTTCTGGCGAATTTTAATTTTGGCGCTTAGGTACCTTAAGACGCGGGACCCCTCATTTATTAGTTCAGATGGCAGCAAAATCCAAACGACATTATATCCTGAAGGATTATAACTTTTATTTAATTCATTTAAAATTCTACAGGGATGAACATGATAGCGTCATGGATACGATGTTTTAGTTCCTGAAGATCCCTTGGTTTGTTATGGTGGACTTTTGTTTTCAAAACTCCTCAAAAATAGAGGTTTAAAGGGGATAAATTGGGGTAGCGTGCAGTCCATTTTGTAGGTCTTCTCCTCCCAATTCAACGCCCTGGAAATGTTTCGTTCAAAAGTGTTCGAACGTTTCGAGCAAGATGTTGTAGCGTTCCATCTTACTGGAAGTTTATTCTTTGTAACAACCATGGGGTTCCTTGTAACTGTGGAATAAAAAACTCGTCTAGCATCTTTGTCAGAACCATCATTTACAGTTCGTTCTTCCGAAATAATAAGGTCCATAGATGCGAGAACGTGACAAAGCACGCCAGACAATTACTTTAATGGAATCTTTCTCATGTTAATAGATTTCGTGTGTCTCGTGTTCACCCCAAATCCTATAGTTATGGTGGTTTACTTTGCCTGAAATATGGAATGTAGCCTCGTCGCTAAAAATGATTTGGTAGGAAGTGTTCATCTGATTCTATCCTTTCGATTAAATTATTGCGTGTGTTATTCTGGTTCAATAATCTTCTTCTAAAAGTTGCTGGAGCATCTGCACTTTGTAAGCTTTAAAATACAATTCTTTATGAAGGATTCTATGTACAGAGGAGCGAGGTATGTTCAATTCAACTCGGCTTATCTCCTAATGGGCTTCTGGTAAATATTTTACGAACCATGTTTACTCTTTCAAGAGATTTGTTCGGTCTTCCTTTCAGTTCAGTTCCACTTTTCTCAAACTGATCAACCCATCTTCGTATTGTATCTTTCAGGTGGTGGATTGTTCATTTCACGTTGAAAACGTTTTTGAGCACCAACAAGTGAACCACTTTCATACACAAATGTAACAATCTTTGCCCTCTCCCAAGTTGTCATCTTATTCACTTCCAAAAACAAGGTAATGAACAAGGAGATGAAAGTTGAATGCACTGTAGAGTAGCAATAGCTATTAGGCCTTAATTAAAAGTGACACCACCTCTGGGATGTAACTTACACTCTTAACGGTCTAAAATTGCGATATTTTGAGTACAGTTGTTGTTGTTGTTGTTGTTGTTGGTTAGCCGATCAGCCCACCCTGATCGAGCAAGCCGGCGGCACGCAGGTAACCGATCGCCCTCTCCGGAGTGGACCAGAGGTTTAGCGCACTCGTGATGTTGTGTTGTGTTCTATGTTGTGCTAGAGCGGTACAGTGTCATAATGTGTTCAATTGTTTGTGGTGTGTCCTGGCACAGGCAGCAGGTGTCGTCTGTGGAGTTGTCTAGTCTGTGTTTATATGTCTGTAAGTTGGGGTGATGTCCACATCGGGATCGTGCTAAGTTAACTCGATCCGATCTGCTCAGGCTGGTCTCTGACCTGTCAATGGGTGGCGGCTTCGCACCTAGAACCGCGTTCGGACCGAGTCGTGTCAGTGTTTTGTGGGTTAGGTGTGTGTGTGTGTGTGTTTTCTGTACTGTGTGATGTCTGTGGGGCGTGGTATGGAATGGAGTATTTGGTTATAATGTCTCTCTGGTGCGAGATGTTGGTGCATGATTGTACATGTAATGATGCCATGAATTGTGTTTTTCTCATGTTTAAATGTTCCCTAATTTTCAGTATTTTTGTTTCTGTGTGCAGGTGTTCTATTGGTGTTGTTGAGTACATCCTGTAATGCTACGAAGTGCGTTGTTTTGTATTGTCTGTAAGGTGTTTGTGTGTGTGAGATAATGGGTGCCCAGCATGGGCTAGCATAGTCCATAACTGAGCGAATATATTATTTGTATATGAGTGTTGTTGTTTCCTGCTGGTGTCCAAAGTTTGTGCCTGTTAATACCCTAAGCGTGTTAAGTCTTGACGTACATTTGTTTTTAGTGTCCTGAATGTGGTTTGCAAAAGATAATGATGTGTTGTATGTGGCCCCAAGTATTTTAGTCCTGTGAGTGTGTGGAATAATGTTGTTGTTTAGTGTAAGCTGTGGAGTCATCTGGTGTTCTTTTGTGTTGCTTGTTAGCAAGGTGATGGTTGATTTTGTGGGCGCTACTTGAGGGCGTTAGGAATAATATTGTGTGAGAGCCAGTCTTGTATACTGTTTATGAATGTTTGTAGGTTGTTTGTAGCGGTGTCGATGTTGTTGTGGGTGGATGTTAGAGTGATGTCATCTGCATATGATGATAAGGTAAGCTTGTTACCTATGGGTGTTGGAATATCATGCATGTATAAGTTGAAGAGTGTTGTTGAGAGAACAGATCCTTGAGGGACCCCATTCGAAAAAACTTGTTTTTGGATGACTTGCCATTAAATGTGACATGTGAGTCTTAAAGATAGTTGCTCAGCCACCTTTTGGTGTTATTGTGCATGTTTGTGTTGAGTATTTTGTTTATGAGAGGGAAGCGTGGGATAGCATTAAATGCTTTACTAATGTCTGTTGTTGCTAATAATGTACGTTGAGCTGGTCGTCTGGAGTTGATGCCATCCATGATGTGCTGCGTGAGGTTAGTGAGTAATGTCGTGGTTGAGTGGTGAGGTCTGAATCCATGTTGAGTAGGCGATAGTGGAATGTGTGGGTTGGTGATTTGTAAGATTAGTCTTCTGTTACTTTGGAAGGTGTGCACAGCAAAGTGTGTTTAGTTATTGGTTTTGTTTAACCTCCTTCGCAACATCTAAGGTCATATGACGGAGGGGACCTACAGCTTTACGTGGGATCCGAACCACGGGTTGCTACATAGTCTGGACGCAGTGGACGGTCTCCCATCCAACTACTAACCGACCCAATGTCGCTTAACTTCGCTGATCAACGGGAAGCGGTGTTACGACATTGGCTACGACGTAGCCCTGCATAGTAAAGAAATGGGTCTATAGGAAGCTGGTTCTGTTGGATTTTTGCTTGAGTTGAGTAGTGTAATAATTTTACCTTGTTTCCATATGTTAGGAATAATACAGTGTTGGTATGAATATGTGCTGATATTTGTGAAGGCTAGTATTCCCTGTGGGACAAGTGTTTAAGGTGTATGTTACGTATGTTGTCTGGTCCAGTAGCCTTCGAATTCTTAATGTTTTTGATGGGCTTGGTGGTCTGGTCTGTACTGAAGGGTGTAATGGTCGTGTCGAGTCTGTACGTTTTCTTGTGTCTGGCTGTTTGTCTGTCTGCGTGTTTCTGGTTGCTGTCTCTATTTAGGTGACTTATCTTTGCGTAGTGATTAACTAGAATGTTAGCTTGTTCTGTATATGTTGGGATATTATTTTGGCTGCGACAGATAGCCGCGTGTGAGGTGTGAATGCCGCTGTTAGTGGGTAATGCTGTTTATAGTCTTGTATAGCCTGGATGTATCTGTGGAGTGGTTTAGTGTTGTTATGAATTCCCTAAATGTTTGTTTGTTTTTCTTTAAGTTTCTTGTTTATTTATGTGTTGAGCTGTTGTATCTGCTGTTTTATGGCTTCTGAGTGTGGTGTTTGTGTGTTATGTTTGAGGTTGTTACGTTGCCTTATGAGGTGGGCTATTTCTCTAGTGTAATTTGGGTTGTATTTCCTAATGTTGCCCTTGGGTATGTATTTGTTTGCATTATTGATTGAATGTCTTGAGTACTATATTGCTGTTTATGATGGGTGTGCTGTTTAATGTGGTGAATTGTTCCTCAGTGTGTATTTTGAACTGTTCCCAATCAGCTTTCTTGTAATTTCTGTAAGTGTGCCTAAGGCTGTTGGGGTAGAGTGGAGAACGTGTTGTAATGATGATGGGCAGGTGGTTTGATGACAGTTGTTTTTCTGTTCTCCAGTGTGTGTTGCTAGTGAGGGGGAACAGAACGTTATGTCTCGGGAGGAGTTTGAGTATCCTGCTTGATGTGTTGTGTGTGTATGTTCTGTGTTGTTAAGAATGAAGAGGCTGTTTAGTTGTGTGACTATGTTGGCGCTTCTGGTGTTGTTTTGGTTGTGCAGGTACCAACTAGTGTCTTTAGCGTTGAAGTCTCCTCCTAAGATGACATTACTGTAGTGAGAGGCCAGATTGTGTAACTGTGGATTGTAATTGGCTGGCACCTGAGGTGAATTATCTGGTGGGATGTAAATGTTGATGAGTGTGGTGTTGTGTTTTGCGCGTGTTTTAATGTTAACTGCCTGTATTTCTATCGTGTTATCTGCTTGGATTGTGTCTGTAATGTTTTGGGTGGTATCAGTGTAGCTAATGCTTTTACGTATGTAAGTGATGAGTCCACCCCCGTGACCCCCAGTACGATCTTGACGGATCGCCGTGAAGTCAGGGATGGTGGGTGTTTTGTGTATGCGTTTTAGTTTTGTTTCTTGTATAAGTGTTATGTGAATGTTTTGATTGTGTACGAATTCCCTAAGCTGCATGATTTTGTTTGCGAGGCCATCTACGTTGTACTGTAATATGTTAATATTATGCTTCTGTATGTGTCTCATGGTCCTATTGTCTCTATGTCTTTGTGTACAGTAGAGTACAATAGCTGAGAAAGTCGAAGTAAGTGCGCATTAGCTTCATTTTAGAATTTTTGTATTTAATCACACATTTCATATGAAAGTCTTCAATTAGGTATGAATTTTTTACATATTTAATGTAAACAACTGTTAAGAAAATTCAAAGCTTAAATCACGCTTCTTTTCTATTTTTTCGATACCTGTAACAATAAAACCACAAAAATGATTTGTTTTTGGTACATATTCATTATGGGACACCTGTCACCTTATCTTACATTTTCATAAGATGGATTCCTTTAAAGAGTTGGAGCATATCAATCCCCACTGAGCTTTTCTCACTTTCAAAATAGTCTTTTAGCTGGATAAAGCAAAAACTGGGTGGTTACTACATCCATGCATCAAACAGCATCACATAATTATAAACTACCTGAAGCCAGTCCAAATGTTTAATGTAATTTAAACTTACCTTTCCTATGTTAATAAATTTCAAATGTCAAATTGTATTAACCCTTTCCCAGTAACTAACTTGGGTGTGTATATATACACTCGTGTGTGTGTGTGTGTGTGTGTGTGTATATATATAAAATTCCAAAATCTAATAACGAAAAAGGCGTCAAAATAAATTTCCAATAATTAATTTCAATTTTGAACTTTGGAAGTCGTTCAGAAATTTTGCAGCTCGTAATTTAACAAATAATTTAGTTACATTTTTCCTTATGTTTTAAATTCCATTCATTTAAGTGATTTTTAATACCGTTATCTCTTGATTTACCGCTGATTTACAAAAGCGTTTCACAAGTCAGTAATTTTCCGTAAATTGAATTGGCGACTGAAAACAATACTGAAATACGTTGTGAATATTGAGCAAAAATTCTGTAGAAAAGGAGAAGCATATCCTAAATTTAACAAAATATCAGAAAAAATAATTTAAATTTGAAATTTATACGATCGTATGTTTAGAGGATCGTATGTTTCTTTTTTCCCTCCTCTTTTCCTTTCCGACGGCTCAGTTGTTGTCTCTCCTGATAAAACTGAACTCTTCGCTCAAATTTTCGCTTCCAACTCAACCATGGACGGGTGCTAATTCCTCCATCTCCTACTCCCTCTGACTTAATTATGTTTGAAATTAGAATCTCTTCCAAACGTGTTTTTCTTTCCCTCCCTGTGCTCAACGTTTGGAAAGCGTACGGTCCCGATGGTGTTCATCCTGTTGTTCTCAAGAACTGTGCTTCTGGGCTGACACCCTGCCGAGGCAAACTCTTTCGTCTTTGTCTCTCATCTGGTACTTTTCCTTCCTGTTGGAGGCTCGCTTTCATTCAGCCTTTCCCAAAGAAG
The DNA here is from genome assembly GCA_023014485.1 of Bathynomus jamesi. Classification (NCBI taxonomy): domain Eukaryota; kingdom Metazoa; phylum Arthropoda; class Malacostraca; order Isopoda; family Cirolanidae; genus Bathynomus; species Bathynomus jamesi. Next base: position 271,390 of record JAJOZX010003860.1, read on the forward strand.
GGTGACCGCTCTCAACCCTCCAACTATCGTCTAATTGCTTTGACTTCTTGCCTTTCTAACGTTTCTAAAGCTATCCTTACAGGGGCGTAGCTACTGTGGAGCAATTGGAGCAGTTTGTTCCAGGTGCCGCAAAAATAGTGGGCGCAAAATTTGCCAACATTGAGTAGCAGTAGTAACAGCGATTGTAGTCATCAATCCGAAGGCGTTGCCACTCTGGAAGAACAGCTATTACCGGAACTAGAGCCAGATTCATCTGTTACTCCTTTACAGCCTGTATCTTTAACACAAAACCATATTAGTGTCGGAGAAGAAATCATTCAGTCATCAGACAGAGCTAATTTTCCTGGAATTCTTACCCTGAACAAAAAAGATTGATTATTAAAATTGGTCCTTGTCAACTAAAGGTCCATTTCCCAAAGATAAAGACGGGCGTAACCGCCATAGAGGCTTTAATGAAAAGTATTACTATAAATCGCAAAACAATGAAAAGTTCAAAATTAGGAGGCAATGGTTGTGTTATTCAACGAAATTAAACATTTGCTATTGTCACCCTTGCTGGCTGTGTGATCAAACAAATTTAGATTTAAGTTTTGCGCAAGGAACAGCAGACTGGGCTCATATAAGCCGTAATATTGACCAACGCGAAGAATCCGATCAACACGCTATTTCCTGCACGGTGTACTATCGCTGGGAAACTAATTCTACTATTGATGCAATCAATAGACAAACAAGTGTGCACGAAGTAAATTTTTGGCGCAAGATATTGCGACGTATTGTTGATGTAATAATAACACTCGCTACAAACGATTTACCTTTTCGAGCTCATAGAATTACGGATGATCATGGAACTTCACAAGCAGAGCTGGGCACTTGCGGCATATTGCGGTACTGCGGCACTACCAAACCGGTACCAAACCGGTACGCGGAAATTTGAATGCGGTAGCGGTACTGCGGTACTTTCAGCGATCCTTTGCGGTACTGCGTTATGGGGGCCCGGGGTGGTAGTGCGGTGGTACCGCAAGTACCGCAGTACCGCAAAATATGCCGCAAATGCCCAGCTCTGTTCACAAGGAAATTTCTTGAAATTATTCAATTACTAGCTCGATATGATGATGTTTTATCTGAACTTTTAAAGCGTCCCAAAGGAACTGTTAAGTACCTAAGCGCAGAAATTCAGAATGAAATAATTTATTGGTTGATGAAATAATCCAGACAATTAAGAGCGAAATGAAAGAAGCAGCATTTATATCTGTAATAACAGACACAACACAAGATATATAAAAAATTGATCAGCCTAGCACGGTGTTTCGTTATGTGCTAATAGAAAAAGATGTACGTGAAAAACAAGTGCAGCTAGAGATTAAAGAATCATTTTGGGGGTTTACAGATATTAAGAATCAAACATCTAAAGAGTTTTCTTAGAAAGCAGCCTACTGTATTGAAAGTTATGGAAGTTTTCACCGATTTGTCAAAATTACGAGGACAAGGTTATGATGGAGCTGCGACCATGAGTGGCATCTACACAGTTCTTCAAGCGCGCATTAGGCAGAAAAATTCATCCGCCACATACATTCACTGCTGCTCTCATTAATTTAAATTTAGTTATCAACGACTCTGTTTCAAATATTCTCGAAGTCAGATATTTTTTTGACCAATTAGAAAAACTTTATGTATTTTTAGTGCAGTTAGTAGTTGGTCAAAATTGATGGAATTAAAACAAAGACACATGACGCAAACCTTAAAGAGAGTTTGTCCAACTAGATGGTCTTCACGCATTCAAGCTCTCGAAGCGTTTTGCTCTCGTTATTTTGACGTTCTTAAGATTTTAACGTACCTATCACTAAATGGCAAAAACAAAGAGGAACAGCATGAAGCTAAAGTATTAATGAATTATTATGAACTATTTCCAACAATAATTTTAATTATCGTTCAGACTAAAACTGTTGGCTCAGTTAATGTAATATCGAAGATGCTACAAGGAAAACACGAAGACATAGAAAAGGCAGTTGAAATGCTTTCCTCTATCTTATTATTCAATTTTCAAATATGAGAGCTAATTAGCAATCCATAAAAAAGAAGCAATAGAGTTATCTATAAAATGGAAAATCGATCCTTCTTTTCCTAAAAAAAGGTTACATCGTACAAAAAATATGTTTGATGAACTCCATGCAGATGATCGCATAGAAGTGTGTGAAAAACGCTTTCAAGTCGAAGTATTTAACCGAAACATAGATATAATCGTCAGTCAATTAACTCGGAGGTTTGAATTAATTCTTAAAGTTTGCGAAAATTTTAAATGTTTATCACCCAACTTTCTTTCAAATTCATCCGACAAAGATATAAATGAAAGATCCAATCTTCTTGTTGAAGCGTATCCAGCAGATATTTCACCAGGATTGGTACTCAGTTGCAACGTTTTAAATTATGCTTTCATAATGACTTACAAAACTTTCAACAATATGCGAAGTTACTGAATTACTTCTAATTCATACACCTGCTTCGAGTAGCTTCCCTGAGTTAGTTAGCGCTTGCTTAATTTTTCTCACTCTACCAGTGAGTACAGCAACAGCAGAGAGAAGTTTTTCAAAATTAAGACTGATAAAGACTTATCTAAGGTCTCAACATCGGCTAAGCTCATTGGCAATGATTTCATAGAAAGAGTTAGAGCACGCTGTCTTGATTTTGACCATGTGATTGACCAATATGCAAATCAGAAAGCTAGAAGAAAAAAGTTCTGAAATTCGGTGAGTTGTTTTCAAACTAATTATTAGGTATAATACAATTTAATTTAAAATATAATAATACGCTTAAAGAGGGGCTGCTATACCCCTGATTAATATTAGGGGGCGCTATATTGCCTACTGCTCCAGGGCGCTAAAAGTGTAGCTACGCCACTGTATCCTTAAGAGAAAGATTCTTAAACGCCTCCCTTCTCACAATCTTTTTCGATTGTCAGTATGTGTTTCCGCAAAGAACACTTTACTGGCGATCTTCTCGCATATCTCTCTGATTCTTGGTCCATCCTCCTTTCGGAATTTCAGTGAAACGTTTGATATTCTGTTAGACATATCAAAAGGTTTTGATAGAGACTGGCACAAATCCTTAATTTTCAAGCTGTTCTCCTTCGGTGTCTATCCTTCCATCTGTGCTTTCATCTCCGATTTCCTTTCTGAACGATCTATAGCTGCGGTTGTAGATGGCTACCATTCTTCTTCTAAAGCTATCAATAGTGGTGTTCTTCATGGTTCTGTCCTGTCACCCAATCTTTTCCTTTTATTTATTAATGATCTGTTAAGTTGCACTTCCTGTCCTATCCACTCCTGTGCCAATAATTTCACTCTTCGCTTCTCCACCCGCTTCACAAAGCGTCCCTATCAACAGTTACTTCATGCTTCACGTAGGATGGCTATGATGCACATGACCTCTGAACTTTCTGCTATATCTGATTGGGGCAGAGAAAACCTCGTAGTTTTCAATACCTCAAAAATTCGGTTCCTTCATTTGTCTACTCGCCACAATCTTCCACAGGACTATCTCCTTATCTTCAACAATACACAACTCAATCCTTCCTCTTCTCTTAACATTCTCGACGTTTCCTTTTCTCTTGATCTTTCCTGGAAGGATCACAAATACTCTCTTCCTAAAACAGCTTCAAAGAGGTTAGGTGTGCTAAACCGGATCTACAGTTTCTTCACCCTCACTCATTTGCTCTCTGTACAGGGGTTTTGTCCGGCCCTGTGTGGAATACGCTTCTCATGTGTGGGTTGGCTAAACCCCGACAGCTCTACTTAACCGGAAGGAATCAAAGGCTTTTCGTCTCATCAATTACCCGCCTCTTACTGACTGTCTTAAATCCCTCTCTCTTCGCAGCAATGTTGCTTCTCATTTTCTTTACGATTGTTATTATAACGGCCACTGCTCTTCTGAACTCTCTAACTGCATGCCTCCTCCTTTAAGGAGAGCACGCAATACCAGACGTTCGACACATTCTCATTTCCTTTTCTGTTTATTTCTAACGCAAGAGTTAATCGGTATTTTCAATCTTTCATCTACTCAACCGGTCAACCGGTCAACTCTGGAATAATCTCCTTCAATCCATCTTTCCCCCTGTCTATGACCTTCAATCTTTCAAACGCAGTGTGTCTGGGCATCTCGAACACCTTGGATCTTGATTTTGGTTCTCTTCTTCATGTAATGGTGAGGGGGGGCGTTTTTGCGAGCATTCGCCCTTGGCCCCTCCTTCCTGCGTAAAAAATACTATTTTCAGTAATATTATTATTAATTATTATTATTAATAATAATAGACAAAATCTTCTATATAAAAAATTTAACGGCCGTATTCTTTAAAAGCGGTGTGAAAATGCTAAAAAGGTCGTTTTCTCTAGAATATATCTTAAAATTAACCATAAAGGTTGAGTTTTTATCACAGTCTCTTCTGGTTTGTTTAATTCGTACTTCTGACCAGAAGATGACTGTGTTAAAACCGAAACGTCGTCATATTTGTACTATTACTTCCTGACTGCTTATTTCAAACAGAGCGGCTTATTTAATGTTTCAACTGAAATCGTCATTAAAGCGGAATAACTGTTCATGGTTCCCGTCAAAATTTGAAGCGCACGTGTGAAAAAAAGGGGTGCATCTATTTGAGAGTATTCATTCTCGATTACCTCCCAATTGACGCGATTCCCATTCCCATTTGTGGTCCAAATGTGGGAATTACAGATTTGGTAAAGGTTTCCTGATTTGACAAAAGGTATGAAAAAGCGAAATGTAAAGTATAAATCCTACAGAAGAGAATGGGAATTCCCAATTTCAGAGTTGCCTCATTTGAGAGTGCCACTTTCGGACTTCTCATTCTTGTACAAAGACTGTAAAAAGAATGACGGAGACTGTAAAAAGACCTTTATGACCTATTTGAAGCATTTCCTAACTGTTTAAAAACAAAAATATTGTACTTAGTTTAATTTATTCAATTTCATTTTAAAATTTGAACCTTTGAATGATGAAAAAGTGAAGTAACACGAATTAAAAAATAGTGACATACTTATTATTAATATTATCTAAATCACTTATAATTATTTACAACAGAAATTATCTAACTTAAAATTTAAAAAACGAATTCTGGCACGTTCGGTCGTACTCATTCGTGTTGAAAACATGTGCCGTGCCATGCTCACTCCGTACATCCGTATCTTGGATTTCAATCTTTAAGACTATTTTGGTTCTTTGGTAAGGAGAAATAGCTTGGATACGCGTGTGTGTGTGTGTGTGTGTGTGTGTGTGTGTGTGTGTGTGTGTGTGTAGGTAATTGGGCATATATGAGGTAGAATGCGTGATAATTCGCGTGATAATTCGCGTGATAATTCGCGTGATAATTCACCTTTTGGTGAAGTAACACATTTGGTACCTCGGAACATTAAAACGTTTTGCATTCGCAACAAAAAGATATTTAAACTTGACTAGGTTAGGTTTCGCTAGGTTAAACTAGGTTAGGTTAGCTTACATTAGAATTACGTCAGCTGGCACCTCACTATTTATGCACTTCACGGAAAACCCCTTTTGAACCCTAATTGTGTCTGAGTTTTATTAGGCCCTTCTCGGTTTAATGGCATTAAATTTATAAATTCGATTTGATTATTATTATGTGTGTGTGTGTGTGTGTGTGTGTGTGTGTGTGTGTGTGTGTGTGTGTGTGCACCTTTACCTTACAAAGGTAAGGATATTAGAAAATCCTTATTTATTCCAATAAATAAGAATATTCTAATATTCTAACTTTCGGGACCTGAGGCTTTTTTTTTTTTTTTAATCCTAAACAAAAGTTCAAAATAAAATATTTATTGTCTGAAAAATATTTACGAGGTGATTATAACTTTTATACACTCATAATAATGGACAGAGTTTAAGTTGTTTTTAAAGATTCACAAATTCTTTTATTTTTAAAATTTAACGCGATTACACTGAGATTTGGGTTGGTTACGTTTCGTAACTTTTAGAACTAAAAGGTCGAGATTGTAAAGTGGTTTGTGAAGTAAATTGTGGGAGGGAGAGAGTGTCCACTGACGCACCAGCGAAGCACTTATCTAACTGCAGTACTACTGTCTACTGACTGTATTTCGATGCCGAACGCCTACAACTGTTGACACGCGAGCTTTTCTCGTAAGGATAGAAACACGGTTTTAGGTAGACACTACCTTAAGAACTTAATTATGAAGGTGGTACACTAAATACATTACTTCTTAGGTGGTACACGAAGCAAAATGTACTTTAAGTTCGATACTTTAAGTACCTATCGAATTAATTTCACTATAAGGTATCCCTGAGTACCACGGCAGGCTGGGCCTATAAAGTAGACAATAAATAAATTCACAGATGTAAACAAAACATCATAAGCTTTATAATTTACTCTTATGTTCACAAGATAATTATATTTAATTACGTTTTATAATAACAATTAAACATGACCAAGGAACTAGCTAGAAATTTTCTCGACCTAGTTGTTTTCCAACTCAATCTCACTCTTTATGAATGCTCTGAATCTGGCTCTCATTCGCTGCCGACTGACTAGCTTACTTTTCTTTGTCTTCTCATTTTTGTAATTGTCTGGAGAAGATCTTTTCTAGTTTGTTATGACGCGTCCATTCAGGTTTTTGTTTTTTAATTCCATCACGACCAACTGCAACTTGGAAAAATCTTAAGTTCTCTATTCTAAAATATTATAATTAACTATACTTCTTATAACCTATAAGGACCTATTATAGTGAATGGACGCAATGAACTCGCGCATTATAGGTATTATTGGTCGAATTAATGGCGTTCTCAGAGAAAAAGTGACTCCAACCAAAGAAAGGAGCGCAACTGGTCAGAAAATAACTATACGATGGAAAATGGCACCACGCAGACGCTCAATGATACAGACTGATGGGTACTAAACATTGCGTACTCACGTAATGTCCTTTAAAGAGACGTAAAAACCAGTAGTTCTGCCCAAGGTGTGCGGATGGTAATGGAAACTGACGTCGAGTCAAAATAATCATTTTTTATACTACTTTATTTTAAATTTTAAATTCCAAAATTAAAATTAAAGACGAACTTCGCATATCAGAGGAAAGCCGAACAATCCAAAATCCAAAACCGCCCTCATCCAAATCGTTCTGCAAGCAGTATTAAATAGGCATGATGCACCCCTCTTTCGGAGTGGACCCCAATTCTCGTTTGATAAGTCTCAGCCTTTGTGGATGAACCTTTTCATATACTTAATAGTTCTAATTCAATAAAAAAAAATTTCAAATAGCTGGGCTAACCATGAGGCAATTCCTTTTATTTGTAATTTATCTTGCTTCCCATAATGACTAACATCTGTTATAAAGTTAAGCGAGGGTAAAAATAGATATCTAAGTTCTAAATTGGCAGATGAAAGAACAGTTAACGTCATGTTTGCATAGACGTGTTAAAAGTAAATATTTTACAGGGTGTTCATAAAATCACGCGAGTGAATATGCATGTATACTTCACCATATTCACTTACGTGGCTTTATGAACACCCTGTACCTACCATAATTTAAAAAATAATTAAAAACATAATCCCGTACATTGTACACACACTGAATTCTTGAACTAATGAATGAAGTAATAAATACATTACTATCTTGCTTAATAATACAGTCTGTGAGAGAAAAATATCTTACCAAGTCTTTATATACGAATTCATATCAAATATGGAACCTTGGTAGCTATAAGTTTGTAAATTTTTGGGTGACGGATGAAGTTTAAAAACAAAGTTGCTTCTAGGTTACCATTTCACAAAAAAATGTTTAAATTGTAAAAGCAGAAAAGTCTGAAAAATATTTCGTCATCACTTTCAATAATGGCTGACTTATATTTAGTTGTTTATAATGCAACGCACAGAAACTAAACGAATATTCTACTGGGTGTTCGAAAAGTCTCGTTACCCCCTACAAAATGTACATATTGTAATACCAATTTTTTTTTGTTTGATTAATTGAATTTGTGTGTGATTCATTGACATTTTTTTTTCTTTTCCAGGTATTAGGGTTGTGTGAACAATGGCAAACTAGTCCACTTACACTCTGGAGGAAAGGATAGTGATGAGCACATGGGCTTATGAAAGGTCACATACTGGCGAAACGACGCATGATATCCAGAATGATTTCAACACATTACAGAGCTGGGCACTTGCGGCATATTGCGGTACTGCGGTACTGCTGCACTACCAAACCGGTACCAAACCGGTACGCGGAAATTTGAATGCGGTAGCGGTACTGCGGTACTTTCAGCGATCCTTTGCGGTACTGCGTTATGGGGGCCCGGGGTGGTAGTGCGGTGGTACCGCAAGTACCGCAGTACCGCAAAATATGCCGCAAATGCCCAGCTCTGCAACACAAGATTCAATAACGCTTCACCACCAAACAAGACGGTATTACGCTGGGAGAAAAAGCTGTTTGAAACTGGCTCCATCAAGGACAGACCACGGTCGGGAAGACCAACAACGCGAGCAGCACAATGTGAAGGTGTGATTGCATCGGTGGCTCGTTCACCGAAAATAACACTTCGGAAACGATCACAAGAACTTGTAGTCCCCATGTCCACAATAAGAGATCACATGACAAAAGATCTCGGCATGAAACCATACCGCCCGTCATTTGTTAATGAATTAATAATTTTACGAAAATGATGGTGCGTACACAGATATTCTTGATTAGTAACTGTATTCACTGTAATTAGTTAGTGTTGCTGTGACTTGTTTCTTAAATTACACCTACCACATATAAATACATACAAAAATAAAATTGGTATTACAATATGTACATTTTGTAGGGGATGACGGGACTTTTCGAACATCCTGTACAGAATCTAGTTTTTTGGACTAAATTTAATACTGAACAAACATTGAACAGAAAATTACTCTCAGAAAATTTCAAATATCTTTTAATCAGTAATAAAAATTTTATGCTCTAATTACACTGTACAACAGTGAAAAAAAAACGGAAATGAGATCGTCATTTTTATGGCTAATTATATGCGTAGATTGCGAAAATAACACTCATTTATTTGTATCACCCCCCGATTTTATGAAAATGACCCTATTTCATTGTATCATTTTGAGAACCACTGGTTCTTTGAAGTTTGAACTGACCCATGTATTCTCATTTACTGTCTCCTCCCTCGCCCAATGGAAGTCAGTATCTGCCATCCTGCAAGCACTAGCTTATGGTCTTGGGTTACAGTTGCGAGATACTCACTGTCAGCAAGGATTTGCCCACAGAGCAGCCTGTTTAGTTGCTCCTTGTTCGCGGTGCACGTGAGAACAGCGTCTCTTGTAGGCAATGGGGTGTTGAGGTCCAGCTTGTGAACTCTGCTGCTCTTGCTTCTCATTGCCCGAGTGCTTGATTTCGGAGAGAAATCATATTAGCGATCAAAAGCTAGTACTACAGATGCATGAGAAAGATGTTTCGGTAGCCGTACTTTGAAGGTTTGGATAAATGTAGCAACTGTGCCACTAGCAGGCCAGTCGACTGTCCACAAAACAGCTGACACATCCATGATAACAACTGTTGGTCGACCCCATGTTCGAGAGGATGTTTCCACTCCCAAGTTCTGCTTTAATGCGGACTTAGCTGCAGTTCTCATTAAGCCATCTGGTTGGAACAGTGCGGGTGGGTATGCCGCAAGCTCTGTTGAGAAATTCTCAACAGAGCTTGCGGCATACCCACCCGCACTGTTCCAACCAGATGGCTTAATGAGAACTGCAGCTAAGTCCGCATTAAAGCAGAACTTGGGAGTGGAAACATCCTCTCGAACATGGGGTCGACCAACAGTTGTTATCATGGATGTGTCAGCTGTTTTGTGGACAGTCGACTGGCCTGCTAGTGGCACAGTTGCTACATTTATCCAAACCTTCAAAGTACGGCTACCGAAACATCTTTCTCATGCATCTGTAGTACTAGCTTTTGATCGCTAATATGATTTCTCTCCGAAATCAAGCACTCGGGCAATGAGAAGCAAGAGCAGCAGAGTTCACAAGCTGGACCTCAACACCCCATTGCCTACAAGAGACGCTGTTCTCACGTGCACCGCGAACAAGGAGCAACTAAACAGGCTGCTCTGTGGGCAAATCCTTGCTGACAGTGAGTATCTCGCAACTGTAACCCAAGACCATAAGCTAGTGCTTGCAGGATGGCAGATACTGACTTCCATTGGGCGAGGGAGGAGTCGAGCAGCATTGGAGCTCTCATCATCTCATGAAGAGGCTGACGTGATAATAACACAACACGCTATCGCACAAGCTGAGAAAGATTCTGATGCCTGCATCTCCATCATTTGTGATGACACAGACGTGTTTGCCATGCTGACTCACTTCTATGAATTTAAGAAACTAGGCTGTCCCATAATTATGGAGTCTCCAGTGCGTGGAAGAAAATCAGTGGACATCCGAGCAACTGTAACCCAGCACAAAGACATCATCCCACAAATCCTCAAACTACACGCTTTGAGTGGTTGTGACACAGTTGCAGCAATACATAGCATCGGCAAAGCCACTGTCATTGCCACAGCCAAGAAGGGTCGGAAGCTAGACAAGCTGGGTTCCCTTGATGCATGCTTTGACCATATCGAGAAAGAGGCAACAGCGTTCATTGTTGCATGCTATGGGGATAAGAAATTCTCATCTCATACTGAGTGTCGTCAGCGAGTATGGTCTCAGAAGACAGGGAAGTCGGGAACTGCTGCATCCAAACTATGTTCTCTACCACCAACAACTGAAGCTTTCCATCAAAATGTGCTCAGAGCCCACCACACTGTGGCGAAATGGCTCGATGCACTAAAGTGTGACCCACCACCACTTGATCCTGTGCATTATGGGTGGGAGAGAGACGAAACAAACAGAGTTCTCATCCCAAAAACAGTTGGTGAAGGTGTGTGCTTAGCACCAAATGAAGTTCTGAAGCTAATCAGATGTGGGTGTGAATCACAATCAGCATGCAGGGGGGAGTCGCTGCAGCTGCATGGGATGCGGAATCCCTTGCACAATGTTCTGTGCATGTGGCAGCGGCTTGGATTGCAACAATCCATTGACCCAAAACGCAAACGAAGAGCAGACTGACGATCCTGACACAACCATGTCTTTTGATATTTGCCCCCAATAAATGGTTACCTAATGTGAATAACCATCAAAGTTGTCAATGCCAATCCCCCAGCTAGGTGTGAGCTTTGTTTTGCTTACGAGGTCATATCTTGTAGCTTTGCAACCTTCCATAGAATGCATGTGCCCTGCACTTCAGCATAAATTGTGGTTTATATCCGAATATCCATATCCATATAATGTGGGTTGTCATTTAAGCATTATGATCTGGTTTTATCTGCAGAAAAGATGTTAAATGCTCAGCAGTTAGCTAGATTGTAGAAATTGTCACTGAAATAAAGCAAATACAGTGATGTCAACTGTGGCATTATCATATTTCAAGGCCAAACTTTAACCTCAAATGAACTTGACTTGACCCCATGGAGTTGCAAAATGATATCCTACTGTTATCATGTGCCTATAGAACTACTCAGTCTCGCCCAAAACCATAAAAACGACAGTAAGATCACCAAAATATCTCCATGACTGCCCGGGATATGAGATATTCCTTATTTCGAGGGGGGGAGGTTGACCTACAATGCAGAGCTGGGCACTTGCGGCATATTTTGCGGTACTGCGGTACCACCGCACTACCAACCGGTACCAAACCGGTACGCGGAAATTTGAATGCGGTAGCGGTACTGCGGTACTTTCAGCGATCCTTTGCGGTACTGCGGTACTTTCAGCGATCCTTTGCGGTACTGCGTTATGCGGTGCCGGTTTGCGGTGGTACCGCAGTACCGCAGTACCGCAAAATATGCCGCAAGTGCCCAGCTCTGCTACAATGACCTTGAGTATTGACGAATGTGGGTCAAAACGACTCCCAAAGTATATGCAACCCCTCCAGACCGACTCATCATCCTAAAAACCCCTAGAAATGACACCAAGATCATCAAAATCCATCAAGTATTGACCAGGATATGGGATTTTTCAGTTTCACCGGCCATCTTGGAAAATGGCGGCCATATTGAAAAAGCCAAGTGGGGGTCAGGTGTACACCCGATGGATTCTTGAATGGGGTGGTATAACCGTATAAGCTTTCAAAATATGTCGAGATTTGCTTTATAACAAACAATGCAGGGTTCCCAACCCGTGCAACCGGACTAGGTAGGGCAACAATGGAAACGCCCACCCATTTTTCAGCTCTAAAATGAAATTCGGTTCAACTTAAAATAATGAGTAGTTAATTAATTGTTGTATAACTCATATTACAGTATGGTAATAGCTACTGTAGTTATACTAGAATAAATGGTCCAGCATATATAAGGCAATTTAGCCCGATTTTCAGAAAATTTTGCTAAATTTCTAGTTATAGTCGATCTACATCACCTGGTTGTTGTTGTTCTTTTCAATACCACTGTTACCTCTAACCTACCACAACATAAATAAATGCCATATTTGAAAACATTCTATTTCTATGGTCTATTCATATTCTATTCTGTGGTACATTCGAAAGTTATCCCTGGCCTACCCACTTTTAAATGCGTTCTTACGCCCCTGCTCATAAGTAATCGTTAATAACAGTTACTAGCTAGCAATAATTCATTATGTTGGTGTCAGAAATGCCGGAATTGTAATTAATTTACTTGCAAAAGCAAAGACACACAAATGTAAATTCCTTTTGAAGACAATAAGCAAATATGTGACAAACGAGGAAACTTTGGCAATAATTTCACTTGCATTGCCAACAAGTAAATATTCTGGAATTGTTTATTTTGGTAATAAACGAACGCGAATATAGATTTTAATGACAAATAAATCGATAATTATACTGTAAATTCAATTATTTGAACTATAATATTTATTTTTATGTAAGATATAAAGTTATATTTTAAGTCATATAAATTTAACACAGTGTGTTTTGCATTAAATGGTTGTGTGTAACAGCATTTTCGAAAAAAGCCGAATTAACAAAGTATATACTCGTGTGTGTGTGTATATATATATATATATATATTTTTTTTTTTTTTTTTTTGGGGTATAAGAGTTAGAATAACCATTTTTATGCAAATAATGTATATACAGGAAGCATTTTTTTAATAAAGATATTTTCAATGTGGTCACCATTGACAATAATTTGATTTTAAACGTGCTCTGAAATGTTGACTAGTTCGTGCTAAAGTATGAGTATCTTCCATTTGTTGCAGCTGTGACTTCATTTTGTAGCTGATGAACCGTCCTTGGATTATCCCTGTAGACTTTGCCCTTCAAATAACCATACAAAAAATAATCGCAAGGATTAAGGTTTGGGGGAGTATTGGGACCAAGGACAGCCGTAACTGAATCATCCTGAGTAACGGTTAGAAATTACTTCAGCCCGAACTGTCCAAAATTTCAGAGCACATTCAAATAAAATTATTGAGGTCAATGGTAATAACAGTGAAGAAGTTTTTCCATTAAAAAATTTCCAAAGCGTACACTTTACTGCATAAAAAAAGTTATTTTAATTCACATACATAAATACGTATTAAAAAATGAAAATAGTCAATCCTTTATATATATATAATATATATATATATATATATATATATATATATATATATACAGTGGAACCTTGCTTAACGAGTGCCTCGTATAACGAGAAATTCGTATAACGAGCCAAAAGAATGGGGGAAAATTACCTTGCATAACGAGCGACACTTTGCTTAACGAGCAAGAAATTGTGGGGGAGAATTTGTCAGGGGAGGACGAAGAAACGCCCGTAGCAGAACAACAACCCTCCAGTGCAATAAGGGAGATGCTGAGATCTTGGGAATCTGTTGTATCATACGTTGAAAAGCATCATCCTAATAAGGCAGTGACTATGCGATCTACAAATTTATTTAATGATAATGTTATCACGCATTTTCGTCAAAATTTAAAGCGTAGACAAAAACAAATGACTCTAGACAGTTTCCTCGTGAAAAAGGATCCAAAAGAAAGTGAAAGTGCCTCTAAAAAATTTAAAGCTAGTGACTGTGAGCTCGTCGAGAATGTTATTGCATTGAACGAAGACGATTCTCCTCCTTCCCCTCAATAACCCTCTCCTCCTCCCCTGTCTCTTCATTTCCTTTGCGTGCGTCAGGAGCACCTTCTCTCTTCGTAAGTTATTTATAAATTTCACCGTTTACTAATTATTTACATTCTCTTTTGGGTTAATTTTTATTAATAATCTTTTCATTTCATGCAATAATAATTTAAAAAACGCCTTTAAATATCATTATAAATATTATTTTAAGTATTTTTTAAGCATGGAACGCATTATCATATTTTACATTGATTCCTATGGAAAAAATTGCCTTGTTTAACGAGCATTTTGCATAACGAGCACAATTCGGGAACGAATTATGCTCGTTAAGCAAGGTTCCACTGTATATATATATAATATATATATATATATATATATATATATATATATATGATGGAAACCCACAAGGAAAAATAAAAAAACAATACCAAAGATTTTCGTGTATTCAACAGTGCACCTCGTCGGAATGAAAGGAAAAGGCGAGAAGCCAGAAATTTATATCTCTGCACAGAGTAAACAAAATAATCAGGAGGGATTAGCAAAAAAATAAGTGTGCTGATATTTTTCATAATTAATTTTATATATTTTGAAGGAGTGTTCAAATTCTTAAAACATTTTCATTGACTCCTCGATAAGAAAAATTAATATCTCAAGCATTACGGTGTGTGTGTGTGTGTGAACATAAGTGAGGTCGAGTGTGTGGTAATTCACAAATATAGTGGGGTAAGTTTTTGTAAGGTAACACTTTTGTTACCTCGGAACATTAAAAAATTTACATAAAAATGTCGATACAGCAGTACATTTTTACTGTTGGGAGAAAGATGACACTCCTTATTAGGTTAGGTTAGGTTAGGTTAGGTTAGGTTAGTTAAAGTTAGTTTTGTTTTGGTTAGATTATCTTGTACAGCTATGGCCGACCGAAAGTGTTGAAAAAATATAATTTGTCTCGAATTTTTGATTTGCTATGCCCCAAACCAAGCATTAGGTTTTGTAGATGTTGTATTCGTGGATTCGTATTGTGAGGATGATCACAACGTGCCTGAACTTCATGAGGACTGCACAAGAAAACTGTTTCAGCAAATCTTCAGGTTCCTCTCTACAGTAATTCACGTCTGCTATTCCATTAACTGATAGTGTAAACTCCAAGTTTTCCTCGACTTATGTTTTACATAAGCGTTTAAAGGAGTAAACTGATGAATTAATCCTTTTATTTAGACGTGATCAGAATGGCCCACCAGACATCACCAGAAACTCGGTCAACCATTATTACATTTTATCAAGAAGGCCTGATCAGCCGTCAAATTGCTGCCAGAGGTTATGCCAGTCGTATCAGTCTTCAGAATCATTAAAAGGTGGCAGAAGACAGGTAGTTATGAAGCAAGAGCACGGTCAGGAAGGTAAAAAGTGAGCTCAAAACGCCAGGATCGCTTTCTGTGTCGATTCAGTCTGCGCGAAAGGACGGTTAGCAGTGTACACCTGCAGAGGGACCAACAGAAAGCAGAAATGACAGTATCAGCACGCAGAGTCAAAAGGTGATTAGTGGAGAATGGTTTTCTTCATCACATAGGTCTGCAAAAAAGCCTCTTCTTAGTCGGAAGAACATCCAGGACAGTTTCAAATTTCGTAATAAATATAAGGACTAGAGTGAGGATATTTTTTTCCTTTCATATGGTAGCTTCCAATTCAATTTTTCTTATCATGCAAATCTGATCTGCCAAATTTTACAGCTTGCAAATTCTCCCAGTTTAAGTCCCAAATCTTTCTTACGCCTATGCAATTTTCATTATTATTTTGTTTGAATATAAATTTAACCAATTCAAACAACCTTCTTTCTATATAATTTTCGATTTTTGCACTTTGCATTTTACATTATGCTAATGTGAAAGTTCTTCATCGTATGCGGTAATGCAGTAATGACTGCATGCGATGAGATGCGACTGTATCTCCCAAGGAAAGTTAAAATTTAAAATATAAATTTTTACTTCTCTTGGAAAAATGGTTCTCATATTTTCGTGAACATTTTGTCTCGTATAAACGAGCATTCACGCGGGAAATCAACACAAGGTGTCCCAAAGCAACATTCTGACGTTTCAAATGAGGATTTGTAAAAAGAGAAGTCTGATTTTTAGGGAGAAATCGGGTTGGAAGCGACAAAAATAAATACACGAAAACAAAATTAAAACCAGAAAAGAAATTTACATAAAAATTAACTGAAAAATTACGACAAAACAATTGTTGTAACACCCCGAAACAACGCTCTTTTACCAAATCTTTTACAAAATCTTTTACAAAACTTTCAAGAAAGTTTATGATGGTTTAGTCAACCTACCCAAATCTATTTTCGGGTCAGTTCTATCGATAAAACACAAGTGCGTACATCCTATTCTTCTTCGCTTCGTTTGTGGTAATTGTCGTTTCATGGAGTTCTTTAACCTCCTTTGCAACATCTAAGGTCATATGACCTAGGCCCTAGGGGATCTATAGCTTTACAGCACAATTTATCTCCTCTCAGGACCATTTATAACCGAGTGGTTAAAGACTGTCTCTGATTCGGAGGGCCTGCGTTCGAATCCTGGTGAGGGATAAATATTGATAAATGCTGCATATATGTATTCTGTTGAAAAATTTTAAAATATGTAATTATGTATATAACTTCCAATGACAGGACCAAGGTTATCGCATTTTTAAAACCCATTTGCAAACAAAGTTCCAATTGGAGTCTCATTTTAATGTATTTAATTTTTTGTATGTATTTAATTTTCATATGTATTTAATTTTCATATGTATTTAATTTTCATATGTATTTAATTTTCATATGTATTTAATTTTCATATGTATTTAATTTTCATATGTATTTAATTTTCATATGTATTTAATTTTCATATGTATTTAATTTTCATATGTATTTAATTTTCATATGTATTTAATTTTCATATGTATTTAATTTTCATATGTATTTAATTTTTATATGTATTTAATTTTTATATGTATTTAATTTTTATATGTATTTAAGACAGATTCATACGATTATTCTATTCTTATTGGCAAAACGGGAAAGTGCAGTTAGTTGATCAGTAACTAAACCTCGTGTTGGGAAGCAAGTTTTTATTTTGAATTCGATATTTTATCATCTTTTGTTTAGATGTAAGAATTTTTGTATATTTAGGTTTGGAAATATAATAATAAAGATAATATAATAATAAAGATAAGCGATAAAACTATTTGGTTTAATAAATTATTATATTTTATATAAAAATATGTTTGTATATTTTTAACTTTATTATAAAATATTAATTTTATTAATTTCTACAGTATATTTCACTGCACAAACAATTCTCTCTGTTTTTTTTCTTCTGATACACCTTAGTAATTAGAATGAAAGTTATATGGAAAATTGTAAGTAACTAAGAATCAGCCAGGATTCAGCAGTTACGTGGAAATACTGTAGTATGCCTTTTGAAGTTTTGTTTTTAGGACAAGTTGTGGATATTTTCTTTTTGACTTATAATTGCATTGTAAATTTATTTGCATAGTTTCTAAACTACCAAGCTTTTATGTCGTTTGTGTAGCTACTAGGCTATCAATATAAAGTACATTTACTCTTATTCCATCCGTTTTTGTTTTTCTTTTTGCTCTTTTGTCGTCCACGTGGCGATACTTTACTTCGGTCAGCTATGTTGCCTATTTTAAGATTTGATCGATTATCACTTTCGATTTAGTTTTAACGGCTCGCCAAAACTGGGGTCAGAGGAACACCAAAGTAAAAATTAATTAAACCTTTAGTTCATTTCGTAAATCTTGTCTTGGAGCTCAACATCAAATGCTGAAGAACCTTATTGAAGAAAATGTGTAGCGTATAATTATGTATTCGTTATCCTGCTGCAAATGTGCTTTCTTCGCAAAGTAAACTACTCTAAGGAAGTGGCAAGCTGGTCAAGACAGACAATAGCCAGATTAGTTGAAGACATAAGAGGGGACTTATTTCACCAGCTTAAAGAAAAAGGGAAACACTTCACCGACCCTGGACGAAAGTACAGATATTTCTGCCACTACCAATATTCATACATGAAATAGACGCCATGTTTCAAGTAACAAAAGAACTTATGGATCTTCACCGTAAATCTACGCGTGAAAGTCTATTTTTGACAGTATGAAATCATTATATGTCCAAATTTAAATTTGATTCATCACAACTGAGGTAAGAATTGACAATGGAATGGAAAGTCTTTCCGTCTAAATTAAGAGTATAATTTCAAAATTTGCTGATGATACCAAACTAAGGGGACGAACAAAATCAGCGGTAGAACGTTTCCAGATTCTAGAAATTATTAATAAATTACTCGAGCGGGTGGAAATTTGACAATTGAACTTTACTAATATAAATAAATGTAAAACGTTGCATATCGGTAGAAACAACGTTAAAGAAAAGTATTTTATGCGCGACAAGATACTTACGAGTGTTACGAAATAGAAAGATTTGGGTATTATTGTTGTCGACACTCTTAAACTGAGTAAGCAATGTATCGAAGCGGTCAGAAAAGCAAATAGAATCTTAAGGTTTATTGGTAGATCGTTTGAATTTAAGTCGGAGGAAACAATGCAAACATTATATATAATTCCCTAGTACACCCCCAACTGGAATACTGCGTCCAACTCTGGTCCCCATATTTACGACAGGACATAGACAGAATGGAAAGAATGCAACGACGGGCTACTAACATGATTCCCAGACTTAGAAACAAATACGTTGCCCGTTTAGAAACGTCAAATTTATTCTCACTCGTAAAAAGACGAATTTGAGGAGATTTAATCCGTGTTTAAAATGATTAAAGGTTTTGATAATGTCGATGCTAAAGAATATTTCACCTTCAGAAATGTAGCTAGAACTCGCGGTAATGGTTCCAAATTAGTGGGGTAAACATTTTAATTCTAATGAAACTAAACATTTTTTCTTCAATCGTATAGTTAATTTGTGGTATGGATTACCAGCCAGCGTAGTTCAAAGTAATTCGATCGAATCCTTTAAAAAGAAACTAGATGCTTATCTTGCTTTAAACCCCCAGTTGGAAGCATTTGTTAGCGCGTAGAAATAATGTAGAATTTTCACATGGATTCCCTCCTCTGTATTTTTAAATTTTCGCTTTAGCTTTAAATTCTTTCCAACCTCTCAACCTCTTTTCTCTGCTTTGTTTTAAAACTTTCACTTGTCTTGAAATTTTCTTAACTTTCTTTCTTAACCAGATAGCCTCGTAGGGACCAGCCGGTCTGTTGCTGTTTGGTGTCCTTTGTATTCCTTTGAAACACTAATTGAACTGTGATGTGTTGTTTACCAGCAGGTTTCTTGCGAGAAAGTAGTGGGTCTTCACGTGAGGAGTATCGTAGTTCAGATTAATTTTTTCAAATAACACACTTTGGCGTTTCCTTTCTCGTGATCTTTCCTGCAAAAATCACATCACATCTAATATACTATTTCAGAAATGAAGCCTTATATATATATATATATATATATATATATATATGTAACAGTTTTTTTGCGCACACCTACAGGTCGCTACAATTGGTGTAGAACAATGCGGTTTTCACCATTCGATGCGTCTTTTTATTGTGCAGTGCCCATGCTAAAAAAAATTCCCTAACATAATTCCTTCCCCCCTTTTAGGGGTACAGTTCTTCCCATGCCTGTACACGCATTTTATTAATTTTTCATTTTTAATCATAATTTTGGCACAAAAGTCTATTTACTAAACATTTAATATCATTCGATTCACAAAAGATTTATTTATCGATTCAATTTAAAAAAAAGTATATATATTTTTAAAATTCATAAAGAACTTTTTGCAAAAAACTAAAAACAAACATGCATTTTTAAAATTCAATGATTTTTATACAAAATATTTTAATATTTGTTATAATTAACATTTTTCGATTCACAAAAGATTTCTTTATCGATTCAATACAAAAAATTACATAATTAAAACGGGCAATTTAAATAAACACGAGTTTAAAGTTAAACGAGCCACACTCGAAATTATTTACAGTGACTTGTGCGTTTTATTACTGTGGCTTTTGTACAAATAATTTTACGTATACACAAACAATTTGATAGGATATTGATTTATCATTCTATTTCTTAGTTGTCATAGAAATACGTTAATTAAGTTATCTGATTAGATGCGCTTTTATAGTTGAAGATCATTTTTAGAAAATTATTTATTTTCTCCCCTTTAAAATATTACAAAATTTCTATTAGGTTCCCTAATATCATTATGCCTGTCGCTGTAAGTAAGAAAATAGCAATTTTCCATTTTATGAAAATTTCGGACCCCCTAGGCCTACAAAACCAATTTTCCCCTTTTCTTTATCAAAAATTGTTGATTTTCCGAAGTCTTTCGGTTATAAATTTGTACCAGTCTATTGTTTATTTATAATAATAATAATAAAAAGACGTGTGTGTGTGTTCCAGCCATCAGCCATAACTCCAAAATGGAAGCAGTTACAAACATGAAACTTCACACACATATTGATTAGGTCCCGAGGTTGTGCACGTGGGTGTTAATAAATTAAATAATTAATTTTAAAACATTAAATGACGTCATCAAGATCATTACGAAACCTATGGTAAAATTATTGAATACCCGGTTAGGTTCATTGAATGCCAGGTTAGGTAATCTGTACGCCCTTGACGATTGGTTAGGTTAAGTCGTGATATTTTCGTTGGCTTTAACGAAAATATCATGACAACCTAACCAATCGTCAAGGGTGTACAATAACCTAACCGGGCATTCAATTGACGTACCCGGGCATTCAATTAATCTAATCGGCATTCAGTTGATCTAACCGGCCATTTAATTAACCTAACCGGGCATTCAGTTTACCTAACCGTGCATATATATATATATATATAGCGTTCAGCATCCACCCCGGCAACGCTATTGATACACTCGAAACAATGAAAACTATGATTTGGCGGGCCGCAGGGCCTCCAATTACTGTCGGTTCAGTTATTTGGTCAATAAAACTAGAGAGAAATGAACGCAATCATGAAAATCTTAAGCTTCAAATCCGAGCTCATTGTATTAAGATTTGTGAAGCTTTAGATTTTCATGGCTGCGTTCTTTTCTGTAGTTTCATTGAATGAATAATTGGTTTGCCAGTAACTGGAAGGCCGCAGGCACCCCAATTACTGAGGCCCAAGGTGAGAGGAATAGGAATGATATCCAGATAAAGGGCTACGGATGTTCAAAATAAAATACGCCGTAGGCCCACAATCCAGACGAAGCACCGCAGATCGAGCAAAATCGGCGCGTAGCGCCGACCTTTTGCTAGTAAAGGGTGATCCAGAGAAATGGGACCCAAAAGAAACCCCTGTAACTCTTAAAGTATAAGTCCTTTTATAAAATCATACGCATCATTCGAAAGAGGATAGTTACAAGTTTGTACAGGATTGTATAGGTTTTGACAATACAAGACAAGATAAGATACAAAACAAATAAAAGTGTTAGTTAAAACTAACCCTTCAAGATGACTGCATGGACTGTGGAACAGCTGCGTTTCATAACTGAGCAATATTATGAGCATGGAAGAAGTGTAGTTTCAGCTCAAAGATCTTTCAAGACAAATTTTCAGATGTCAAAATCACCTTCTAAGAAAGTAATCCGTCGGTGTGTCAGAAATTTTTCCCTAACTGGCAGCATTGGAAAAAGAAAACCAACTGGAAGAGTGCGCACAGCAAGGATAGACGAGATCATTAACAGAACTCATGAAATTGTACAGGATAATCCTAACATAAGCATCAGACGTGCTTCTCAGCTGTTAGGAGTTGGATATGGAACAACACCCGTATATTCAAGCAAAATTTAATGCTCTTTCCATATAAAATTCAAAGTGCAACAACTAAACGATGGAGATTTCGCACGAAGACGACAATTCTGTCAATGGATCCAACAGAAGGTAAATGACACCACCAATTTTCTAGCAACTTTGATTATGTCAGACGAAGCCCATTTTCACTTGAATGGAACTGTAAACAAACAAAATTGTCGTTTCTGGGCAACAGAAAATCCATTGAATATTACCGAAGTCCCGTTGCATAGTCAGCGTGTAACTGTTTGGTGTGGTCTTACTGCATCTCAGATCATAGGGCCGTACTTTTTCGAGGATTCCACCGGAAACACGGTCACTGTAAATGGTGATCGCTACGAAAAATGTTGACCGATTTCCTTATTCCTAAATTAAGAGATCTTTGTCTAGAAAACCACTGGTTCCAACAGACGGAGCTACCTGCCATATCACGAGGAACTGCATGGCAGTTTTGCGTCAAACGTTTCCAGGCGAGTTAATCTCAAGATTTGGAGACGTTGAATGGCCCGCAAGGTCTCCGGATTTTTCTCCCTTAGATTATTATCTCTGGGGATATTTAAAGAGTAGGGTCTACAGAAATAACCCAACGACCTTGCAAGAATTGAAGGCCGCCATCACAAATGAGATACAGGCCATACCACCGCACACTCTTGCAAAAGTGATGCAGAACTTACAAGTGAGAACACTGGAATGCTTGGCAACTAATGGAGCACATTTGAAAGGAGTCATTTTAAAAATAAATATTTCATAATAAACTTGTAACTCTACTCTTTCGAATGATATATAGTTTTTATGAAAGGAATTAAATATTAAGAATATTTGGCTTTTTTTTATGGGTCCCATTTATCTGGATCACCCAGTATATCCTAATGTGCTTGTGTGTAAGAGAGGCTAGCTTCCAAAATGTGTTAGATAGGAATAAAATAGTTGTTCAATAGCCTGGGCATCATGAAATACTGATTACTGAATTTTTTTATTAATTACTATCGTTTTGATTTTCAGTTTTTGCAGAGCACCTAGATATGAGAAAAATATTTCATTGCTTGGAAAATATATCATTAGTTATTTATTTTGTAATTCCATTCCTTTCCAATTTAAATTTTTGTTGCATATTAAATACTGAAAACTGAGTAGCAAATAATCAATAACTTTTTATTGACAATAAATAAGCAAATAATAATAATTATATTTTAATAATAATTGGTCAGGTAACTATAATTAAAAAGCTTAAAAGTGATAATGGCTGGTGCAAGCTCCACCGGGCAAATAACTGAATTAATCAGAACTTCAGTAGGCCTATTAGGTGTTCCCTGTTCCTCTATTTTTTATTCAAAGTTTCGAAACAAAATTTCAGTTAAAACGAAAAATTCAGACTCAAAATCAGGTTACAGCTATTATGATGCTATTACTCCATTATAATTAATTTATTAATCTACTGTACACTAGGTACTGCAGATGGTAAACTGGCTAAAGAAGGATATATAAAAAATTAATAATTTGATACCAACATAACAAGAAATCTTCAAAAATTTTAAGTTTTTGTTTATTAAATAATCGGCATCGGCCAATTTGCTAGTCATCGGCATCGGTGCATCACTAATATATATGGGATGAATTTCACAATTAAACACGTGAAATGAATGAATTATGCAACCCAAAAAGAAAACGATTCCAAGGCCTTTCGTGTATTCAGAAGTACACCTCGTCAGGGAATGACGAGGTGTACTTGTGAATACATGAAAGGCCTTGGAATCATTTTTCTTTTTCCTTGTGGAATTGCATCATTATATATATAATATATATATATATATAATATATATATATAATATATAATATATATATATATATATATATATATATATATATATCCTCAAGAGTGTAACTAGCTTTCAAAAGTTGGGGACAACTATAATGATGAAAAATCCTGCGATGAATTTCTGTGCTGCTATCCTGTAGTAATGTGTTTGCGACCAAAATGATGCTCTTAAAATACTATGATTTAGAGAATGCTCTATATTTATGATAGTAATAGAAAATCAAAGCATTTTCACAACTACCTTATGTATATCAAGTATATACTTAACATTAAAGGAAAACAATATATGCAATAATTAAAGTAAAAAATAACTAGATGTCTCATTAAAGTATCTATCACTGCAGTATTAGTACTGAATCAGTAATACTTTCCAGCATACTAATCGGACTAATATAATTAAAGATTTACTCATCATAGATTATTTCAAGAACTAAATATTTCTTTCACGTAAGCTAACTAGATCAAAAGTTTGGGGGGGACAAAACCTATATTATCCCCCTCAGTTCAAAAGTTGGTGGGGACATGTCCCCCCCATCCTCCCCGTTAGTTACGCCCCTGTATATCCTTACAGTATCTCACCTAGAAAACAAAAGAATCGTAAAGCTAAATCCGTTTTATGCTTTTCCTCTTCCAAAAGCCTTTTCAAACAGGTTATACAGTGTATTAAAGCCAATGACTGTCGTTAGCGTAAATATTTTCTATAAGGACTTCCTGAATTCCGGAAAAGCATTTCATAAATAGAAACCAACTAATCACGGCATTCATACGCCTTAATATCAATTATTTATTAATCTCAATTATGAGACAGTTTATCAGCCACCATTTCTGCGTCTTCCGTTCGCCGCATGCGGGATGATGATAAGCCTGCATTCCTCAAATGACCATTCTTCAACTGGTGTTTGCGACAAAGCTCGTTGTGGGGATGAGTAATAAGGAAGGTATGGAGGGGTGCATAGAGAGGGAAATGGGGTAGGAAAAGGGAAAAGAATAAAGAGACAAAAGAGAGGGAAGAATGATGCGAAATGAAGGCACAAACACCAAAGCTGAAAACGGACTAAGACTACTTAATCACATACACACACTCGTTTCATTTCCTAAAGCAAAATGTTGTACATTACAGTATATATATATAATATATTATATATATTATATATATATATATATATATATATATAATATATATATATACACACACACACACACACCACACACACAGTGTTTCATAACATGTGGGACGCACTTTCAAGATGGATTCAGAACCTGAGAACAGTGAAAACAGTTTCTATAAACATATGCCCGAAATCGCTTTGTTTCCGAGTTACAGCCCGTTATGTGTTCCAGCAAGTATCCGCCTTACCTTTAAAGGAAGTGCTCAAAATGACCGCCTTGCGCTTCAATACACGCCTAAACACGCCTCCTCATAGACTGCCTGACGCGTTCAAGCATTCCAGGCATTGCTCGGATTTTCTGGCATCCTTGTTCTACATGTTGGAGAAGCATTTCAACGTTGTCAGTGGGTGTCATGTAAACGATGGATTTCAGATGACCTCACAGGCACAGGTAAAAATCGAGTGGATTCAGGTCCGGGGAGCGAGCAGGCCACGCAATGGATCCTCCTCGGCCTATCCATTTATCTGGGAAATGGTCATCCAAATAGTCTCTGGCTACTCGACTAAAATGAGGCGGAGCGCCATCATGCACAAACCACATACGACGTCGGACACCAAGAGGAACTTCATCTAGTAAATCGCTTAAATCATTCCTTAAAAAATTGGAATACGATTCTCTTGTTAATCCTCCAGGCAAAACAAAAGGACCGATTAGTTGTCGGCAATAAGTCCTGCCCATACATTGATACTAAATTGTTGTTGGTGCCTTGACTGGATGATGGCATGCGGATTCTCTTCGCCCAGTGATGAGTGTTGTGAAAATTGATCACGCCATTTCTTGTGAAGGCGGCCTCATCAGAAAACACACGGAGGATAGAAAAAGAGGATCGCGAGCACACTGTTGAAGGAACCAAGTACAAAAAGCCTCTAGTGATGGGAAATCAGCTTCAGTAAGGCCTTGTATTCTCTGAATGTGATATGGGTAAAGCTGTTTTTTTCCCATAAAATTCTCCACACAGTTGTGTATCTTACACCCTCTGCTGCTGCTATCCTTTGGGTGCTCACACCAGGATGTTCCTCCACGCGATTCAGGACCCGATCCTCCAACTCAACAGTTCTGGCGCTGATTGGTCTACCACCATCTGAAACGCGTTTGTTGAATGATCCTGTATCACCAAGACACTCGTCTATCCTCTGAAAGGTCTTCTTATCTGGCAGACGGCGATTCTGAAACCTTTCCGCATACAGACGTCTTGCTGCGGCCGCATTACACTCGGCAA
Source organism: Bathynomus jamesi (assembly GCA_023014485.1). Taxonomy (NCBI): domain Eukaryota; kingdom Metazoa; phylum Arthropoda; class Malacostraca; order Isopoda; family Cirolanidae; genus Bathynomus; species Bathynomus jamesi. The sequence continues at coordinate 297,599 of JAJOZX010003860.1, forward strand.
GTCCATACATGAGATGCATGTCTGCCATTTCTCTGTTTGAATAAGCCTCCATTCTCACTTAAAATGCATACCATCACTGAATAGCACAAAAACTTTTAAGGTTTTTTTTTCACAAGACTGCACTTATTCACGGTAAGAAGTTACGAATACGAACAGTGAAACACCGCGATGCATTTCTGACTGACTGATGGCTCTACACTCAACGAAACTGAAACATGTCATAAAGTGTACGAAACATTACAATCGGCAAGGCCAGGCCATACGTGAAATAAGTCTCGTACACACTCATAAACATTATCGGCAAGCAGCGTTTGTAAACAGTTTGCGGAAAGAATTGCTAGAACACAAAACAGGTTGTAACTTGGAAACAAAGTGATTTCGGGCATATGTTTATATAGACTTTTTTCATTGTTTTCAGGTCCTGAATCCATCCTGAAGTGCGTCCCTCATGTTATGAAGCACCCAGTGTGTGTGTGTGTGTGTGTTGTGTGTGTTGTGTGTGTGTGTGTGTGTGTGTGTGTATATACAGGGCGTCCCAAAAAAATGTACACACACTTTAACAGCTGATAGCTCAATTGATGTTTCTTTCTTTCCAAGTTAAACCCATTAGAATTAATAATGGCAGTCAGACTAAGCTTTGAACAAAGGAAATTCATTCTAAAATGCTACTGGAAGTGTGAAAACGCAGTTGAAGTGCAAAGACAGTTTAGGAGGAGTTTCAAACAGATCCACCAACGCGACTTACCATCACTCGAATTAGAGATAAGTTTGAAGCCGATGGAACTGTTCAGAATGTCCACAAGAAGCGTTCCGGAAGACCCGGACATCGACAAGCCCCACAAAGCAAGAAAGAGTACTGGAAACGTATCACCAAGTCCAAGAAAATCTGTGCGGCAAGCGAGTCGTGAGGTAGGAATTTCAGAATCGTCTGTCCAACGCATTTTGAAGCGCTGTCAATGGAAAAGTTACATTCCAAGATTAGTCCATGCTATTAATGAAGATGATCCGGACCGAAGAGTGGAGTATTGCGAGTGGTACTTGGCACGATGTGGATGTGGATGTGGATGTGGATTGGACGAAGGGGTTTCGTAGAATACCTCCGCGTTCACCAGACCTCACACCACTAGACACTTTTTTATGGGGATACTTTAAAGACAAAGTCTACGCTATAAAACCTGCAACAGTCGCTGAATTGAGAGCAGCCATTGAACGAGAATGCACACAAATACCAAACGAAATGTTTCGTGATGTTTGCGATTCCATTGCTTCGCGTTATCAGCAGTGCCTGGACCAGAACGGACGTCAGTTTGAAAACAGGCGTTGACAAAACAATTAAATAATGTCTGTAGATTCTATTACATTTTGAAAATGAAATGTATTTTAATAAACACTGCCTTTATAAGTATTTAAAGTGTGTATACATTTTTTTGGGACGCCCTGTATATATATATATATCGAGTGGGTAAAAAAACCTATTACCCAACTTTTGAAAAAATATTGTGGCTCACCCTGAAAGGGGGTAACTATTATATTTTTAGCCAAAACCAAAACTTTCAACCTCAACTGCAGAATTGAGGGTCCACTTTTCAAGGCACATAACATGTCCGTTTCATGATGGGAATATATGGGAAAATATAATAGTTACCCCTTTCTCTTTGATGTATTCAATCTGACGTGAAGGCAGCGAGTCTTTTGCTTATATTCAGGTTCTAAATGTAGCTGGGCTAGCTGCTTTAAACCCTAGATCCTGTCCCAAAGCTGGATCTTATCTGCTTTGCAGATAGCTGGTGAGGGAAGCTATATTTTTGGGATCTCTTTGCGAGTGACCCGTTGCCCACGTCGCGCTAGCATCATGAAAAAGAAAAACTATGGTATTTGTCATTTACCATCACTTATTCGGACTATAGTGGATTTAATTTTCCTAGAAGAGTTCCTTGTTCCATGCACGGTCTGTGTATATATATATTATTTTTTTTTTTTATTTTTTTTTTTTGACCAGTGTCATTGACGTCCCACCTCACCACAATATTTGAAAGAAAAGTCGGAGAGAAAATCTATGACTTCTTGAAGACACTGGAAAGATTCACCGAAAATCATCACGGATTCCGATTAGGAAGATTATGCCTATCAAACTTATAGGGTACTATAACAATATCCTAGATGCAATTGAAGGCAATGAAAACTACGATGTCATATACACGGATTTTGCTAAAGCTTTCGACAACTGCGATCATGGTATAATAGCACATAAAATGAAACATATGGGAATAACAGGCAAAGTGGGAAAATGGATCTACACTTTCCTCAGAGAACGTCTACAGGTCGTCAAAATTCAAGGTATATCATCATCAAAATCAGAAGTACGCAGCTCAGTACCACAAGGTACAGTACTTGCCACACTCCTGTCCATTATCATGCTAACAGACATAGACAGTGAATTAAACAGCAAGAGTATAGTAACATCCTTTGAGGACGATACAAACATCAGCAGTAAAAGCAGCGATGCAAATGAAGTGGGGGGCCTTGCAGAGGGACACGAACAAAATATACAAATGGTCAGAAGACAGCAATATGACATTTAACACCTAAAAATTTCAGCTCTTAAGATATGGTAGAAATGAGGAACTTAGACTGCATATTATGCTTCAGATAGACAGGAAATTCAGAGAAGCACGAAATAGGTCGATTTGGGGGATAATAATGACCGATGATGCCATATTAGACACACAAAATCAGATAGCAATAAACAAAGCAAAAAGAGTCGTGGGACAGGTACTAAGAACATTTAAAAGAAAGAAGGCACAAGACAGTTATGATTTCCCTCATAAAAACACTGATCATACCAAAACTTGAATACTGCTCGGTTTTGACGTCCCCATATAAAAAGGAAGAAATTAATAAACTAAAAGAAACGCAGACACATTTCACAGCCAAGATAGATTGATGGCTGCAAAGAACTCAACTACTAGGAAAGACTACGTAAACTAAATCTGTACTCCTGGAAAGAAGAAGGGACCTCCTCAACACAAAGAAAATAGCTTGGTTGTCAGGGATCCAAGACTTTTTAACCAGCTTTCAAAGGACTTCAGAAACGTTACAGGGTTCAAAGTTGAAGTCTTCAAGAGAAGACTAGATGCCTGGCTCAGGACGGTACCAGATGAGCCGGGTGTACCTGGCTATGTGCGGTGGAGTGCAAGAGAGCAACTCGTTCTTCCACCAAGCCAGGCCTAGATGCGGGGCCACCAGCTTGATCTTTGTGTGAAGAGAGACCAACACACACTGAACTTAAACGAGGTTAACGAGGAGGTTTTATAAATTATATAATGTTATAATGTTTCAGACCAACAAAGACCCTAGGATCTACTCATGGCTGGTCTCCCTAACTGTGTTCATAATTGTGTATTGTGCATGTCCTCCGGTGCTGGCGGAGAGGACCTACAATTTTACGTGGGTTCCGGACCACAAGGCCTTAATTTAACTACCTTAAATTATACCCAATCAATCAACATATGCGTCTAATCGATTTTTAAACATGTTCATAGACGTGCTACCAATTACTTCTACCGGCAAACTATTCCAGGTATTTACTATTTTATGCGTAAAAAAGTTTTTGACAACTGCTGTCTCGAACCTTCTACTTGTCAACTTACACGCGTTATTTCTAGTCCTATTATATTGAGATATTTCGAAAGAGCTATCTCTATCTACGTTATCGAACCCATTCATAATTTTAAAAACCTGGATTAGATCACCCCTTAACAACCTAGTCTCGAGTGTAGTTAATTTTAACTCCTTAAGCATATCCTCGTACGACTTCGACCTAAGCGACGGAATCATCTTAGTTGCTCGTCTTTGAACTCTTTCGATTTTGTCTATATCTTTTCGCAAATGCAGATTTCAAAATTGGATCGCGTACTCCAAATGGGGTCTAACTAATGATTTATAAAGTGGAACTATAATATCGCGCGATTTGTACTCAAAATTCTGAGCTATAAAATTGTTCGCTTTATTGACCGCTGCTGTACTTTGTTTCGCTACTTTTAAATCACCAGTGACTATAACTCCTAAATCTTTTTCCTGCTTTACGCTTACTAAGTCCTTCCCTGACATACTATACGCAAAATTACCGTTACGCGAACCTATATGTAAAATTTTGCACTTATCGACGTTAAATCTCATTTGCCATGTGACTGACCAATCAACGATTTTATTGAGATCTTCCTGGATTTTACCTCTATCTTCGTCATTAATATATATATATATAATCTTTTAATGGTTTCGAACAACTCCTCTGCAGCATCCCGCCTCATTTGCGAGATTTTGTGGTCAGAGAACTTGTACAAGAACTTGTCCAGCTGGTTCTTGAAATTATTGAGGCTGGTGTGCTGGAGGTTCTTCATTTCTCTTGGCAGTATATTGAAAAGTTTTTGATCTCGTATTCCAGGGATATTTTCCATCCTCGTTTTCATGGACCCTGTTCCACCGCAGCTGGGACAGTATCTGCCTGTTCTCTCAATCCAGTGTATTTCTATTTCATTTCCAAGGTTAAAGACAACCCTCGAGTATTTTCCATACGTATATTATTGTGTACCGCTCGCTTATTTTTTTCCAGGGTGTAGCGTTTCAGAGACTGTTGTCGATACCATTATTTCTCATTTCGTTTCCTCTATCTCAGATGTCAAAGCCCTTTGTATGGCTTCTATGTTTGCAATGTCTCATCTTCTGTATGGGCTTGTGAGTAGTGAATTTCACTTAGTAGTAGGAATAAACTCTTGCATAAGTTTAGATTAATGTTTGCTTTTCTTTTGTGTAAGTTTCCCCAGATAATTCTTATTACTTTTCTAGCTGTCGTGATTTTAATGTTGTAATGTTCTCTGAATTCTGCATCTCATGATAGTATTATCCCAAGATCCCTGACTTGTGGGTTTGATGTTATCTGTTTGTCTTGCAGTTTTTTGTACCCTTTATTCTGTAGCACCTTGTTACCACCATATCTTAGAAGTTGTAAATTTTCTTCGTTGAACTTTATATTGTTGTTTTCCGCCCACTTGACTAATGTTTCAATGTTGATTTCAGTCCTTCTCAGTTTCGTTTGATATTTCCTTGTATATTTTTGTGTCATCCATAAAACGCGATTCAATATTGTCATTAATATCAGCATCAGTGTCTGCAATCATTATTATAAACAGATAGTTAGCTAATACTGTACCTTATGGGAGAGAGCTCATGACTTGAGACTTCATATTTGACTCCATTTAATTCACTCTTTGTGTTCTCTGCTCAGAAAATTATTGTATTTCCCGGCGTATAACACGCACCCTAAATTTTGAAGAGAAAATTATTTTGAAAAGAAAATTTAGGAAAATAAAAATTTAGGAAAAAATATACCTCCTACCTCACTCCACATGTACAATTTTAACGAGTTAATTTTAACATGTAGGGGTGTCAGGAAATGATTGCCCCCCCCTGTAGAGCAAAAACTAGAAGAGATAGATAAAAACCGGCGAGACCACTTGAAAGAGCGTTAAAATCTGAATAAAAACCATTATATTCTATTCCTGTGATTTTAATTCTTACCATTTTTTTCCCCACAGAAACCATGGCATCATCTATTTTGAACGATTCAGAGAAAAAGCGAGTTCTTGACCGCATTCGAGCTGTCACATTTCGTGAAGCAAAGGAAGCTGGTGCAACTTTCATAACTCGACACTGGGTGGCTGAGAGATTAAAAAGATCAGAAGACTTTGTCAAAAGGAATTGGAATAAGAATCCTGAAGATTGTGAAACAGAATTTCGAGGAGGAAGACCGGAGAAATTATCTCAAGAATCGAAAGACATTGTGCTTGCTGCATCACGGCGCCGAAAGAAGAGCTGCTCTGAGGTAGCGAGAGAGATACTTATCCGTCGTGGTAAGATAGTCAATCGGCAACTTGTGCATCAATTTCGAGTTCGCCAAGGCTTGAGTGCTGGCATGGCATGAAATAGCTAAGCCACGGAAGAGTGATCTTAATATTGAAGATCGGCTATGGTTTTGTGATTATCTTGAGGAATGGACGGAAGACGATTTCCTTCACTTGGTTGTCAGCGATGAATTCTTCGTTTATGTCTCCAGAAAACCAAATTTTCAGAATGATCGGGTTTGGGCAACAACTCCTGATGAAGTCCCAGACGACCAGAAGTATCGAGAAATAGTAAAAAATCCAGCATGTGTGGTGTGTTTTCATTATGTTCTCTATTCGGAAGCTCATCTGGGTTATCAAACCAAGAGGAACCAGTTGGGATGGGCCTTATTTTCGAAATGTAATTTTAGCCCAACATGTAATTCCGTTTTTGAAAGACCCGAGTGTGTTTTGGATGTTGAACAGGCAAACTTTCTTCACGACAAAGCCCCCTGTATGAAGCACTCGCGACTCAACAACTGCTTAAGGACAATAACATTGATTTTTTTCGGAAATAATGAATGGCCTGACAATTCTCCCGATCTTAATGTCTGTGAACATGTCGGATCCATCATGAAGGATCGGGTGGAGTCCTTAATGCTGGAACAACCCATTCAGAATCGGTATTCAACAGAAATTATGACTGCAAAGATCAACGAAGTCCTTGAAGAAATGAGTCATGATACCGATCTCTTTGAGACACTTCTGGGATCATACCCCCGTCGATCAATGGCCGTCAGAGCTGCAAATGGGGGCAACATCCGATGTTAAAACAAGTGTTTTTTATTCAAAATTAAACGCTCTTTCGCGTGGTTTTGTCTGTTTTTTTCTATTCCTTTCAGTTTCTTCTGTACAGGGGGGGGGGGCAATCATTTCCTGACACCCTTTACATGATTTTTGGAGTATTTTCGGGGAAAAAAAGTGCGCGTTATACGCCGGGAAATACGGTAAATAGCTATCGTCCCAACTTTCCAGTATTTCCTGTATTCTTAAGTTTGTGTGCTATAATTCCATGATCACATTTATCGAAGGCTTTTGCAGAATCACTATATATATTACATCTATGTTTTGACTTCGACGCAATATTTCCACTATTTTCCATCGGTGATCGAATAAATGTGATAAGCATGATCTTCCAACCCTCAAGCCATGTTGGTTTGGATTGTATAAATTTGTAGCGAATTGGAATGAGTGATAGGTTTAGCTCTTTTACTTCTAAAATAAGGACTTCGAATGTACTCTTTGATTTGTTTACCTTCACTTCACCTGTGTACGTGTTTTTCATATATATATAAGAGAGAGAGAGAGAGTTACAAGGAGTTACAAGGAAAAGAAGTACCTCAAAAGGCCTTGCGACCCATACCGGGGAGGTACCAATGGCAACGGGTGGCACGGAAAATTTTGTACACACTCAAATAGTGTGCAAGATTTGGTCTAACCTCTTCTTGAACTGATCCACAGAGGAACTGTTCGCAACTTCCGAAGGTAACCTGTTCCATGTGTCACAGATCTTATACGTAAAGTAATTCCCACACACACTAGTCCTAAACCGTTTCAAATCCAACTTCCAACCATTGTTGCGAGTTGGGTTATCATTTAAACTAAACATACTTCTAAAATCGACATTGTTGAACCCGCGTAAGAGCTTGAAAACCTCGATCAGTTGACCGCGCAGCCTCCGAGTTTCCAGCGAAAACAAGTTCAGGGCGCGTAACCGTCGATTGTAGCCCATATGCCTAACGGAAGGGATTAACTTTGTGGCCCTCGCCTGCACTCGCTCCAGCCTCTCAATATCTTTCCTGGGGGTGGGCGACCAGAACTGCACAGCATACTCCAGGTGCGGCCGAACAAGGGAATTGTACAGAGAGAGCACAATCTCCTTGTTCCGAAACTGAAATTGCCTCCTGATATAACCCAATAGTTTCTGGGCTTTCTTTTCCACCTCTACGCACTGTTTCGTAAACTTAAGGTCGTTGCTAATTAGCACACCCAAGTCCTTTTCTAAATCAGTCACCTCGATATTACTCCCCAACATGGAGTAGTCCGACTTGGGATTGGCGTAGCCAATGTGCATCACTTTGCATTTACCCAAGTTAAACGGCATTTGCCATTTTTCGGACCACTCTCCTATCCTACCTAGGTCCGCACGCAGTTCCTCGATCGGTTCGGGCGTCCCAACATTGGCCCCAAGCTTGGTGTCATCAGCGAATTTGGCGATCCGACTGACGATGCCACCATCGATATCATTTATGTAAATGATAAACAACAGTGGCCCCAAAACGGAACCCTGAGGAACCCCGCTAGTGACCGAGGCCCAACCCGAACTAGCCCCTTTAATTACAACCCTCTGCCGCCTATTCTTCAGCCAGTTTTCAATCCACCTACCTATTTCCCCACCGATACCCAGCGCGCGCACTTTCGCCATTAGCCGGCGGTGAGGTACCTTATCAAAGGCTTTCTGAAAGTCGAGATAAAGTATATCAATCGCCCTACTCTTATCATACTCACTCAACATGACGTGGAAAAACTCGAGCAAGTTGGTGAGACACGACCTATGCCGTCTAAACCCATGTTGGGAGTCTACAAGCAGCTTGTAGGAATCCCCTCTAATAATTTACCTACAAATGAAGTGAGACTAATGGGACGATAGTTCCCTGGACTTTCGTGATCCCCTTTCTTAAAGATAGGGGTCACGTTGGCTTCCCTCCAGTCACCAGGCACCTGGCCCGTCTCCAACGATTTGTTGAAGACTGTAGCCAGGTGGGGAGCCACCTGGTCGCGCACCTCCCGCAACACTCTGGGGAGAAACTGGTCTGGCCCAGGAGCCTTAAACGCGCTGTTTGTCTATTCTATCGGCAATGACTGTCGCGGTACATCGAACACTATCCATGCCAGCACCTTCGTGCCTCACGCCTGGCTCAGGGATGATGCGGGAGGGATGATGCGGGAGGGATGATGCGGGTGTCCTCCCTGGTGAACACTCCCGCAAAGTAGTTCTTCGTTACGTTTCGCTAGTCTAACCTTCGCCTTCACTTCCCTACACAGGCGGACATACGCTTCAGTGTTCTCATGGGAACGATTGGCCTTCGCCCTCCTATACGCTACTTTCCTATTTCGGATAGCCAAAGCGATGTCACGATTGAACCACTTAGGCTGCGTTGAAGCAGGGGTGACCGGTTTTGAGGGTATGGCAGCAGACCTGCAGCACCATAAACTCGTCCCGGAATGCACTCCGCACTCGCTCAACATCGCCGCCGACCTCTAACCCCATCTCACCTACGCTATCCTGAGGCTAACAAAGTCCGCCCGCCGGAGATCGAGCTTACTGCCTCTCGAGTTACTACGCTTCACCCGAGGGACGCACACACGGAACCTAATCAGACCGTGATCACCCGCCCAACGATTCGTCAACGGTGAGGCCAGTGACGAGGTTGTCTTCGGTCGTGAATACTAAGTCTAGAACGCTTTCGCCTCGTGTAGGCTCACTGACCCACTGAGTGAGGAAGTTCTCATCAGCAAAGTCAACTAGCCTCCTCCCTTCAGCATCAGCAGTCCTGTCTTCCCACTTTATGCCGCGACAGTTGAAGTCTCCTAAAACTACACACACCCTATCCCCTAGAAGGCTACTGAGTTCGGTGTACAGGGCTGTATCCTGCTCGAGAGAGAGAGAGAGGGGGGGGGCAAAATCAGTAAACATTAAAATAAATTTAAATTATAATTAATATTTGTCTGAAAATAAAAAGTGTTCAGCGCGATCTTCGTTTGTAGCTTGATGATGGTGATGCTGCCTGAACCGTGATCAAATCATTCGTCCCCTCGATGCCACCATTGACCAAGTGACCACGATGAAGGTGGCGACGAAGGTGAACAGATATAAATGGTGGTGTTGTGGCCAAAAAGAAATATATCAGTTAAGAATTCACAGCTAATAACTACGTGTTAAGCACTTTTAACTTAATTAAATATCAAATCAAATTCACCATATGAAGAAGTCTTATCGAGTTCCACGACAGTTGGCCCTACACACGTACATTTTATAAAAACAAATACGACAGAGTTTAAACTTTACGCTTACGTTCACAGATAAATTATATTAAATGACGTTATACAGGGTGTCCCAAAAGTCCCTATCTATTTTGTTGAAATAGACTGAATTTCAAATGAATGTTTTAATGACATGATTGCATGCACCTTTCTAGACAAATACATGCATTAGATTTCTATTTTAATTATTTTTAAATTTTTAATTAATTTTTTCAGATCCATATCATTGGTGATGGATGTGCATGAACGCGTTATGATAGTAACATGTCGCATCAGAGGAATGAAATGTGAAATTAGAGACCGATTCTCAAGAAGGTTTCATAAGCCTGGACCGACAGATAAAGCAATTCGTGAATTGGTGAACAAATTCAAAAGGACTGGATCTGTGCATGATGAAGGAAGAAGTGGACGCCCAAGAAGAGTACAACAAAACATTGAATCTGTTCGCATAATGTTCGAAGACGATCAAAGAATGTCAGTTCGCCAAGCATCCCACAGATTGACCATACCCAAAACAACTGTTCACAGAATCTTGCGTTCGACGCTGAAGAAGAAGTGTTATCACATTCAGCTGTTACACAGCTTACACGAGGAAGATTTTCCAAAAGAGCAGCAATGTGTGCGGAACTGGTCGAACAAATCCAAAATAACAATTTAATGGACCACATTTTGTTTAGCGATAAGGCGACTTTTCACACCTGTGGTAAAATCAATCGACATAATTGTCGCATCTGGGCTAATGAAAAGCCAACTGAGTTCACTGAATGGGAAAGAAACTCGCCTAAAATCAACGTATGGCTTGGAATGACGAAGTCTAAGATTTACGGGCTCTTTTTCTTTGCAGAGGCTACAGTGACAGGGCCTGTTTACTTTGATATGCTTCAAAATTTTCTAGAACCTCAACTTCTTGAAGATGGCATTCTCGACAATGTAGTCTTTCAGCAGGATGGGGCACCATGTCATTATGCCAGAATTGTTCAAACATACCTAAACGAGCGTTTTCCAAATCGTTGGATTGGACGTGGGGGAAATAGGCCCTGGGCAGCGCGATCTCCAGATTTGACCCCATTGGATTTCTTTGCTTGGGGTTTCATTAAATCCAGGGCCGGCTCAAGGTACCGGCAACTCGGGCAGTTGCCCGGGACGCCACGTGCTAAGGGGCGCCACGTCATGCGTTTGGGATCTTCCAAATACAAAGCGAAAAATCTAAAAATAAATAAATAAAATAAAATAAAATAAAAGTCAAATGTGAAAATTTCCTGATGTGGAGTAAAATTTTCAGGGATTATAACATTATATTAGCCAATAGCATTAGAGACTACCAGTAAAGCTAAGGTCAGGTTGGGCCATCCTATGATATCTCATCAGTGTTGCCACTTTGTGGAATTTTTACATTATTTTGTGGATTTACCTCAGACAAAAGTGGCAACACTGTCTCTTATATTTTCATACATGGTTCCATTTTGAGAATGTTTAGTTGTACTTTGAGTGAATATCGTTAATTGTAATAAACTCTTTATTCCTACATTTGTAGTTTTTCCTAATTGTGAACAAATTTTAAAATTATACTTGTAAGGGCGCCGAAGTTCAGCTTGCCCGGGGCGCCAGCAACCCTAGGGCCGTTCCTGATTAAATCAGAGGTCTATCGCAGAAATATTCGAGATTTACCAGATCTGCGAGATCGCATTAGGCAAGCATTTGAGAAAATAACCCCTGAAATGCTCGGAAATGTGTTCCGCAATGCAGCTGACCGCTTTGAGAGTTGCAGAGATACAGATGGAGCACATGTGGAAACTACTAATTAAAGATTTTAATGGTGTAATACTTGTAATTTGTATAGAAATACATCTGCATTCAGGTCAGTGTGACATTTATTTGAAATTCAGCCTATTTCAACAAAATAGATAGACTTTTGGGACACCCTGTATAATGACAAACATGTTTAATGGCACAAGCAACCGCATTCACAGAAACTTAATTTTTTTGCAATTTGCCCCAGTAACTGGCCCTCATTTCTCAAAGTTACAATCGACTCTCTTTTTCTGTTATTAACTGAGCTTTGGCACCCATTTTTGCTTTCTGAAACATAGAAATATACCTTAAACTACACAGTTAGCTCCTCTGCAAGGATTTTATATGTAAAGACCCGCAGCGCATGTTAATAACTGAACACATGTATTAACATATTCCTGAAGAAACACACTACCCCAGTAAAGACTTTTAAACTGTTTTTGGACCTTTGTGCAGAGCTAATGGCATTAATTTTAGGTTGCATGCTAGACGTAAATGAACACATTTTGAAGGCTATTTTGAAGAAGCTTCTGTGTTACAACACACTGCATAGGGCAGATGCACTGAAGCATACAATATGAAAGCCAGGTAAGCAAATTCATCTCTAGTACCTGTTAAGTTTACATTTGAAGTTTATGTCATGAGCTAAGCAGCAAAACACTTTAAATTAGTAGGTGTACTTAAACTTTTGACTGGTAGTATATATATATATATATTATATATATTTTTTTTTTTTTTTTTTTTAGTTCAGGAAGAACCGATTCGCCTCTATTTAAAGGGCATATCTCAGCGGAAAAACAAAGAAAAAGTGAGAGGAAAGACAGAGGAAAAAGAAAGTGGAGGGGACAGTCGAAGTGGAAAAAGACCAAGGATGACAAGGACTGCAGGGTCGAGCCCCATCATCCTTGGGTGCTAGGGCCGGGAGGGCGCACATGAAACCTCCAGGAACAAGCACGTACAAACGAGCACAAAGAGCACTCAAGAGCACGAGCTTAGAACCCCCTTGCGGGGATATATATATATATATATATATATATATATATATATGTGTGTGTGTGTGTGTGTGTGTGTATATATATATATATATATACACAGGGTGTCCCATAAGTCTGGCATCATAGGAAAAAAATAAAAAAGGCAAAACAAAAGCTTTTATTTACAGAACGTGCTCAATATGTCCACCATTGTTTTCAATACACAAATTCAGACGTGATACCCAGTCAGCAAGCACACGGTGAATGATGTCAGGAGTAATGGTGTTACATGCCCCAATAATGCGCTGCCGCAAATGTTCAACACTCCTAATTTTCTCTGCGTATACCAGCGCTTTCAAGTAGCCCCAGAGATAAAAATCTAGTGGCGTGAGATCCGGGCTTCTAGCTGGCCATTCCACAGGCCCTCGACGTCCTATCCAATGACCAGGGAATTGTTGGTACGGGTATTCCCTTACTTGGGTGCTGTAATGTGCAGAAGCGCCGTCTTGCTGGAACCATGTTGGGAAATTTCCTTCTTCGTTCAAGACACTAGGAAATGCTTCTTCCTAGAGCATACGTAGGTAGGTGCCTCCAGTGACATGATCATCGAAAAAGAGGGGGCCTATGATGCGATCCTTCCAAATGCCACACCATACCATCACCCGAGATGCACCTTGTTCCTTTGAAGAGGTACACTAGTGAGGGTTGTTTTGAGACCAGTAGCGGGTGTTCTGTCGATTTACCTCACCATTTCCATAAAAAAACAGCCTCGTCACTGAACAGAATAGTGGACGGGAAATTGGCATCCCGAGCATATTGTTCCGTAGCCCATTCACAAAATTCCATCCGCCGGTCGGGATCATCATCGCTTAATTTCTGTAGGATCTGAAGTTTATATGGGTGCCATTTGTGAGCCTGAAGAATGCGATGGATGCTACTTTTCGACACTCCTGTCTCGGCGGACAATCGCCGAAGAGACTTATTGGGACTTCTGTTAAAATGAGCCAGGATAGCAGTCGCTGTATCATCGTCAGTGGACCTCCTTGAAGGTACACTGCGTGGTTTATCTTCTATGGATCCTGTTTCCTTAAACTTATTGGCTCGCGGTCTGGATGCAGTCTCTTAAATTCAGCAGCGACCTCTTTTTGACTCCGATTTCCTATGAGTAGAATTATCTGGATTCCTTCTTCCTTGCTCACAGACATTATGGCCTGTAGAAAGAGAAAAATATGAATTATGGTTTGTAGAAGTAGAAAAATATGAATTTCTCCTATGATGCCGGACTTATGGGACACCCTGTATATATAGCGGGCAGACAAGAAATAGACAAACAAATTCCTTCTTCCACGCCGTGCGTAAACAGCGCATTCTTCCCTTCTCGTCTTGGTCGTCACGTCTCACTCTCAGCCTTCGTCAGCAGCAACACTCGTCAAAACACCCGCTCTCCGGCTTTCGCCGGGGAGCGGCCTGCTGTTCCTTCAAGGCTCCGGTCTTTCATCAAGTAAGGCCTTCTACAGACACGACACACACGTGTATATACACACAACACATATATATATATATATATATATATATATATATATACACACAAACAGACGATATTATTATCAAGCATATAAAGTTGAGACTGATTTCAGGAAGGCATTTAGTTTTTATCATACTCTTTTATTATTATTACAACTTACAGTGTATATATATAGTGTGTGTGTGTGTGTATATATATATTCGAGTATAATGAAAAGTTTAAAAATTGTTTTCTCTAATTCTTTTGTTGTAATGATTTCCTTTATTAACTGCAATAACAATTTAATAGCAAGAAGAAGGCAAGAAAGCAATTTCGACTCTATGCCAGGAGGGCATTAAGGTGAAAGTGAAAGATAGTATGGAACGCGAATGTTCCGGCTGAAGTGTGTGTGTGTGTGTGTGTGTGTGTGTGTGTGTGTGTGTGTGTGTGTAACTGGCCATAAGTGAGGTCGCGTTTTTTATAATTCACAGATATAGTGGGGTAATTTTTTTTGTGAAGTCACACGTTTGGTAAAAAAAAATTATCGAAAAAACGAACAATTTTTATCATCGGAAAAGGACATATTGATACTGATGAGGTTAGGTTACGCTAGGTTAGAATAGTTAGCGTTTGGTTAGGTTAGGTTAGGTTAGGCCAGCTTAGCGAGTATGTCACTATTTAATAACTTAACAGAAACCACCCTTCGAGCCTTTAATTACATCCCAAACACTTATCACGCCCTTCTCGGTTCGATGGCACTGAGGTTAGGTTAAGCTAACTTAGGTTTAGTTAAAAAGATTTTTAGGTATATGGACTTAAAAAAGTCGGTACTTTGCTTATGCGGAGATGCGCGCGCGCGTGTGCGCGTGTGTGTAAGAGAGAGAGAGAGAGAGAGAGAGAGAGAGAGAGAGAGAGAGAATCTTAATAGGAAGGTGAAACAATGAATTTGAAGCGTGAAAAAGAACCCAAAGAAAAACAATACATTTGATAGAGCGTCGTTTGAAATCGAATTCGCGTTCTTCCTCGGTTATAAAACGCCCTTTTCCGTGATCGATATGAAAAAGGACATACGAAAACCTTTCATCATTTATTCCCTTTCAAAATCAAACACACAATTTGTTAAGAAATATGTTTTATATAGACGAAATGCCTGTCGCTTACCTTGATTAATACAGTACATTCAGTACGTGACAATTCTCTTTAATCACAGATACTGATTACGAGGCAAACAGGGAATAAAGTTTTTGCATCACTGCAATATTCAAAAGTCCTTCGTATGTTCGTATGAATTCGCTCCCTCTCTCCCTCCCTCTCCAAAACGTGTTCATGACGAAAGATATAAATATTAAGAGAAACCCGCAATAAACGCGGAGTCTTAGACGATGCTTGGAATCCGCGAGTAACCTCAATCCAACAGCGTTTTCTACCTGGCACACGGGAAAGTAAAGAAGATGGACAGGTCTACTTTCCAGTGTGTCAGGTAGGAACGCTGTTGGATTATGAATATGCAACTCTAACATCCTGCTGAACGCTTTATAGAAAAACTGCTTAATTACTCGATGCAATATTCATAAGGTGCTCCATACGACAGTGACGAGCGCGCCGAATTTTCGGGAAAACGCGTGTTAAAGTTTTAAAAATGTAAATAACCATAAAATCATCAAATCATCATTGATTATGATGAACTTGGTCTCATTTTGAAGGTATTTTGTTGTAGCTTATACGCGTGATAAAGAGGAAAGGCTGAAGTGTCAAAAATTTGGGACCATAGCCGGCTCGTCACTGTTGTCCGGAACGCCCCGTATATCATAGTTTCCATCACGGAAGTTGTTGCTAATGTACAAACAGTTTCAATACAGCTGTGACCTCCCGAACCAAAATGAACAAATGATAACACCAGAAATACACTATTGATTTAAAAAGAGAAAGCTAAAAAACCTGGTCACTAATCCCCCCCCCCCCCCTTCCAACTCAACATCTTCTGAAGATGTTCTTCATTGAAGAAAAGAATGTTTAAATTAGTGAATATTATTTTCAGGTAAAAATTTTGAAGAAAACAAAACATTGAAAAGAATTCCTACGTTTCGGGTGTCACGGATAAAGAAAATGAATAAAATCTGGAATGGATTTGGTGAAACCTTCAAAGTAAGCTATTACTAATGGTTTAATAGTAACATATAGATACACTAGGGGCACTCAATATATTTTTCCCCACCCTTTTTTTTTAGCTAAATAATAGGCCGTGGGGGCTGAAATGTCTTTTGGGCCGTAAGTTTGAACTTTCTGCGCTTCACATAACCGGATTTTTCCAGTTTGAACCTCCCCTCCTTGTATAAAACCACTTTTAAACGCCCTTCTATAAAACCGATGTTTAATGCAGTTTCGAAAATGGCGTCTGACATTGATGTGCGTCGTAAACAGAGAGCTGTTATCGAGTTCTTAACCGCAGAGAAGGAAACAATTGGAAATATTCACAAACGTCTACAAAACGTTTACGCAGATGCTGTTGTTGATCGAAGCACAGTTGGACGCTGGTCTAAACGTGAGAGATCATTGGAGAGAGGGAGAGCCATCCTCGATGATGAGCCTCGCAGCGGTCGCCCGGCATCGGCTGTGACATTTCGCACTGTGCAACGTGCTAACAGCATCATTCGATCAAATCGCCGCGTCACATACAAGGAGCCATCACTGGAGCTAGGAATTAGTGAAGGAAGTGTGAATACGATAATTTTGCAACTGGAATACTCAAAAGTGTGTTCACGGTTTGTTCCTCGCCAACTGACTGAAGATCACAAAGCCCAAAGAAAAGAAATTGCTTCCGAGTCGTTGGTTTGATACGAGACAGAAGGGGATGACTTCCTTTCACGAATTGTGACTGGGGATGAGACTTGGGTACACCACTTTGAACCTGAAACAAAACGCCAATCCATGGAGTGGCATCACGCAGACTCACCACGCAAGAAAAAGTTCAAAATGGCTCCCTCTGCAGGAAAGGTTATGGCCACCTTCTTCTGGAACATGAAAGGGGTGATTGTGATGGACATTATGAAGAAAAGACAAACAATCAACTCGGAGGCATATATTTCTACCCTAGAGAGACTCCAGAGACGTATAAAGCGAGTTCAACCGGAGAGAAAACTGGAAGGCGTC